>VDFB02086081.1:418596417-419196417 GCA_007258455.2 Sequoia sempervirens
TTTAGGATGTCAAAGTATGATAAAGAGGTTTTTTGTTTCTGCATCTCAGAAACAATATCAAATTCTATGTTATAGCTTACATTACATTTGAAAACACTAGATGAATTACCTTTGTTATGGAAGTCAGGTGGACCCTTCGGTGGAGGAGGGTTGTTATCAACACCTTGATTCAGAGGCACCATATGGTTAGGTGGTGCTGATGTAGTGAATGAACCCTTATTCTGATTTCTTAAAAAGTGTCCTCCCTTTGTCTGGAAGGCTTGGGCATCATATGCATCTTCCTCTAGTTCATTCTCATTCTGCATTGGGAATGAAGGATCTTCTTCAAAGAGGTCATAAGTCATAGCTGTATCCACTGAGCCACCTCCTTTGTTTGAATTCCCTTGGAACATTTGATCATTTTCCTGTGCCATCTTCATGACCTTCTCCATTTCAAGGTAGTTTACCTTGGAATGAGTTGCAGTATCATGCAACCTGCACCGGTTAGTCATAAAATTGAGGTCAGCCACATTCGCAACATGTGGCCTGTCCTCATTAGCTTGATAATTGTGAGGAACTCCACCATTATTTGGCCCTGTATTCCATTTTTGGTTGTTATTTGGCCTCTGGTTATATCCTCTATTTTGATTTTGATAGCCTTGATTAGGGGAGTTTTGGCCTTGATAATTCCTTTGGTTGTGATTGTAGTTGTTTGGATAATTACCCTGATTGTTATTACTCTGATTAGGGTAATTACCTTGGTTCTAAGAGGGGTTTAGTTTAAGTTGAGCCATATCATTTGTGACTTGAGACAGAGTTTTCTTTAAGGTCTCCACCTCATTTGTGAGTTGAACTATCTTTTCACTCTCAACACTCTTAGCAATAGGTGGTTGACTAACAGGATTTGGTATTCTAGCTTGGTTATGATGACCATGTGGACTGTGATGAGCCTGTGATTGTTGAAAGAAGTCAGGAGCTCCATTGGAAAATAATGGAATAGGAGATTGAGTCTGCAACTCAGATATAGGTCCATAATGGGAAGGAGACATCCCTGGGACATTATTGAATAAATGGGTTGGGTTAGGCATCTGATACCCCATTGAAGGAAAACCTCCTACCAAGTTTCCTTGTTGAGAGCTAGTTTGTTGTTGCAGCTTGATGGCTAGATGATAAACTTTAGACAGGGAATCAATATCTGCCGACTAATAAGTCTTTTGTAGGAACAGACCAAGCAAAGGGTCTATCACTCTAAAGTATGCCTGAATGGCACTATTCTCAGCAACTAGATAGGGGTCCTGCAGTCTCCTATACATTCGTTGAAACCTGGTATTAAACAAGGGTAGGGATTCACATGGCTCCTTCCTAATGGTAGAAAATTGGTGGAACAAAATGGCTAGATCCACATAAACTCTGAACTGATTGATGAAAGCATTCTCCGAGTCTATCAAGCTCAGAATAGAACCCTATGGAAGGTTTAGGTACCAGTTGTATGCCATATCCCCTAAGGAATAAGGGAACAACCTAAAAACTACATCATGGTGAGCTATTTGAGCTATGGTACAAGCATCCTTAAAAGCTTGTATGTGCTCTTCAACATTCCTTGATTTGCCATGAATGTACTTGGGACAAAATCTCTCAGGATTCTTAGGCATATCATAAAAGCCTCCAGGAATAGTCCCCAATGGAGAGGGATTATTCATAAAAAATGCCATTAGTGGTGGTGGTGGGGGTTGAGCCAGCTATTGGATGGGATGAACCAGTTGTAATGGCACTTGAGATGGATTTGGTGGTGGAGTGATGGGTATCCACCAGGGTATTGGTGAAAATCCTGGTGGAGTAAGCGAAGCTAAAAAGGGTGGTATAATGGTTGCCCCAGTCTTATGAATCTTGTGTCTTGTTGGGGTCTTGAGTTCTATCAAAGGTGGTGGGTTTTCGGTTGATCTAAGAACTCTATGGGACCTCTCTAGTGAGAAAAATGCAATATTATCTAGTTTTCTCTTCTAGTCGGCTCTCCTTCTAGCACTAGATCTCTTGATGGTGCCAAGTTGACCCACAACATGAAGGTAAGATAAAAGTGAAATATCTCATCTCTCCTGAAAAAGACAATCAACAATCAAATTGATCACCTCACAAGGTCTTTGATGTTGGTTCACAACGTTGTATTTCACAAAGTGGTCAATATGGCTGTAGTGTTCAAGGGTCCTGCTGGTTTTGAGCTTCTGGATTGTTATAAGATCAACATATATTTAAACCTAATTTAACCAGTGGTTTTAAAGAAATGGAAAAAGATAGATTAAAGCTTTTAAACTGAAGAGAATGTTGATTCATCCAACTAATCAGACTTGTTTCCTTCCAAGAAATTCTTAAACTGAAACTGCAGAATAAAGTTAACTTGTAATTAATACAAAGTTTCATTCATTCACAGTGCAAACTTTAACAGTAGATTGCAAATCATCATTTAAACAAAACATAAGATAAAATTTCATTCCTTGAAAGCTTTCCAAATTAAATAATTAACCCAAGATAAATACCATTCTAGAGCACAATATGAAGTAGATTTAAATCTGGTTGCTTCTACTGTTGGTAAAATAGATAAACAACATTTACAAATCTGGCAAGATCACCATTGTACAGAAAACCCATGTCTTCAAATTATCTCCATCTATACTAAGAAAATCTGGAAGATACATCACTTTCTCTTCCTAAACTTAACTCCTACTTTACTTCTGCTCTCGAGTTTATCTACCTTGTAACCCTAACTGCTAATTCTTAACCAAAAAGAAGAAGATAAAGAAGAAAAAGACCTCCCTCTTTTTTCACAAAGAGGCGAAAACACCATATTTATACACGCGCGTCCAAAATGAGTTGGCCCCGTTTTAGGGTTTACAAAAATGAGTTAGTTCTAGAACACGTCGACCCTAGAAGAGTTTGGAACAAAGTCAACCATGCATTAAATGCATATACTCTATTCATGTTGGTGAAAGATCACCCTCAGGAATGGTTTCCAGATTATTTACAACCACCATCATTAACTCGCAGCCCTCGTGTCTGCCATTAAGACTTCATGTGTTTCATCTTCGACCTCGAAAACCACTCCCACAGAGTTGCTTTGAATGTTCTAGGGATATTGTCGTTCACGTCCACCTACTCCTACTAGTGAACGTATTGTTCATCATTAAGACTTGTGACCTCCTCCCTTTACGCTTTCCTCTCGGCCTAGAACCTTTCTGTGGGCTGATCTTCTTGTGAAGTGGCATTAGATGCTCTCGACTTTCTTTAACCCTGTAAAACAATGCTCTCATCAGTCCTCTAAAGCATAGAAAATATCATCATTCATCCTACCTTTCATATGTCTTTCATTTAATTATACTTAGCAAAAAGAGACTCAACTCTGGTGGAAGCGAAACCAAATCCGAACTAGAAACATACTTACCTTTAACACCGGTGAGGGTGTGGCCAAAATGAAACTGGAATCGGGACCAGAGTCGGAATGGGAACAAAACATGGAAACAACCAACATTTCCAAGTTCAACCCACATTCTGACTCCATGTCCGCAAAAAGCAAAGGAATCGGCGACCGGAGCAGGGTGGGGGCGGAGTCAGAACCAAATGAGGAAACTGAATTTGGTAATAAATCCATATCTCAAATCCCTCCCGAACTCGGCCCCGCAAAAGAGACCAAGCACAAGGAACAAACACGAAAACAAATGCAAGTAGGATCAGATCAAAAACCGATCTCGGGTGAACCGCAACAGGGGCGGAAGCGGAACAAAAACCCGACCTTGAAATTTCTCCAAATTCCAAGTTCGGGTTCCATCCCGGCTCCGCCTCAAACAACACAAAGAAACAATGAAAACAGAATGAAAAAGGAAAAAGGAAGCGAAGAAGACACCCCACAACCAAACGATCGGAAGAAAAGGAAAAACAAACGAGTTCGGTGGAATAAAGACTGGAACAAAGCTAGAACTGGAACTTAGAAAAAGTTCTGAAGTTTAGTTTCGCTCCACGTCTCGCACCCGCCAGAATAAAAGACGACAAACAAACAAAACAAAGGAAACCGCCAGAACGAGAACCGAAACGGGAAACGAAACCTAGAAATGAGAAAAGTTCCAGGGTTCGGTTTTAGTCCACGTTCCTCATTCGCTAGAACAAAATAGAAAACACCTAAGACAAAAAACAAAAGGCCAAAGGAAACATAACAAGAAAAGGGGGACCTATTTTAAACAAGTTTAAAATGGGGTGGTTATGTAAGGCATAACAGGTCTCTACTTGCATAGTTTGTCAATTCACTGTAACCTAAATTTTCTTAACTAATCAGATATGTCATACATAGTTGGAAGGTATCCATAGTTGTTTACGATATTGGTCAAGTAGGGCACAATACTAGAGCTCATATGGAAAAATTAAGAGGGTTCTTGACTATACCCTTCGTTGAAGGGAATGTCCTCTTCTAGTTAGGAAGGTGTGTGGGGGGCTGTTGGTTTGTGATTGTTGGTAAAGCACCTGGGTGATGCTCTCCCTCTTGTAGATGACATGTCAAGTCTTGGAAGACAAAAAATATCTAGATATGGGAAATCTTACCTTGTACCTTAAGTTAATGTTATATCTTATTTAATTGAAAACTTTATGTTGAGATGTAAAGGAAAATGATTGTTTGTTCTTTTCAATTTGAAAAGAAAGATAAGATGTTATGCAATGTTTATACAATCAGTTAAGTAGTTGCATTCTTAGTTATTGTGACAATTTTTTTATCTCATTTTGCTTTATGATGTTATTTTATTATTACATGGTAAATAAAACCAAGTAAATTCCAATAGAAGGAGGTGGTTGTTACAATTAGAAAGCTACAATTAACTAATAACTTCTCGTAGGGTAGAATAGACACACATAAATCTTATGTGAAATTATTGTTAGAACATAATGTTATTAAGGGTTATATACCCTTATAACATTTATATATCATTCTAATACAAGGTTATAAAATCTCATATATTTTATGCTTTACTAAGCATATTCCATTTAAAATAATTATAGTCTAATAACCATTAGATTTGTGAATAGTGGTTTTGAATAAGTGTGGCTAATACCTATTGAGATATTTTTCTACCCTTTCTCCTAAATTTAAGGAGGTTCCCTCTCATTGAGAGGTTTGTGAATTTGGATATTTGAAGTAAATTATATCACTATGCACAAGATACATTACTGGCCTTGAGGAAGCATGTAGAGGAGTGTCCCCTGATTTAGTCTATTTTTAATAAACTATTTTTTGGAAGTGTTTTAATAAAATGATGTTTTATGGGATTTTTTATCCAAAATGGTTCTCCCCATATATATCTTGTATAATGTGTAAAATCTATGCTTTTATGATTTTAATTTTACTTATTTTATATTTATTTATAATGATTACTATCTTAAAATCCCATTTTAACATGGTATTAAAGTAGGTTAGGCTATTTTAATCATTTTTATAGGTTATACTAGAAGATATGTAGAATTTGATGGAAAACCTCTTTATGATCAACCAACACATAGGCACGGTCATTTTTGCAATACAATTTTTCTTTTCTATTTTTTTAAAATCAATTAATCAAAGCTAAGCTAAGGCATTTTACTCGTTTACTTTATAGGTGATATCTAAGAGAATTTTCATACTAAATTTTTTCTCTAACATATTCATATTTCATAGGATTGTGGTTGTTATCTATTTGATTGTTAAGTGATGTAAGATGTTTGTTTTTAATATGATATCTCATATAATTAATTCAAAATTATTCCATTATCCTTAGAGTTACAATATTTAATAATCAAAATCGTAGAGCCTTTTGAAAGTGCCTATTTTATAACAAGTTGTACTTATTTTAATAGACCAGTATCCTTTAAAAAATCAAGAATCAAATATTCATAATTTCAAATGGTCCATTTTGATTCTTCCAAAAAATAAAAAATAGTTTCCAATCTCCTCAAACTCTCTAGTTTTATTTTGCTCCTCCCCATAAATATCACCTATTTTTTATGTTTTTAAAAAATTATGATTATGATATTTCTTGTTTGAATCTTTATATCAATTTTATTAAAATCTATGATCAATTTTTTAATTGTTTTCCTTCATTCCTATAACTTATAATTATAAGATAAATTATTAAAATTTTAATCAAATTATAAAATAAAAATAAAAATTTAAAACTTATAACCAATTTAAAAAAAATATACATATTAATTCAAATAATTTTTATTAATATCTATTTATCTTTCTAAAAACCCAACTACTCATGTTTGCTTCCCTTCTTATTAATTCATCATTTCAAAATACATAACCATTCCTCTCTTCAAAGAGTAAATAATATTACGAATGGAGTTATTCATTTAGCTCATCGTGAGAACTTTGGTTTTTTATTTATTTATTAAGAGTCGTTGAAGCATCCTAAAAGGCATGTCCTTGTCTTAAGAAAAATAAATGCTATTACCTAAACTAATATGTATGACCCCTTCTTAAAAATAGTCCAACTTATGTATCGATTTACTAAGGAATCATTTTCAAATAAAGGATATATATATATATATATATATAATTTCAATATATTTTGAATTTTGAATTAAAAATATTAATAAGGGTGTAATCTTATATTTATATGGATGTAATTTGGATCATTCAAATGTTAAAATGTGTATGTCAATGACATAAAAATACTTTTGATATTACCATCAAAATATTTATATTTCTTTATGGGTATACCAAATTAATAATTTCTATTTTACCTTTTGACAATAGACAATGAAATTAAACTTGTACATTAAATTTATTTCGTCTAGTATGTGTTATTTTCTTCTATATCTTTGAAGGTAAACATTCTTTTGATCTAGAATATGTGCATGATGGGAAGATTTTGAATGGTTAATTTGATTATTTCCCAATAGAGAATGTTTATTTTTTTTTGCATATATCATATAAATTTATTACTATTGACCTACTTCTCTAATCTAATACTTCTACTTCTCTGACTTGTGACTTAGTCTATTTCCTATCTTATAGGCCAAATAATTACCTTATAAATTAAAATGGATATCTATATACAACAAGAAAATCTTAATTCTTATTGATATATTAGGTTTGTATATTGAGTCTATGTGTTCTTCACAACAATATGAGACCCAATCATAAATTCACAACTTGTAATAAACAATAAACTGTAATAGAAATATATATTAAGCTATTATATAAAGTGTATATGGCCTACGATATTAGTGGTTCACATACCACTTATTATTATTCATAAAATTATTGCTGACCACACACTAATCACCCATGAATCATCGATGGACTTAAACAAGTACTTTGCATGAATAATTTAAGGCTTCATTAAGTATGGATGGTGGAGCACTCTAAGTGCATAGTTAATTTTAAACATTAAACTATTTAAACTATAATAATATAGTTAAGAATGATATATGGAATCTAAATTATATTCTAGTACTGTTGTCATATTATTTAGTTATGTTTTGAGCTATGCTATTTGGTGTATGTGAACACTCTTGGGTATGGATTAGAGCACCCTATCTTACCATTAAAATTTAATTATAAATGAAATCTTGTTGTATTTTATTCTATAAATAAGAAATTATTGTGTTGGTTAAAGATATATCTTGGATCATTATATTTTAGAATTAGGTAAATGGATGTCATTGAATAAATTATATCTTATTTTTAAATATACAAATTTTCAAATACTCCACACAATCCTCATATTTGTCATATTATTTAGTTATGTTTTGAGCTATGCTATTTGGTGTATGTGAACACTCTTGGGTATGGATTAGAGCACCCTATCTTACCATTAAAATTTAATTATACATGAAATCTTGTTGTATTTTATTCTATAAATAAGAACTTATTGTGTTGGTTAAAGATATATCTTGGATCATTATATTTTAGAATTAGGTAAATGGATGTCATCGAATAAATTATATCTTATTTTTAAATATACAAATTTTCAAATACTCCACACAATCCTCATATTTGTGATGCATTACAATATCAGGTTGGCTTTTCCAATCTCTAATATTGGTCCAAAGAGGATGTCAATCTTCACTTTGTGATCCGCAGGGCGAGCCAACCACATTACCACATTCTTCTATTGATGGGAGATCAAAAATCACATTTAACTATGGTTTTCTTTTCATTGGTTGGAAGTAGATTCTCTTTCTCTATCTTTGAATAAAATATCATCTAACATTGAATCATTTAGGCCATCCATAAAATTTAATATATTTTTAGTTCAAGACTATGATAAAGATAATCTATAATGAGTTCATTAATCTTGGCTTTCATATTATTGTTAAACTTAGAAGCCAACTACAACTACAAGGCAAGTTATATCAAATTTTACAACTCATATCAATCGCAATAAGAAGGCTTCCATTATAGTCTCATTATTATTTATTAGATACTAGAAGATCATGATTTATTGTAGTACATCCATTATAGTTACTTTCTAAATTGATAATTACAACTTTATGTTGTTGTAAACTTTAGTTTCTTTGTCCTAAAATTAATTTCCAATCTCTACAATTTTGAGTTGTTAAAATAAAATTGACAATTCTAACTCCATTGTTTGTGTTTGTTAATGCTATATTTTAATTTAGAGCCAACAACCATTTTTTTTAATATTTTGCACTTTGGTTCTATGACATGACTTGAAGGATAAGGAACATTTACAATCATTAGCTTTCCTATATCCATTTGAGTCTTATGAATTTTGGATTTGATTTACACCAATAAAAATCCTTAATTCATTCCAATAAAGTATAAATTAAAACCCTTAATTAAATGTGGTTGAACATTTATAGTAGTTGTGTTAATATCAAAATGTATAAAATTTATTATGACTCTCTCTTTTTTCTCAAGTACTACTTTCATTTAGTTAAACATTATGATTGAAGAAGGATTGATATAAAATAAATATAAATGAAGTATATTTTTCTTGTGTATAATGCACCTACTTGTAATGGGTGGTCATTTCCCTAATGAATTATCTAGGGATTAAGCCTCAAAAGAATAGCTCACCTATTGCTTACAATTTTTCACTACATGTTTAGTAGAATGGCTATTTAATCCTAAAAAATATGAAAAAAAATCATTTTTTATATTCATTAAAATCTATTATGATCTTCTTGCTAATGATCATTAAATTATCTACAATCAAATTAACTATATTCTCATTGGAAAATGGCAAATGCATATTAAAAATATTATATTTTTTTGCACCAAGAATCAAGTTTATTTGATCATTGTGTTACTAATTATGTTGGTGATTCTATTTATAGGAAATATACCTTAGAATATGTATTCAAAATAAATGGTGTAGGTGTTATTTCATGGATGGAGTAATACTTAAAAAAGTTATCTTCTATATTTTTTAATCAAAAAGATAAATACAAAAGTATCTCTAGAAAGAATCAATATGGATTTGAAGATTTATGAAAGAGTTTCACATGGGTACTAGTAAAAGTACCACCTTACCAAATGATAATTAGAGTTATTTTACTCGACCAAAGACTCTTATTTCCACAAAAACCAATATAAGAAAGCACATTGAAGATCATGGGAACTTCACTCAAGGAAAATCTTTCCATAATAAATTTTCTTTAGTTTTGTTCATCTAATTATCAAGTAGTATGCTTGATCAAGAAGAAAAATATTAGAATCTCAACCATCACATATCAAACCTTTATGAAGTGATTGGCCTTAGGTGACACCATTGAGGGGGACCGCGCATAAAAATGGCACCTCTAAATGTAATACCTCAAGAATAAAATAAAACTTATAGGAATTTTAACACCTCAAGATGACTAAATCCTAGATGTAAGACCTAACAAAAACATAAGACCTCTAAGCATTAGATGCTCCAATTTAAATTAATGTTTTTTCATAAGGAGTTTCCATTGAGGGTTAGTGTGCATAACAATGGCAACTTTAGATATAAGACCTCAAACATAAAATAAAACTTGTTAGTATTTTAACACCTCAAGATGGTTAAATCCTTGGATATAATCCTTTTGAGCATGTTGTAAAGTTATCTCTATAGATATTCCACTTATAAAATTACTGTATTAAGACCTTCAGGCACCATGCAATGAACCTGGGGCTAGACTAATTTGAGGAGACCTAGGCTCCAAAAATATTTATAAGACCTCATATATAAAATATTTTAAAACATTAGGATTATAAATGTGACAAGATCAATTTCATGTAGTTGGAATACATTCTCTTCTTTTTGGCATATATTTGTGTCCTTATTTATCACTATCAAAGAAGACCTACATTACTGGGTACTTCATTTTTTATTTTATAGAAACTAACATGTGATAGCCCCTATTAACATTAAGAGGGAGTGTTAGAACTTAATGTTATTTTTGAGAAAATGTGTCTCAACTGTGCAATTACATAAGGTACTGTTGATACATAAGGTATTGTTCAACCAATGATGACAAGGGGGGCATGGGGGATCCTTCCCCCCACAAGGGGTCTGGGGAGATCATCTCCATGGTTGGGGTCCAGGGGCAACACACCCTGGCAGGGGCTCGAGAGTAGCACCCCTGAAAGGAAAATTTTATTTATATTTTATTATTGTAAATTTGGATCGTTCATCATTATGTCTCATATCCAACGGTCGATATTTTATTAGCTTGACTTTCCCTAGAAAGCAACCCTATTTTATGAGGGAATTTTTTTCCCCACATAAATCATTATGTTGTGGTATGCATGATATTTGTGTTTATTTCTATCTAATTTTTTGTAACTGTTAAAGATCTGTAAAAGTTTTGCATTATTCTCCTCTCAAGATTAGTGTAGGAAGTTTTTTTGCTACCTTAGCTTCCTTACAATTATTAGGGGTCATATCCTTATCATAATTATATATTATTCTAATATAAGGTTATAAAACCTTATATATTATAGCCTTATTAAACATACCTCATTTAAAATAATTATATTCTAATAATGATCCGATGGATATTTTCAGTGAAAATTGAAGTGTCTCATTTCTCTCCAGAATCTGCACCATCAGAAAGATCTTGGCGTCCTGATTCCAACGCAACTCGAACGGAGCGAAAAGGAGTCCGTTTGTGCAAGTTATGGCCAGTCAAACCTTGGGTCAAACTGAGATCAAGTGGCGTCCAGGAAGTGAAAAAAATGATGTCGTCAAAAGTTGTCGAAGTTGGAATCATCGCGAAGAGCTCGTCGAGATGATTCCGACGGTGTTCGTTTCATCGAAATTCGACATCGTACGCGAAAGTTATCAATGGTCAAAGCTTTCAGTTGACTTTTAAGGTGGACTGTACAGAAGTTGACATTAGCAGTCAATCCGTACCATACAGAATACACATGGATGAAGCTGGGTGAAACACGTGGCGGTGAGTCATCGGTACGGAGCCAATCAGATGATGACACGTGTCGTCCGTACATACAGTCAGCAGTGAGGTGGCAGCCTAGTCAGTAGTACAGTCAGCAACACGTCATCATCCAGTGGCAGACACGTCAGCACTCGTCAACATCCACGTCATCATTGAGTCAGAGTCCATGTCATCGAAGTGGGCAAATCAGTCTTTGCCATGTGGCACATCCTCGGCGTGCCACGTGGCCTCACGGTTTCTCTCCTCCATCTCGTTGTTTGAGTTGATAAGTTTGTTTAAATTTTTTTTGTTTGGACGGATTCTAACTCCCAATTGCCCATTTCCGAAACTCCCGTGTAGCCGTTGTACCAGACTGTCGTCGCTTAATCATGGATAGCGGTCGGTTGTTTTTGTTGTTTAAAATTTGGCAAATGGCTATTTAAAAGCCAGCCGGCGGGTTTGGAACCCCGAATCGGCCAGCTAACAAAATCTATAGCCACCAATCCGCCCTGCGTATAGTTTATAATTTATTCAGCGCAGATGTTTTATATTGAGTGGTTAGGAGATATTCCTAGCTAGAAGCTTTGAAATGGCTATGTTTAAATAAAACAATAAAACAACCTCTAACCAATATAGCCCGAAAATGAGAAAAGGGAAGGGCTCTAAAATATTGTAAAGGATTAATATAATCCTATTGGGTATTTAGAGGTTTATTATTGGGAGATTAAGTTGTTTTCTTTGGGAGATATGGAGGATTTTCAAATATATGATTTGTAATTTGGAGAGATAAGGTAGATATGTAAATCAATTGGTTAAAGGCCAATTTGAGCAAATTTTATGTATTTAAAGGGGAGTGAGAGTGAGGTTTAGGTTAAGTTTTTTTCAGGTGATGAAGTCTTGAAGCTGAGGTGACGAAAGAGAGGTCTTGTAGAGATTATTTTGAGCCATTCTTGCACGTCAGAGCGTTGTTATGCTGCCGAAGTGCTTGAAGAATGGTTGTGGTGCATTTGTAATTGATTCTTGGAGTTAATCAGATCGGTCTCTCTATTGGAGCGGACCTGGAGACGTAGTCACATTTGTGACGAACTCCGTAATCAAACGCTGTTTGCACTTCTCTTCTTTTCTCTCACCTTCTCTCAGTTTGTTAATTCTTTCATTTTGTTATTTCCTTAAGTTAATTTTGATTTAATTAACTTGGAATAAACATTGTAAAAAATTAAGCATTCATTTCTGCAATATAGTCTAGATCCTATACAGATCAAATAACTATTAGGTTATTGATTATTTATGAGTGTTATTTTTAAATAGATGTGAATAATAACCCTTCAGATATTCTTCCACCCCTTCTCCTATATTTAAGGAGGTTCCCTCTCCTTGAGAGGTGTGTGAATTTGGAGATTTATAGTGGGGCATGAGCACCATATGGTGTGCAAAAAAGTGGCCAATTTTTTTTTTAGCTAAAAACCAGTGTATTATTGTTAAAACCACAAAACATGCTCACATTATGGCTTGGTATTACTAATCCATAAAATGAGCACATTTTTTGGTTTTCAAAATGCACTGGCATTTTTATTTTCACAAAACACACTTGTGTTATGTTGAGCAAAAAACATGAGAATGCTTTTTCTCAACATAATGCAAGTGTGTTATGTAGAATTAAAAACAAAAAAAAAAAGGTTTGCACATTTACAACATGCTACCTCAACCCACAACTAGCACTCTAGGTCTTCTATTCTCCAAAATGTGATTGTGATTTAAAAATTTAACAAGGATAATTACAATTCCATGTTGTAGAAGAGGTTAGTGTCAAATTTTAGTGTATTAGAATCAAATTTGGTTTACATTTGAAAAATATTTTTTTTATGAATTTATTTTTTTATTTTTTGTAATAGATCCTATAAACCCTAATCTAGAGCCAAATTTAGATGATGAAATAATTGAAGACAACCCTACAATACTCGATTCTCCTCCAACACTTCTAAAAAACCCTAGAAAAAGCTAATAGGATTTGGTAAAGAATTTGGAACAAAAAAACCTTCAAATTATAGAATTAGTTTCAAAATTGAAGGCTTTAACATCAAACCCCTGCCATAGATCACTTGCTTCATCATTGGAAGTAATGATGATCAATTTTGACATGTAGTGACAAGTCAAATAAATCAATGGTAAATATATGAAGATTCATGTCATGAATTTTATGTAAAAAATTATCTTATGATGAAGTGAAAAAGAAAGACGTAACAAAATAATAAATGTGTTCTTTTTATGATCCTAGAACCAATGCACCCATTGTTGTGACTTCAAGGAGATTTATAATACACTAGAGCAATAATAATGAGATAAAATTAATAATTTTTGGGATATGTGGTGGATGGTCTTTGACTAACGTCCATGTAATAACCATGAGGCATCATTATATTTTCTTAGAAAATTTTACTGAGTTTGTTCTTCACAAAATTCTCAATTATTTTGATATGAGAGAGTCCAAGAGTAGAGGCAAAAGGCTTTGAAGATAGACCCAGAGCTCATTGGGTAGTAAACTATCAACAAAGGCCACTAGCATAAAAACCTATTAATCATGTGATGGTTTCATTAGTCATCAAGGAGTCTATGGAGGTGTAGACTCTCCATGCAATTTCTAGCCTCACAAACACACTTACAGAGAATGGTACAAAGATATCCCAACATTCTTCTTCAATAGATGATCCAACAACTCAACCATCTAGTTCTAGCACTTTGAGCTCTCACCTGTGCTTGAAATATTATAATATATGCTCTGGAAGAGATAGTGATGTGGAGGGTGCATAGCATGTCACCTCCCATGAGTTTACTCATTATTAGCTTAGATGTTTTGGGAGCACATAGGGTTATCAAGTTGGTGCATCAGATAATATGGTGATGAATGATGAGATGCTAAATTATTTGTTTCCTAATCACATACAAGTATTTTCATATGAACTTATAACATTCAAAATTATGCATACATTTTGCATTTTAGGGTGTAATTTTAGAGGGTAGTATGGCATCGACCATCCCATTAACAAGTTGTATAGTTGCATCTTTTTCAAAGGTAATTTTCTTATAATATATCAAAAGAAAACAATAGTTTATATTTAGAATAATGTTTAATATTTCAAAATGCATTTTTTTGTTGAATAGTTGGGCATTACATCACCATCTAACATTCATGGTCATAGGTATGGTCATGACATTGGATTTACTGAGGTATGCTATAACACTTATAAAAAAAATATTTTGTAAAATCCCAAATTTATTGTCTGTGTATTTTTATTTTTTTGTTTAATATATTATTGTTTTTTTAGTTGATGAATTTAGTTGTCACACCTCCTGGTATACAAGAAATTTTTTATGTTGATTTTATTGCTACAATTTCATCCTCAAATTCCTTAACACAGGTATGAGTATGGACATATATGTTTAATAATGATTATTTTATCTCAATTGATATCATTTGGTATTAAAAATAATTGATAAATATGTCTTTGTTATGTTATAGATTGATGTAAACCCTCTTATATGAGGACATACTTCTCTTGATGATGTTGAGTGCCATAAGTAAGAAGAAATAGAATACCGATGTTTTGAAAGTGTGTATTATATTTGTATTATTTTAAACATTTTTTTAGTTATAGATTTGGTATAGTATCTCATTTAAAAAAAAAATTATATATAGGTTGAGCTAAAAAATAGTGAGGGGCATATGAGATAAAAATGATGCAAGACAATGTTGGCCCCATGGTTGTCGTTGTACCAAAAAGTCGACCTATTAATGCCTGATACAACTTCAGAGTTAACAAATCCATGAGAGGTAGTTAGTCCATGTTACGAACCTTGAGGGGAGCACTGTTGGAGTATGGGAAACATTGAGAGGGGGGTGAATCGGTGTTTCAATAATCAACTTCAATTCAATAGTTTTTCAAAACACATAATCTCTTTGTAATCATTGAATGTTCAATTTCAAGAGTGTAACCAAATGTGATAGCCAATATAGGAGATCCTTAAACAACATGAATACTCACATGTTGAAAATTAGATAAATAGATCAACAAGACCAAATTTCATGAAACATGATTATCACATGGACCATAAAATAATCATACCACAATATTTTTTATGAGTGGAAAACCCTCATAGGGATAAAAAAACCACTCGGTTAAATGCCTCACTAGCTTTAAAAAATCCCACTAATTATAGAGCCTCACTGGCTACAAAAATATACCTCACTTGCAAAGCCTCACTAGCTACACAATATGCCTCACTAGCTACACAACTTGCCTCACTGGCAAAAACTGCCTCACTGGAAAAAAGGTCAATCTTTGTCTCACTATCTTGACCTTGTAACATTCTATAATCTTGAAAGAATAAAAAGATAGAGGGTTTCTCTATTTCATAGTAATTCATACAACCTTTTACAACTCAAAATTCAGTATATTGTTCAATAAAATAACTCTTATAATCAAAGAATGATAACACAAAACAATACATCAACCTTTACAATAATCCTTAATCTCAACAAACACACACTTTGTATACTTTGACTGTTAACATCCTTTCAATTCACATATAGATGACTCAATGTATAACATTGACACAACCATGTCCATTGTTTTGGACAATCATGACATTGGACAACATTTGAACTTCAATCACATAACTTCTGCACTTTCAGGGAATTGTCTACTAAATTCACATATTGTCTCAACTTTCAAACAAATTTTAGTCATAAATGATCTTGATCAGATCACACTTCTATGCAAAGCATACTGTGCATAGAATACATTCTCATTGAAAAAATAGTCATAGAGAACTATTTATCACATTGTCGTTACAATATCAAGATCTTCAATAGTGCATTTTTCTCACATATGCACATCTCACATCAAGAAGCTACACATTGAACTTGAGTTCACCCTTTATACAAACGGTGTACAAAGAAAGACAGTTACCAACCCATGCATAACTAAAACAAGGGAAAAGATAATCATATACCTGTCAAAGTAGAAGTCTCAAGAATTAGCCATTCTATTGTTTGAATAAGGGACTTTGATCTGCAAAACCTGCGTAGTCTTTCTTCAAAAAATGATCATTGGTTTCTTAGAAATAAGTCTTAGATAAAGACTTAAGAATTTTTTTAAACCCATGATAATAAATCAACTTTAAAACATAAGATATGAAGACTTGTATTATAAACCATCAAGTGCCCTAAAACCTAGATCTTTAGGGTTTCAGTAAATACCTTTGAATCATGAAGAAAGCATGAACCAAACCTTAGGATGAGCCTACACTATCTTTGACATGAACACCTTAGCAAGATGAGATGAATAACTTAGACATCAACATCAACATCAACATCAACTCCAAATGTGTGAACAACATCAACATCAAGCAATAACCCTTGACCTTCAACCAACAATTGTATCAATCTTTTCTCAATATTTGCATCCTTTGTTCAGCCTTTGCATGCTTTCAAGTCTACTAACTCATGAGATGACAAACCAAGAGATGAAAAAAAACAATTCAGATGAAACTTTAACAACATGAAACTTTGACATCAATGACAATACAACATGCCAATAGGCACTGACCATTTGCCAACAATCTCCCCCTCAACACAAGCTGAGGGGATTCGAACCCGACACCTTTGGCTCTGATATCAATTGTTGGCCCCATGGTTTCCATTGTACTAAAAATTCAACCTGTTAATGCTCGATACAACCGTCAGAGTTAACAGATCCACAGGAGGCGGTTAGTCCATGTCACTAATCCCGAGGGGAGAGCTGACCATTTTCCAATAGACAATTGATACAATGGATCAAGGTTTAGTTTCTTCGCGAGTAAGAAGAGTTTGAATGTTTGAACAATATTGTTTTCTTCTTAGATGAAGACACTTTGTATTACTATACATGGTACATAGAAAATATAATTTGTATGGATAAATGTATCGATGATACTTTGTATTTTGAGAGACAATACATTGGCCTCATGGCATTGTATGAAATTTTTATGTCCTCATGGTCTTATTGAGATCAATATATATAAATATTTTGTGTGTATTGGTAGCTTAAATGGTTTAAAAAATTTCTCATGTTGTATTTATCTCTTAGTAGTGTATTTATTATGACCTTAAATTTGTAGTAGTACCTAGCCACATTTCCATTTATCATAATAAAAAAGTTTGTAGCCTTTTTGCTTTTTATTTTTCCTTTATTGTTTTAGTGGAATATTGGTAAAATCTCTTGATAGTTTAACCTTATTTTTACTAGTTATTGTTAATGAGGTGGTTGTGTGCTACCTTGAATGCACTCCTATAGTAGTTATTGCTTCCAAAATGGGCATATATTCTCATGGTTATAACTAATTTGGGAATAAATTTTATTGTTCAAACTTTATCTTTCACAAATTTATTGCTCAAGAGTGGTTATGGCTTGTTGAAAGGTGAAATCAAGTTAAGGGGGCCTTTCCATGAGTTGCAAGCTTACTATGTAATTTATAAACTTTCATATCCTTGAGTTCTAGACTATATAACTTACCCTTAACATGTAGACTCTAAAAATTCCCCCCTTCATATGTGTTAAGCTTTCATTTAATTTTCTCTTTTTCGTTGACCCTTTACCCCTTGATATTTCTTAAATTTTTATCCCTAATATTTTTGTATGTGTACACCTTAATAAAATATGTCTAAGTGAAAAAATGATCAATTTGTACAACTACCTACAAATTTCTACCTCTGAGCATGAGGTCTCCTTATAAATTGGTCTTAATTTTAATTTGTAAAAACTATCCATAGTTCACCACTTAGTAGGTTACTGATTAATTTTCATCCTCCTACAAAAAATATTTATATGTAAAGTGATTAATTATTAAGGATTCTCATCTATTTAGTTACTATCCTAAAAATCCTAGATAAAGAATAAAAATAAACAACCTTTACTTTATCATAACATAGGAAAATTGGTACTTTTTTCAACATTGTGTGTGCCATTTTGAATGGGTACGAGTGAGAGTTCGAGTGGGTGTCCTAGTTTGAATTCCGGGGAGGGCAGGTCTATGGAGGTGTTTGAATTGTAGGAAGATGAGGTAGATGCAATTATTTTTTAGGGATTTTTGGAGGCTTTTCAAGTTGCTATCTTTTTTGAGGGATTGTAGGAAGGCTCTCTTCCCTCTGTGCTACTCGTTTTTAGTGTTGAAGATGTGTTGCTAGGTGTGGGGAGGGGGAAGAAATTATCCATCTCTTTTGTTGGTGGTTTGTTTCTTATGGTTCATTGAGAATGAAGATGGGAGCAACTTTTCTTCTTTCATGTAGGCAATCTAGCATTGTTGCGGCGAATGGAGTGATGGCGAAGGAGGTTTTCATTCATCGTCTATGTCTCTCCGCTGAGCTCAATGTGTAGTTGTTGTTCATGCCTCCTTCATTTTGAAGTTGGAGTTCTTAGGTTTGTTGTGGAACAACCATTTTGTTGTGTTTGTCTTTATTGTTGCTCTATTTTTGGGTGGAGGATTTGGGGTAGTCTCTCTGTCTTGGTCTGCCACTCCTCTTTGGTTCATGGCATCCCCCTTTGGGGGTAGATGCTTTGCCCCATGGGGGTTTGGACCTGTTAAAAAATCATCTTGGTCATGGTGGGGGTTTTTACTTTTGGATGATTTGATTTAGTTTACCCAAGTTATTTTCTTCTTAGGTGTGCTCCTTGTCAATGTTCTACTATTTGATAGTGGTTTGGTTGGCTTGGGGAAGTGCTACTCATTAGTGGTTACATTTTTTGCTCTGGTTTTTGGAAGTTTCTATGGATTTCTATGACATTGTTAGCTACAAAATTTGCTACTACAGAGGAGGTGTTTTCTCAAAATCTTTGGGGGTCTAGTTGCTATCAAGATCTTTTCCTATGTTTGTGGTTGGTAGTTGGATTCTTTGGCTTGCTTCGTGGTCATCCATGGTTGCAGTTTTGTTGGTTCTAAAGGTTTGTGAGGCCATCTCTTGTTTGCTTCAGGGGAGGTGGGGGTTTGTTGCTTGTGTGGTGTAAAATGGTTTGTGCTAGTGGATTTGTGCTGCTAGTTCCCTACTATAGATGTGTTCGATGGGGGTTGGCTTTAGAGCTCCTTTAAAGGTCTTGTTTTCAGGGAAAACTTTAAGAAACCCCCCCTCGACGAAGGTGTAAAATCCTGGCGAATCTTGTATACTTCGCGATAAAAATATTAATTATAGTGGAAATTTTTTTCAGTTTTCATGAAAAAAAAAGTCCATTGGTGAATCTTTTCTAATCGCTAGAAGCCTGTGGAAAATCTTGGCGAAATGCAATTTTTTTAAAACCACTAAATTTTTCCATTGGCGATTAAAATCTATTTTCAAACCAATAAAATATTTTGATTGGTGAATTAAACCTGTTTTCAAACCAGAAAAAATATTTTTTGTTCATGATTAAAACTTTTTTTCAAACTAAAAAATAAAATTCATTGGCGAATTAAACCTATTTGCAAATGGTTAAGAAAAAAACATTGGCGATTTAAACATAATATCAAACTAAAAAAAAAATGCAGTGTCGAAGTGTCAGTGCAAATTTTCCTAACCTTAGGTTCAAGTCTTTCTTGGTCATCTTTGTAGTCGGTGGGTCGGAGGTTTCAAAAAATTAAAAACTTCAGACTTTGGTTCTAAGGTTCCAAGTTTCAGCGACCACGCGACATTATGGACCATGACTGTTTGATGAATTTTTGATGGATGGTTGTAGTTGCATTCCAAAAGTATATCTCTCAAGCACTAGATATGCGAATTGAAACCTCCAGAATTACACTAGAACTATTAGATTTTCATAAATCAATGGTTGAAATTTTATTAATTATTTAGGTCTTCGGTCATCCTTCTCTTGTTTACCATTTAATATAGCCTAAGTTAGATGAAAATATTTTATGACAAAGCCTTAAATCTTAACTCTTTAATCCTGAGGGTTGAGTCTCATCAACCTAGCGATGTCCCCATTTTAAATTATGCACGTGCATAAAGTTTGTTTTAAAAGAAGGTCTGTTCAATGAACTTTTGATGGACGGCTATAGATGCATTTCAGAAGTAAATCCTTGAAGTACTAGACATGCAAACTGAAACCCCCAGAATAATAGTAGAACCATTAGATTTTCAGAAATCAATGGTTGAGATTTTATTAATGATTGGTTTTAGAAATCAACATATAGTTTCAATCATAAGTGAGAAAAATTTATTGTGACTTATTAGCTAGGACATTGATAATCATTAAGGTAAAACAAGACATTTAATTATCTCTTTTCAATGCATCTAAGTACTCTAGCTTAAACATTTATTCTATTGAAATTGTCAATTTGGCTGTGGTACTAGGCGACGGTGCGGATTAATACCAAAGTGATTGATTAGATAGCTTTATATTGAAAACTGCACAATGTACTATAGAATCATAGATGATGATGTCAATAATCCAGTGATTTTGAAAATCGACAGCTTGCGTCACACTGCCGATTTTGACAATTGACAACTTGTCAGCTTGAGCTACAGTTTGCAACTTTGCATGTAGCCAGCTTGAGGTACCGATTAAGTTGGATTTTTGGTTTGTGGTTGCATGAATCACAATTATTACTAAGTAGTCAGTAGTAATTATACACAACCTTAGAGCTCACACGTGACATGTGTGAGGTGTACAAGGTACTAGGCTGGTAGTGGCACTTTTGGTAGCACTTTTGGCCTATAAATAAGGATAGTGAACACAACTAAAATCATTTATTTAATTGTTAGAAGGGTTTTCATTTTGTAGGGTTAATAACTTAATAAGGATTCAGGAAGAAGATGATGCGGTATTATTGGGGATGCTCTAAATTCTCCTGCCTCTAGTTATGTAGTTACAGAGTAAAAGATCAATTTCCTTCAAGTTCAGAATGGGTGGAATTGGAAAGAAGTTGATTTGGTTCACCTGACTTCTTAGACAGGTTTTGAACTAGGATGAGGATCTCTGATGGACATAAGTGCTATCCCAATGAATGGAGGCTACAAGTAGAAGATGGGAGTAGTTTTACTATCCCTCATCGTCTGCATGGTTTCCTAGGCAATTCCCATGCATTTAATTTCAATGCTCATCTTCTGCATGGGAGCAATTTTACTAGCCCTCATCTTCTGCATCAGTCTGGTTTTGAAAGGGGATAAGTACATTTTGTATCTTCACGACTCCCATTTCCCTAGTTTTATCAGGCCCCCTTTCCCCATTGCATTTATTTTTAGAGCATATGGTTGACTTGACAAGTCCCATATGTTTATTTTTAGAGCTCATGGTTGACCTGACAAGTTCCATTTATTTTTAGAGATACATGTATCACATTTACGTTTTCAAATTTTCACCAACGGTCCAACAAAATCTTGGTGCTTGCGCTTACATTTGTATTTGTACTATGTAATAACGTGACATTGTAATTTAGTTGTAATAAAATAAATGGTTGTGCTATTAATGTGACATTGCAATTCATTTTATTAAGTCCTTTGCAAGTTAAGTGCTATTAATGGTTTGCAATGTGCTATTAATGTGACATTGTAATTCATTTTTTTAAGGCCTTTGAAATGTTAAGTTTCCGGCCCCTTGGCCTTGATGTCAATCCTAGCGCATTAAAATTTAAAACAAATTTAAAACACATGTTTTAAAGAAAATTTAAAGCAAATTTAAAACACAATTTATGTGTATTATTTATATAATAAATTACTCAAGCGTTCGATGAATATTTGATGTATGGTGTTAGTTGCATTCCAAAATGAAATGCACAAAGCGCTACGCTTGCAAACTTAAACCTCTGGAATCACCCTATAACCATTAGATTAACAAAGATCAATGATTTAGAATTTGGTGTTAATGTAGGAGTAAATCATTATTTTTAATGGCTTGTTTTAAATGTTGTCACCCATGTACATTGTACTACCTAATTGTGTACTGTGTAGTCCGTAAGTAAGGAGTAGGCATTTCGGTGTCATTCAGTTTGCTCATTGCAGTGCACGACCCTATTCTGGGTTCCACAGTTCCACTTCCAACAAAGCCATTCTAGTAACCCAGTTTCAAGCTTCAACGTAGTTTCGACTTCAAGAATCAAAATTCAAAATCTAGGTAAGTTAAAGAATTCATGTGGCTACATTTCATATTGTTGATTATATCAGCATGTCTACCACCAATACCACTAGAGCAATGTCAGATAAAAAATACATTATGCAAAATTGCTTGAAACCCCAGGTTTCACTAATGAATACCATGATATTTATGATCTTGAAACCTATGGTAGGTGTACCCCAAAACTTAGATTTTCATCTGAGAATAAGGCTGCAAAGCAAATGCAAGTTAATAGTATTAGTGCACCATGGGTAACTAGATTAGGGCACATGATGTTACATGAGGTTTTCCCTTGCCCAGAATTTATCATGGTCTGTGCCCTAAATTATGATGATAATAAAAGAGAAATTGTTAATAAAGACAACAAAGAAGAATTGTTAGCCATTAATGCAGAAGAACTTGGAAAAGTGTTGGCCTTGGGGTTTACAACTGAAGAATTTGGAAATGTCCACATTGACCTAGAAAAGCTTGCTAGTGATTATGAAGCAGTGGATGAAATGGAGAAAAATTCTTTCTTAAATAGAATAGTTCAGGATAGAAACATATTGAAAGGTGATCATAAGCCTCCTTATGATTTTGATATTTTTAAACCATGGGTTCAGGATACTATTTCCATGCTAGCATTTTTCCTCGGACTGGATAGCAACTTGGAAGTGGGTGCATGCCTCCTTGAAATGGTGTATAATATCCATTATGGTGTTCCACATGCCAAATATAATTTTATTGAGCACATTGTAGAATCCATGCATAAACAATTTTTAATGATTAAAGGAGGTTCCACCAAGACATTTAGGTTCACAACCTACTTGTGCTATCTTTTTCTATTCAAATTCAGAGGAATGTTTCAGACCAACAAGCTTCAGATTCAACCCTATGGTAATAGTAATCTTGAGCAAAAGAAAATGGCTCCAGTATATGAATGGACCACTGTTATAAGATTGCATGATTCTCGAAGGAACTACAGTAATTTTGTAGACTACTTTTTGGCTCCATTGCATCAAGCAATTACAAATACTCCAATGCCTATATTTCCCATGTCATGTAGAAACTACATTCAACTAGGAAAAGAAATACAATTGGCTGATTGGTACTTATTGGAAGAATATACTGTGCTAAGATTTTATGGATCAAAAGTACAACCATACAAACTTACAATACATGTGACAAAAAGGGTTTTTGCTTTGGAATATGTAAGGTAGATGCAGAGTACTGATGAAAGACACTTTACTAGTTAGGGGAAGAAGACCTTATTTCCTTCTTTACCTTTTTCATGCGGAGGGATGACATTCGAGAGAAAAGCATTTAGTGTGGCATGTGATCTTTTGATTTTTTTTGATTTTGATGCTATCTTTCACTGGCAGTATGATCTATGTGACACCATTAAATCAATGATTGTGCTTAATAAGAATTCTAGAAGTAGAATTCAACATCAAAGTAAACCCTTGCTTGAAAACTTGAAAAAGAAGGATTCTTAGGATGAGGTAAAAGTAGCAATGGAGAAAAGTGCTGTTGAGAATGATATTTCTTTTGAACAATTGTTAGCAGAAATTATGGCATTGCATCGAAAGAGAATTATGAGGTACAACAATTTTTATGAAAAAAGTCATAAACCATCTAGTAGAGTAAAAATGAAAGATTATCTAGAGAAGGAAGTTATAGAAAAAAAATTGGTCATGATCAAACCCTTTTGGTCTATGAGGAAGGACCTAGGTGATCCAAGAGCTCTTGCAGAGTATGGAGATAACGAAGAAGATCTTGAGTTTAGCAAATTATGGAATATAGAGCATCTGAATGAACAAGAAGATGAAGAAAGTGATGATGATAGGCAAGAAGAAAGCCATGTCAATTTCAAACTTGGTTTAAGTGAGGCCACAAAAGAAGCATTTACTATAGGAGCAGCCATAGCTGAAAAAATGGGTTATGAAGGTGGTCCTTTGGGGTCCCAAAAACAAGGCCCTTAGATGGTAATAAATGTAGAGCATAGAAAACTAGTTGATAAATCTGGCCTTGGGTTAGGAGGTGAAAAAATAGACCTAGGGTATACAGGTAAATTTGTTAGAGCTTCAAGTTCAAATCCTCATCCTCATGGTCAGACACAATCACAACTAGGACATGCCCATGGTGGAGGGCTTAGTGCAACAAGAACTGTCTTTGGTGGTGATGGTATGGGTAGTAGTACTAGTAGTGGTCAACATGTGCTACAACAACAAATTACACACAAGAGGACAACACAATATACCATAGAAACACCAGGCGATCAAGGCATACCGAAGAGGCAAAGGATTTCAACAAGTCCAACTCCAAGTCACACTACTAGTGGATCCACCACAAAGGATTTATTTCGAGGCATTCCCCTAATGCCAGTTAGTCTGGATGTGACATCATTAGCAATTGCAAGTACTCCTACTCCTTTTCCATTCAAGCATTCCATTGTTCCCGCATCCTCGGGTTTTGATTACATTGAAGAGTTTTAAAATAAATCATAATTGAATAAAAAAGAAAAGAAGCAACTGATGGAGAGTGTGTCTGCTCTAACTTCAGAGCTTGCAACAACCATGGCATTACCCACATTTGACATAAGTAAAGAAATCATGGAGTACACATTTCATGTTCCCACAGTTCAAAATAGACCAACAAATCAGATGGCTCCATCTGAATTCCAGTTGAATAATTTTCAATTGGATTTTTTTGGACTTAGAAGCATGGACAAAATTAACATATCAAAAAAGAAAAATGAATTGGTGTACACATCATTGTTGAATGAAGATAGAGAGAAAAAAAGGTTGCAGACTTAAATTGAAAATTTATAGGCAGACCTAGAAATGAGAAAGCAAAGAGGAAGGAAACATATAACAAGAGCAATGAATTATAAAAAAGAATTAAAAAATCTGCCTCTACATTAACAAACAAAGAGGATAAGCAGAATGGGATTGAGAGCACAATGAATGAACTGAATCAAAGGCTAGATGAGAGCAACAAGAAATATGATGAGGAAAAATCCACTTCAAAAAAATTAACACTAAGCATTGCAAATGGAAATGCACAGGGGGAACAAAAATTGGAAAAGGAGAGAAAAATAAATGAAAGATTGGAGGCAAAGCTAATGGAAGCAAAAAATGAAATTAAGTCTTGTCAAAATAAGTTATCTTCATTTTGTAGAGAAACAATGAGGCATATGAAAAAAAAGATCTGGAATGAAATAATGTAGGGGATTGATCATTTGTGTGACATGTTTCAATTGATTGATGCTATTAGACAACATCATAAGAAGCTCAACAAATATTTAATGGAGAACAAAAATGTGTTGGCATTAGAGAAATCAGCAAATCAAATTCAACAAACGGTCTACAAAGCCAGTGACAATGTTTTGAAATCAAAAGGGATTACTAATTGGCTTGCTACATCAATGACGTTGTCATCTATCATTGAAAAGTGTTTGAGAATGTGTGAAATAGAGAAATATTTGCATTTGGCTGCAAAGAAGATGAAGAAGGTGGATGAACTTCACCAAGCTTAGTTTACCAGAGGCTTTTGACACAAATGAGCAATTCGTTGGATGGAATGATTTCAGAAAGAAGATGGAGGATGCAAGGAAGATTGATTTGGACCAGTTTTCTTAGAACCCAGATGTGGTGACCTATTTGGATTCCATCAAACCATTGCTAACCCTGAATGCAAAATTGACTGAAGCATCCAAGACAGGTTCCAATTTGAATCATGAATTGTTAAAAAATCTTCAAGTCAAACAACATCAGTTAGAACAAATGACAATTCCAACACCTAAAGAGTGGAAGTTGCTAGAAAAGGTGATGCAGTGATTTAAGTTTTGATAATATGAGTTTCCAGTTCCAACTCAGCTCTGTGTAGAGTTGTCTTTGAGCAAGATTTTGGATTTCCAATGTCTCTATGTATTCCTTCATGTGATACAGTGATAATCAATTTAAAAGCTCAAATTTAGACTTCAGTAATGTGTTGATGTTCAATTATTTGTATTATTTATTATATCATTTGAAGAAAAAGTCTAGTAGTGGTCTCAACTTCTAGATACACTTGTTATTATGTTCATTGTTGTATATGCTACTAATACTATTGTTAATATGTTATTAATCTAATAAGCATTGAGTTGAGTGAGGAATCGCTGAGCACATGCTCAAGTTTTACTTTTAACACAATTAAAATATGAACTATAAGGTGATTTTAATTCCAGGCATCCATAATCTTAGTGAAATTGCATTACAATTCACACATCAATACTAAATCTCCATGACCACTTAGCATATCCACTAAACATTTATATGAATTCATGTCGTGGATTATCTATTATTGGAATTGGAATGATGGATTTTTGGTTAGTTTCATTGCTACTTAGTTTTGGTGAAGAGAGTAGTTTTGGTGCTTTTCCTAACCTTAGTCGCTAGCCCTCAAAGTTTTATAACCTTGTCGCGGAGCTCTAAATTTTCATAACTCCCCTATTCCTTGACCTCGTTGATGGTTCACTTTTTTGAGTTGCAAGTCTTTCTTGGTCATTGATGAGCCTTAAATATGCTCATAGTTTGAAATCTTTGATACTCTTACTTTTGTTTAATTGTTGTTTAAACTTGTTGATTAAAGACTTTTTGGGTGGTATCCTGTAGCAACAAATTCCATATTCATGTACCTTGACAACTTCATTAATTACCTTTTTGACCTCCCGCATGGCTGATTTATGCTTATGATTTTGGATAATAGAATAGGATTAACGTGTGATTAATGAATGGATGTTGTGTCACTTGTGTGTATGCTTTCCTTCTCTTCTGTCACTTATTGCAGGTTGTTGGAGGGAGCTGGAGCTGATCAAGCACAAAGAATTTTAGTTCTGTTGAAGAAGTTATTTCAGTAATAACTCTTTGACCGAATCTTTGGGAAGGAGCTCAAACGGTCCTTTGATCTAGGAAGTGTGTAATGCTATATTCTCTCTGGGTTGCGTCGAGCAGATAGACTTTCATTTATGAATATCTATTCCGCGGATACAGAATGTATTTATGATCACGACTTCCTTTGTTAGTTAGTTAGTTGCCTTTTTCATTTAAATAACTGTTCCTCCTGTGTGAGTGAATGAGGATGATAAAACAATATGTATTAAAATTAGGTTGAAGAAGCAATAGAGTTCTATGTTAAGTTTTTATTTTCAAACAAAGTAATTGATGTATCCTGGTTCTGAGTATGAATAAAATTCGATGAAGCTTTGAGTCAACTTCTTGTGTAATCTAGTTGATGCTTGCTAAGGGGGCCCACTTAGTAAGTATTTTGTAGCAAGTTGTTGTAGTTAACTATTCATTTCATGTTGATTACCAGTTAGAATCTATTTCTATTGATTTCAACACAAATTCAGCCTTGTATTGTTCCTGTAGCATTGGGAATCCATCCCTGTGTCTGTTCCTGCAGCATAAGGCCAGTTCACAGTTTGTTCTTTAATAATAGCTACTATGATTTCTGTTTTAGCTGAGTCGTGTTTGAGTTAAAAAGCTTTGTGTTGCATTTTTGTTAAGCATTTGTTTTCTATAGATGATGATTGGAAACTAGTTCTTAGTGCACATACTGTGCTGCTCCATTTAAAGTAAACGTGCCCTAGTTTGACAAAGCAAATGAATGCCCATAAGAAGATGTCAGTTGCCTGTTGGAATGTCCAATTCCCAGGTTTAGTTATGCTGTGACTTTTATATCATTTTGTGGGTGTGACCATTTTTTGGCGTCGTTGTCGGGGATGGTGTCAATCTAAGAACCTGCTATAGTCATTTTTAGCAGTAGTTTAGCCAGTTTTTCAATTTTTTTTTTTTAAATACCATATATTTTCATTGCATGCATAGAAGGAGAGACGCTAAGGGAAGATTTCTCCCCAACATACTAGTCATTACCAAGAAAATTGAACCAGCTTATAGCCTATTTGAGGACGAAGGAGACTTAGATATTGACCCATTTGCTGAAGATTTGTGTCTTGAATTGTTATTCAGCCCATTGACAAAGACCCTGAAGAAAATCCATTTGTTCCTATACTTGGTCAGGTGAACATGGCACGTAATCCACCAAATCGACCTCCTACTTTTGAATTCCCCATTACTCCTTAGCAAAACAATGAAAACCTCAAGAATATTCCTTCTTCATTACTGCCCAAGTTCTATGGCTTGGTCACATAAGACCCAAAGACCTTCTTGTTCGAGTTTGATATCCTCTGTCGTAGTTATGACTACACTTCAGACGCCCAAAAACTGAAATTGTTCCCTGCTACCTTGAAGGAGGGAGCTCTCAAATGGTTCATGAGTCTGGGAAGGGGTGTTGTCGATAGTTGGCCTGTCATGCAAACAAAATTTCTTGAGAAATACAAGGAATATTGTAAGAGTGGCAGTAAAGGTGATGACACATTTCAAATTCAATAGAAGGAAGATGAAAGTCTAGAGGATTATATATCAAGATTCCTATTTTCCCTGAAGAAGAATTCAAACCATACTCTTAATGAAGAATCTCTGAAATTACTTTTTCTAAGGGGAATCAATAATACTCGCATAGATGCCTTGGACCTGATGGGAGGCAGTGATATCACTCAAACATCTTGGGATGATCTTGTGAAGATATGTCTCAATTACTCCCGAGCAAATGTGAAGAAGGGTAGAGGTCATCATGCTACAGTGGGAAAGTCTTCTTCCAGTGGAGTTTCTCAGATGGAGATTAAAAATTTGTTGTCTGACTTTAAGCAGGATATCATTAACAATATCGCTACACAACTGGACACTATGCAAGCTCGGAAGAAACATGAGGAAGCTGAAGCAATCCTGGTCGAGTTTTGTCCACATTGCAGACAGAAGAAACGTGACTGCAGATGCAAGATGGTGGTTAATCTGGAAGCCAAGAAGTTACCTACTGACTTTAAGCCCGTAGAAGGTGATGATGATCAAGTGTTCTTCGTGGCACAAAGGAGACCATGGGCTCAAAGACAAGGTATGCCTCAAGACCCTTTGACTTTTGGTAATCCTTATTCTAACTATAGTAATCAATGGCAACCTACATATGGACCTCCACCACCTTGGAATATGTCTCAACCACCTTGGCCTAACTATCAGACCCCTCAATGGCAATCTCCTCAAGGAGGTTGGCAACAGCCACAAGGACAATGGACCCCACCTCAAGGTAATTGGCAGCAGAATCCTCAATAGAGAGGTTCTCAGCAATGGCAGAACCAATCCCCTGGGTTCCTGTAGCCTCCACAGCCACAGCCTCAAGCCCTCATGCCACCTCCTGCAACAACTACCACAAATACTGGCCCGCCTAAACAAACACCTAGGCCTGCTCAGCCATTGCCAAATCCCAATAATAAGCAACAACAGTCACAACAGCAACATCCATAACAACCCATGTATTTTGCTGAAGCCAACCAATATCCAGCTTATGCCTTAAACATTACTGATATCCATTTGAGGTCTGGAACTACTCTTCTTGCTCCACAATCGCCTCTAATTATTGAGATACCAGATTCTTCCCCTGAAGAACCTACTACACCTGCTAATCCTATTGAGCATATGCCTATAACTGATACGGTTTCTAAGGATCCTGTTTTGAATAGACAAGAAAAACCACCTTTTCCTCAGAGGTTACAAAGTACTGCACCTAAGTCCATGGAAGAACCCACCTTTGACATTCTGGATCAGTTAAAGAATGTGCAAATTCAAATTCCTTTATTTCAGGCCATTAAAGATGCTCCCATTTATGGAAAAGCCATTAAAGAGGCCTGTTTGAAGAAACCTGGACGGAAGAAAAAGAATCCCCAAACAATTCATGTCTTAGGGAAATTGGATGATATAATGTTGGGAAATGTAGTCATTCCAAAGTATACTGACCCTGAAAGTCCTATAGTGCAACTACATATAAATGGCTAAATTGTGAAAAATGTTTTGATTGACCCTAGTGTTGCTATCAATGTCATGACCAAGCATACTATGGACTACCTAAACATCCTAAACATTCAGTCTACACCTACAGTCCTGCAGCTTGCTGATAGCTCCATAGTCACACCTGATGGAATGGTGGAAGATGTAATTGTCACTCTTGAATCTTGGGAGTATCCAGCTAATTTTACAATATTATCTACCAAGGCAACTTTAGGAGGATACCCTATTATCCTAGGTCAACCATGGTTAGCAACTGCTGATGCTTTTATAGGATGTCATTATGGAGATATGACTATTTTTGATGGACAGTCCACAAAAAAATTGGCTTTGTATCCACCTGCTAGACCTCAACTAGATTTGTCCCAACCTCTTTGGCCAGATGTGGGGGAAGAAACTGAAGAAGCCAATTCATTGGTTCAATTAATGATGCTCCAAACTAATCCATTCTTACAACTTCAGAATGAGGATGCCTTGCTTTTTCAAATTCTGCAGTCTAACTCTGATACGGGTAGTTCATCTGATTCAAATACTAGTCATTTACAATGTTTCCTGCAACAATTGAATTTTGAGAGTTTGCTGCCTAAATGTCCTGCAATTTTTCATGACTTTCTTCCACAAGAGGTACAAACATCACCTGTAGATTCTATGAGTGATCTCACTAAGCAGATAGAATTATCTCCAGGTCACTATTTGAATATCAATAGCAAGTTGTCACAATCTCAACAGGCTGTCCTACTCAAAATGCTGCAAGAACAACATAAAGCTTTTGCATAGGAATATGGGGACATGAAAGGAATAGATCCTCGAATTTGTACTCATAGGATCTATATCAAAGAAGACTGTTTACCAGCTAGGCAGCCCCAAAGAAGAATAAATCCAACACTTAGAGAAATAGTTAAGAATGAGCTTCAAAAGTTGCTTGATGCTGGTTTTATCTACCCAATCTCTGACAGTCAGTGGGTCTCTCCCCTAGTTATTTTCCTTAAGAAAGGTGGAAAATGGAGAGTGTGTGTAGATTATAGAGTTAAACATTGCTACTAAAAAGATCACTTTCTACTGCCGTTTGTAGACCAAGTGCTAGACTCATTGTCTGGTAAAAGCTATTTCTCCTTCTTGGATAGCTACAATGGGCACAATCAGATAAAAATTGCCCCTGAAGATCAAGATAAGACCACTTTTATCTGTCTATGGGGAACATTTTCTTACTCAATTTTGCCTTTTGGTCTATGCAATGCGCCAGCAACATTTCAGAGAGCAGTAATTAGTATTTTTGCTGATATATCTCATGACTGTATGAAAATTTATATGGATGATTTCACTACCTATGGGGTTACATTTGAAGAAGCACTGGTGAATTTAGAAAAAGTATTGGAAAGGTGTAAAGAGCAAAATTTGTCTCTGAATAGTGAAAAGTGCTTTATTATGATGCAAGAAGGTATTGTTCTAGGCCATCATCTCTCCAAAAATGGAATTTAGGTTGATCCTGCTAAAATTGAATTTATTCTGAATTTACAAACTCCTACAAAAAAAAAAGATGTCAGAAGCTTCCTTGGCCATGTAGGGTATTATAGAAGGTTTATAAAAGATTTTAGCAAAATTGCTAGTCCACTATATGCCTTATTAACTAAGGATTCTGCACTCGATTGGACAAAGGCCTATGAAAAGTCTTTCCTGTAGCTAAAGGACTTGCTTATTAAAGCCCCTGTTCTTCAAGGTCCAAAATGGACTCTACCTTTTCACATACATGTTGATGCTTCTGACTTTGGCATAGGGGCAGTCTTAGCCCAAAAATAAAATTCAATCGAGCATGCTATCTATTTTATTAGCAAAAACCTTCAAGGTCCTGAGCTGAACTACACTGTCACAGAAAAGGAGTTGTTAGTAGTAGTGTATGTTTTGAATAAATTTAGGCATTATATCACAGGTTATCAGATATTTGTCCACACTGACTATGCAACAATCAGGTATATGATGAACAAACCTGCCATCTCTGGTAGGCTGGCAAGATGGCTCCTGTTGTTGCAAGAATTTGATATTACAATCATTGATAAACCAGGAAGAGCTAATGTTGTAGCTGATATTTTATCAAGGCTTCAAACAACTTCTTCTGCTGAACAAGAAGTCATTGAAGATAGGTTCCCTGATGAACACTTGTTTTCCATTGCTATACACACTCCATGGTATGCAGACATTGCTAATTATCTAGCAGTAAGCAGAATACCAACTCACTTCTCCCCCAAAGAAAAGAAACTGTTAATTGAGAAAAGTTTTAACTTTTCATGGATTGCAAATTGTCTATTTTACACAAGACCTGATCAAGTTATGTGAAGATGTGTAAGAGAAGATGAGACTTATGATATCTTGCATGCTTGCCATAATGAACCATGTGGGGGGCATTTTGCAGCCAAAAGGACATCAATGAAGGTTCTTACAACAAGATATTATTGGCCAACATTACACAAGGATGTTGTAGCTTATACAAGGAAATGTGACAGATGCCAACATATGGGAAGACCAACCAGGTCAGATGAAATTCCACTGTATCCACAGGTAATAGTTACCCCCTTTGATAAATGGGGAACAGATTTTGTTGGACCAATTGATCCACCATCAAATGGCAAGTCATACATTCTGGTTTGCACGGATTATGTAACAAAATGGATTGAAGTAAAGGCAATGACTCATGCTCGTGATAACAAGGTTGCTGAATTTTTGTATGAGAAAATTTTCACCAGATTTGGAGTTCCCAGAGAGCTTGTCACTGATCAGGGAGCTCAGTTCACATCCAATTTGATCACTGCCTTAATGAATGACTATAAAATTAAGCATAGAAAGTCCAGCCCCTATCACCCTCAAGCCAATGGTCAGGCGAAGGTTACAAATAGGGAAATTGAGGTGATCCTAACAAAGACAATACAACTCCATAGGAAAGATTGGAGCAATAGACTTCCTGAAGCAGTCTGGGCTTACGGAACTACATGGAAGACAATAACTGGGTTTACACATTTTGAATTGCTTTATGGGAAAGCTGCCATGTTGCCCATTGAATTTGAACACAAAACTTTGAGGACAAATCTCAAACACAATATAGACATTTCAGAAGCACAGAAGGAACGTCTCTTGTAGCTGAATGCCTTGGACGAAATGAGAAAAGTTGCCCTGCAGCATACAGAAGCTATCCAACTGCAAAGGAAGAAGTGGCACGATCAGCATATCAAAACCAAGCAATTTTCTGCTAGTGATTGAGCTTTGCTATATGATTCCAAGTATCAAGAAAACCAAGGTAAGCTCACAACCCGCTGGCTCGGTCCCTATGAAGTTGAGAATATCTTTGACAACGGATCAGTACAGCTAGCCACAATTGATTCAGTCCATTTCAAATTGTTAGTTAATGGACACTGATGCGGTTATATCATAAGCCGCTGTCCAAGGAAGAGTTTCTAAGAAAGTTTGTTTCGCCTGATCTTCCTGCAGCTTCTTTTTAACTATTGTGTTGACCGTCCATAATAAAGTTTTCTTTAAAAAAAAGGAAAACCATTTTTCTCCGCTATTTCATCTATCACATCATTCATTTCTTTATCTGCCACGTCATCCATATTACCACTCCGCCTCATTCATGCATTTTCTCTCTCAGCTATCATTTCATGATACACTGTTGTCTTTTGCGGCATGCCCGAAACCTGCATTAAAGGTACGCGAAATATTTTCACTATCACATAATTTATTCTTTCCGTTTATTCATTAATTGTAATGTATATGTCAGCCGTAATTGCACACTTTAAATTTATCACCCTTACATGTGAGGACACATGTCGAATGCTAAGTAGGGGTGGGGGTATTCTAATTTGATATTTTTCCTGTGCCAAATTTACGTTTGCCAAAATAGTTATGTTCTTGTACTTTCTAAAGTACGATTGCAAAGTCATATCTTAAGAACAAGCTAACTACTTAGTTTAAGTAATTAAAATTATTTTATGCAAATGTTTAGTTGTTATTCTTGGTAAGGAAAAGAAAAAGCTACAAAAGGAAATTGAAAGGAAAAAGCAAGAAATTCAAGATATGCAGAAGAAAATGGATGAAATGATGAAAATAACTAGAAAGATAATGGAGTGTAGGCCACCACCCAAAGTATATGCAATGTGCCTCAAGGAATAGTTTCTTTGGTTTAAACTATTGAGGATCTCCCAAAATTTGGATCCTGATATTGAAACAGCCAAGGAATTCTATGATGCCTATGAAGTGGCCCCTAATTGGTTGAAAAACTCCATGTGTGAACTTTATTTACATGGTTATTTAATTCTTGGAGAAACTGAATGGAACCCACTCCTTTATATAGGTGATATTCATCTAAGAGCACTTATGGCTTGGGCTGCAAATGAGGTTAATTATGGAAAACAATTGGAAACATATGAAGAGGCAGAAACAGATGAACCTCTTTTTCTAAGAGCTAAAAGTTCAGATCCATGCACAGTTTTCAGAACTTGGCTTAAAGTTACTTATGGATTGAATTACCCTCAAGAAAGAGAGAAATTTTTTGATATTAGACAACACGTATACAGTGAGTTTAAAGAGTAGAAATATATATTTTGGAAACTTGCCTCTTCTAGGATTGAGACAAAGTGGGAGAAATTAACGGTTGGTTTAAGAAAGACAGAGCCTCATAGCCCTTTAAACTTCACAATAGCACTCAGGAGAACAGAAAGGTATATGCAACTGGGTTTGCAAAGTAGATTTGAATTATGGATGCCACTGACCTTCCAACCCCCAGTTTTAATATGGCCACTCTATTCCTACCAAGCCAAGGAAATCAATGAAGAAATAGAAAACTACAGATTTGAAAGATGGGAATTTACCAGAGGTTTTTACTACAAGTTTGGAACTTCATTGCAGGGTCATGCTTCTCCAACAGATTTCAAGGAGATAACAAGGAAATTCAATGCTGGAGGACCAACATTACATTAAGTAGGGGGCAGAATCATGAGCCTTAAATATTCTCATAGTTTGAAATATTTGATACTCTTACTTTTGTTTAATTGTTGTTTAAACTTGTTGATTAAAGACTTTTTGGGTGGTATCCTGTAGCAACAAATTCCATATTCCTGTAGCTTGACAACTTCATTAATTACCTTTTTGACCTCCCGCATGGTTGATGTATGCTTATGATTTTGGATAATAGAATAGGATTAACGTGTGATTAATGAATGGATGTCGTGTCACTTGTATTTATGCTTTTCTTTGCTTCTATCACTTATTGCAGGTTGTTGGAGGGAGCTGGAGCTGATCAAGCACAAAGAATTTCGGTTCTATTGAAGAAGTTGTTTTAGTAATAACTCTTTGACCGAATCTTTGGGAAGGAGCTCAAACGATCCTTTGATCTAGGAAGTGTGTAATGCTATATTCTCTCTAGGTCGCGTCGAGTAGATAGACTTTCATTTATGAATATCTGTTCCGCGGATTCAGAATGTATTTATGATCACAACTTCCTTTGTTAGTTAGTTAGTTGCCTTTTTCATTTAAATAACCGTTCCTCCTGCGTGAGTGAACGAGGATGATAAAACAATATGTATTAAAATTAGGTTGAAGAATCAATAGAGTTCTGTGTTAAGTTTTTATTTTCAAACAAAGTAATCGATGTATCCTGGTTCTGAGTATGAATAAAATTCGATGAAGCTTTGAGTCAACTTCTTGTGTAATCTAGTTGATGCTTGCTAAGGGGGCCCACTTAGTAAGTATTTTGTAGCAAGTTGTTGTAGTTAACTATTCATTTCATGCTGATTACTAGTTAGAATCTATTTCTATTGATTTCAATGCAAATTCAGCCTTGTATTGTTCCTGCAGCATTGGGAATCCATCCCTATTTCTATTCCTACAGCATAAGGCTAGTTCGCAGTTTGTTCTTTAATAATAGCTACTATGATTTCTGTTTTAGCTGAGTCGTGTTTGAGTTAAAAAGCTTTGTGTTGCATTTCTGTTAAGCATTTGTTTTCTATAGATGATGACTGGAAACTAGTTCTTAGTGCACATACCGTGTTGTTCCATTTAAAGTAAACGTGCCCTAGTTTGACAAAGCAAATGAACGTCCATAAGAAGATGTCAGTCGCCTGCTAGAATGTCCAATTCCCAGGTTTAGTTATGTTGTGACTTTTATATCATTTTGTGGGCGTGACCAGTCATCTTTCTAGTCGGTGGGTCGAAGGTTTGGAAAACTTCAAAACTTTAGACTTTGGTTGTAAGGTTCTAAGTTTCAGCAACCACATGACATTATGGACTTATATTTCCTTTCAAAGGTGCCATCATCTGACATCTCATTGAATGCTATGTACGGACTAAACTTGAGTTGTCTTTTTAGGAATTTCCAAAAGCATGCTATGTATAGACTAATGTAAAATATAAAATACATTATAAAATATAAAATATCACAATTTCATGGAATACAACATAAAATATCATCAACTACAGTTTGACTTTGGAATATGACTCATGAAGTGCAATATAAAATATCATCAACTACAGTATGGAATAATGGAATCTGATCCTGGGATCCATGAAGTGCAATATAAATACCTAAAAGATGCTAATTCTCTTGAATCTCTTCCATTTCCCAAATGGAATGGGGGTCCTCAATCTGACGTTCATCATTAGATAAAGTAAAAGACTCATCTTGAATTTGATTCCAAGTTTTCTCTTCATTTTCTTCGGACTGTGTCTCAAATTCAACATTCATTGTGTCATTTTTGTCAATGTCAGCTGTCTGAGTCCCATTGCCACTACCAGTGCCACCAGTACCAGCCTTTGGAATTGGAGTGTTGCAAATCATGACCCCTCTTCTTTCACATGTGGACCTCCAGATTGCGAGTGCCCTTTCAAAAGGAAAATTTTTGACATTATACGCAGTTCCTTTCATCCTCAAGTAATTTTCCAAATTCTTGTCTCATTTGTTTCTTAACTTTGATTTCAAAAACCCCAATGTACTGAAAACTCTCCCATCCTCCACTGACCCCAATATCATTTTTTGACATAAATCAACAAGTTTGAAATATTCTGATATCGAACCACACAATATTTCACTATGATCTAAGCTTGTCCAAACCTTTTTTATTGATCCCAGTTCAAAGGCCTTGTCCTTGCCCATGGATTTATACTGGTCCCTCATAGCTGTTGCAAAACTCCCAGATTGTTTTCTAAGCTTAGCTTCATCTAAGATTCCTTCTATTTTGTGCTCATTGTATGTTACAGTTTTCAAAAATTATTCAATTAAGATTTTTAGCTGAGCATGAAAAAATGTGGGGTTATCTCGGTTTTCCCAAAATTGAGGATACACAATACTCATGGCTTCAAGTATTTCATGTTGAGGGAATCTTTCACAAATCTCTAAGGAAAGAGATTTTTCAATTTCCTTCAAATTATCACCAATAGATTTAACAATGCCTTGAAAATATTCCCGGTTAACAGCTACTTCTTTGCTAGAGCACCTAGCTGTCTTACATTGGTACATTTGTATCTCATATCCACGTACGCAGATGCATATTTTCCTGCTTGCATTAAACTATAAATAATTATCAGGATCATTCAAATTAGTAATTTTCTGCCACATGAAATAATTTGGGCCATCTTGTGTTAGATCTAGATATAGATGATCAAGGGCCAAGCATGTAAGTTTACGTAGATTGGAATATTCATTAATATACATAGTTTTGTCTTGGGCTTTCTTCACAAGCTCGTTCATCACATCCAGCATGGGGAGAAGACTAGTTAAAGTCAAGAGTGTCTCTATATCGCTTAACCTATGTAAGAGGTCAGGAGCTTTGTCTACTGTGTTGCGATGCTCTTACATGACTCCAATCAAAGATTGATATTCTAAAAGAACTCGTTGCACTGGTCCATGCAGGGAGATCCATCTGGTATCAACATCCTTGAGAAGCTTGTTTCTTGGTGTTATTCCCTTAGCAAAATTTTGAAATTCTGTGAAATGTTTAGGACTTCGGCAGAAGTATGTGTGGATCTCATGGACTAGATTTTTGACTTTTGATACTGTAGGAAACTTGCTAAGAATTTTGAATGCTAAATTCATTCTATGGGCCATGTAGTGAATGCCAAGCATATATGGTGCACAAGTAGTTTGTAACTTTGTGTAGACACTAGTCCTTTGACCTTGCATCACTGCAGCTCTATCATCTCCTACACACACCAACTTTTTTGCAATTGTCAACTCATCCATACCTACAATTTCATTCAAATATTTTTTGACTAGTTCAAATATATTTTGCACTGTTGAACTATTCTTCATTTTATGAACACAGAGAAGATGAGCTTGGAAAACATGTTGTATAGTATACAAATGTATACAGACCCAAGAAGTATTGTCTACCGCAGTAACTTCATCTAAAGATAATGCAATGAAATTTGAATCTTTTACTTTATTCTTTAAATCTTCCTTTTCCATTGCAGCAAGACAGTTTTCCCAATCCCATCCAGTGTTTACTGACCAATGTGACAAGGGATAGTGATGAACATTCAAATAAGATAATAAACTAGAATGTTCTGGGTAGTCTGTCATAGGATGCCCTCCGGACAAAATATGAAAAACAATACTCATCTGAACAATTTTTGACAGATTTTCTCCTTCCATTTCTTTTCCAAATTGAGCCTCAAGTGTACCTTTACATGCAACAATATTCGCCATTCTTTTTTCATTCTCTTCATAATCTGTGACATACTTAACATGAAGACATTCTTCCTTTGATTTCCATCATACAATTGATTCTTCCTTTCTGTCTATGATTTTTTTTTCATAAACTTTACCGATATGCTTTTCTATAGTGTCAAATTCAACATTCATTGTGTCATTTTTGTCAATGTCAGCTGTCTGAGTCCCATTGCCACTACCAGTGCCACCAGTACCAGCCTTTGGAATTGGAGTGTTGCAAATCATGACCCCTCTTCTTTCACATGTGGACCTCCAGATTGCGAGTGCCCTTTCAAAAGGAAATTTTTTGACATTATACGCAGTTCCTTTCATCCTCAAGTAATTTTCCAAATTCTTGTCTCATTTGTTTCTTAACTTTGATTTCAAAAACCCCAATGTACTGAAAACTCTCCCATCCTCCACTGACCCCAATATCATTTTTTGACATAAATCAACAAGTTTGAAATATTCTGATATCGAACCACACAATATTTCACTATGATCTAAGCTTGTCCAAACCTTTTTTATTGATCCCAGTTCAAAGGCCTTGTCCTTGCCCATGGATTTATACTGGTCCCTCATAGCTGTTGCAAAACTCCCAGATTGTTTTCTAAGCTTAGCTTCATCTAAGATTCCTTCTATTTTGTGCTCATTGTATGTTACAGTTTTCAAAAATTATTCAATTAAGATTTTTAGCTGAGCATGAAAAAATGTGGGGTTATCTCGGTTTTCCCAAAATTGAGGATACACAATACTCATGGCTTCAAGTATTTCATGTTGAGGGAATCTTTCACAAATCTCTAAGGAAAGAGATTTTTCAATTTCCTTCAAATTATCACCAATAGATTTAACAATGCCTTGAAAATATTCCCGGTTAACAGCTACTTCTTTGCTAGAGCACCTAGCTGTCTTACATTGGTACATTTGTATCTCATATCCACGTACGCAGATGCATATTTTCCTGCTTGCATTAAACTATAAATAATTATCAGGATCATTCAAATTAGTAATTTTCTGCCACATGAAATAATTTGGGCCATCTTGTGTTAGATCTAGATATAGATGATCAAGGGCCAAGCATGTAAGTTTACGTAGATTGGAATATTCATTAATATACATAGTTTTGTCTTGGGCTTTCTTCACAAGCTCGTTCATCACATCCAGCATGGGGAGAAGACTAGTTAAAGTCAAGAGTGTCTCTATATCGCTTAACCTATGTAAGAGGTCAGGAGCTTTGTCTACTGTGTTGCGATGCTCTTACATGACTCCAATCAAAGATTGATATTCTAAAAGAACTCGTTGCACTGGTCCATGCAGGGAGATCCATCTGGTATCAACATCCTTGAGAAGCTTGTTTCTTGGTGTTATTCCCTTAGCAAAATTTTGAAATTCTGTGAAATGTTTAGGACTTCGGCAGAAGTATGTGTGGATCTCATGGACTAGATTTTTGACTTTTGATACTGTAGGAAACTTGCTAAGAATTTTGAATGCTAAATTCATTCTATGGGCCATGTAGTGAATGCCAAGCATATATGGTGCACAAGTAGTTTGTAACTTTGTGTAGACACTAGTCCTTTGACCTTGCATCACTGCAGCTCTATCATCTCCTACACACACCAACTTTTTTGCAATTGTCAACTCATCCATACCTACAATTTCATTCAAATATTTTTTGACTAGTTCAAATATATTTTGCACTGTTGAACTATTCTTCATTTTATGAACACAGAGAAGATGAGCTTGGAAAACATGTTGTATAGTATACAAATGTATACAGACCCAAGAAGTATTGTCTACCGCAGTAACTTCATCTAAAGATAATGCAATGAAATTTGAATCTTTTACTTTATTCTTTAAATCTTCCTTTTCCATTGCAGCAAGACAGTTTTCCCAATCCCATCCAGTGTTTACTGACCAATGTGACAAGGGATAGTGATGAACATTCAAATAAGATAATAAACTAGAATGTTCTGGGTAGTCTGTCATAGGATGCCCTCCGGACAAAATATGAAAAACAATACTCATCTGAACAATTTTTGACAGATTTTCTCCTTCCATTTCTTTTCCAAATTGAGCCTCAAGTGTACCTTTACATGCAACAATATTCGCCATTCTTTTTTCATTCTCTTCATAATCTGTGACATACTTAACATGAAGACATTCTTCCTTTGATTTCCATCATACAATTGATTCTTCCTTTCTGTCTATGATTTTTTTTTCATAAACTTTACCGATATGCTTTTCTATAGTGTCAAATTCAACATTCATTGTGTCATTTTTGTCAATGTCAGCTGTCTGAGTCCCATTGCCACTACCAGTGCCACCAGTACCAGCCTTTGGAATTGGAGTGTTGCAAATCATGACCCCTCTTCTTTCACATGTGGACCTCCAGATTGCGAGTGCCCTTTCAAAAGGAAAATTTTTGACATTATACGCAGTTCCTTTCATCCTCAAGTAATTTTCCAAATTCTTGTCTCATTTGTTTCTTAACTTTGATTTCAAAAACCCCAATGTACTGAAAACTCTCCCATCCTCCACTGACCCCAATATCATTTTTTGACATAAATCAACAAGTTTGAAATATTCTGATATCGAACCACACAATATTTCACTATGATCTAAGCTTGTCCAAACCTTTTTTATTGATCCCAGTTCAAAGGCCTTGTCCTTGCCCATGGATTTATACTGGTCCCTCATAGCTGTTGCAAAACTCCCAGATTGTTTTCTAAGCTTAGCTTCATCTAAGATTCCTTCTATTTTGTGCTCATTGTATGTTACAGTTTTCAAAAATTATTCAATTAAGATTTTTAGCTGAGCATGAAAAAATGTGGGGTTATCTCGGTTTTCCCAAAATTGAGGATACACAATACTCATGGCTTCAAGTATTTCATGTTGAGGGAATCTTTCACAAATCTCTAAGGAAAGAGATTTTTCAATTTCCTTCAAATTATCACCAATAGATTTAACAATGCCTTGAAAATATTCCCGGTTAACAGCTACTTCTTTGCTAGAGCACCTAGCTGTCTTACATTGGTACATTTGTATCTCATATCCACGTACGCAGATGCATATTTTCCTGCTTGCATTAAACTATAAATAATTATCAGGATCATTCAAATTAGTAATTTTCTGCCACATGAAATAATTTGGGCCATCTTGTGTTAGATCTAGATATAGATGATCAAGGGCCAAGCATGTAAGTTTACGTAGATTGGAATATTCATTAATATACATAGTTTTGTCTTGGGCTTTCTTCACAAGCTCGTTCATCACATCCAGCATGGGGAGAAGACTAGTTAAAGTCAAGAGTGTCTCTATATCGCTTAACCTATGTAAGAGGTCAGGAGCTTTGTCTACTGTGTTGCGATGCTCTTACATGACTCCAATCAAAGATTGATATTCTAAAAGAACTCGTTGCACTGGTCCATGCAGGGAGATCCATCTGGTATCAACATCCTTGAGAAGCTTGTTTCTTGGTGTTATTCCCTTAGCAAAATTTTGAAATTCTGTGAAATGTTTAGGACTTCGGCAGAAGTATGTGTGGATCTCATGGACTAGATTTTTGACTTTTGATACTGTAGGAAACTTGCTAAGAATTTTGAATGCTAAATTCATTCTATGGGCCATGTAGTGAATGCCAAGCATATATGGTGCACAAGTAGTTTGTAACTTTGTGTAGACACTAGTCCTTTGACCTTGCATCACTGCAGCTCTATCATCTCCTACACACACCAACTTTTTTGCAATTGTCAACTCATCCATACCTACAATTTCATTCAAATATTTTTTGACTAGTTCAAATATATTTTGCACTGTTGAACTATTCTTCATTTTATGAACACAGAGAAGATGAGCTTGGAAAACATGTTGTATAGTATACAAATGTATACAGACCCAAGAAGTATTGTCTACCGCAGTAACTTCATCTAAAGATAATGCAATGAAATTTGAATCTTTTACTTTATTCTTTAAATCTTCCTTTTCCATTGCAGCAAGACAGTTTTCCCAATCCCATCCAGTGTTTACTGACCAATGTGACAAGGGATAGTGAGGAAAATTCAAATAAGATAATAAACTAGAATGTTCTGGGTAGTCTGTCATAGGATGCCCTCCGGAAAAAATATGAAAAACAATACTCATCTGAACAATTTTTGACAGATTTTCTCCTTCCATTTCTTTTCCAAATTGAGCCTCAAGTGTACCTTTACATGCAACAATATTTGCCATTCTTTTTTCATTCTCTTCATAATCTGTGACATACTTAACATGAAGACATTCTTCCTTTGATTTCCATCATACAATTGATTCTTCCTTTCTGTCTATGATTTTTTTTTCATAAACTTTACCGATATGCTTTTCTATAGTGTCAATCTTTAGCTGCAACGTCTTGGCTCTTCCACATTTCCTACTACAAATCTTACATTTGGCCAATGTTTCCTTTTCAATATCATTTTCATTTCCAATCCCCACTGGTACCATGAATGGGTATTTTGACAACCAACCAAGTTGAAAACTCCTTGTCATTTCCCACTCGTGCCCCCTTTTTGGTTTATTTTTTGTTTTCTTGCTACCAACATCATCATCCTCATCCAAGTCAATTATCTCATTCTGGCTAACTAGGCCCAGGATATCACTTGGAACATCTTATGCGATATTGCTATCCTGATTTGATACATTTTGATTTAAATCAATCACAATCTCAACTTGACCTTTCGATGGCAGTGAGGTGGGAATGCTACCAATATTTGGTGGAACAGTTGATGATGTAGCTCCATCTTGACCTGATGGATCAGAATCTTTGGAAATTGCAAAGTAAGACTGTATGGTATGTCTAAGTTTTGGGCGTTTTGATGGCCTCCTAGTCTCTTCACCACCTTGAGGAGCGACAGGAGTCTCTTCACCACCTTGAGGATCCTGAGGAGTGGCAAGAGTCTCTTCACCACCCTAAGGAGTGACATGAGTCTCAGGAGCAACAAGAGCGTTACCACCCTAAGGAGCAGGAGTAGTATGAGAAGTGGCAGGAGTCTCTTCACCACCTTGAAGAGTGGCAAGAGCCTTACCACCCTGAGGAGCGAAAGGAGTCTGAGAAGTGGCAAGAGTCTCTTCACCACCCTGAGGAGTGGCAAGAGCCTTACCCTTGCTGCTCAAGTCACTTGACATATTGATCTCTGATTCGCTTGACATATTCATCTCTCACTTCAAATAAAAACTAGAAAAAAATGTCTTCTTGTTTAAGGACAAAGAATAATAATATAGATCCCATTACCTACTCAATATCATCTTTAAGACTGAAGCAAGAATGGAAAAGATATAAGGAAAACTTATTGTTATAACTAATAACACTATGAAGAAATGATCACTCACCTTTAAGTCTACGTTTTCGGCTTTGGCTGACTTCCGAATAAATGACACTTTCGATTGTATTTGTTTCTATTCATGGAATGGATTAATAATAAATCACATATCAAATTCAATACCATGGAATACAATATAATTTTTTTGGCTTTTCCTAAACTTAGTTGCTAGTCCTCAGAGTTATATAACCTTGTTGCAAAGTTCTAAATTTTCATAACTACACAATTCCCTGACTTGGTTGATGGTTCACTTTGTTGAGTTGCAAGTATTTCTTGGTCATCTTTCTACTCGGTGGGTTGGAGGTTTCAAAAACTTCAAAACTTCAGAGTTTGGTTCTAACTTCTAAGGTTCACTTTGTTGAAGCAAGAATGGAAAAGAGATAAAGGAAACTTATTATTATAACTAATAACACTATGAAGAAATGATCACTCACCTTTAATTCTATATTTTCCGCTTTGGATGAATTCCGAATAAATGACACTTTCAAGTGTATTTATTTTTGTTCATGGAATGGATTAATAATAAATCACATATCAAATTCAATACCATGGAATACAATATAATTTTTTTGGCTTTTCCTAAACTTAGTCGCTAGTCCAAAGAGTTATATAACCTTGTCACGAAGTTATAAATTTTCATAACTATGCGATTCCCTGACTTGGTTGATGGTTCACTTTGTTGAGTTGCAAGTCTTTCTTGGTCATCTTTCTACTTGGTGGGTTGGAGGTTTCAAAAACTTTGAAACTTCAAAGTTTGGTTCTAACTTCTAAGGTTCACTTTGTTGAAGCAAGAATGGAAAAGAGATAAAGAAAACTTATTATTATAACTAATAACACTATGAAGAAATGATCACTCACCTTTTAAGTCTACTTTTTCGGCTTTCGCTGACTTCTGAATGGAGAAGTAGAACCTCAAAACCAAACAAAATGTGTAAGAATAAATGATGCTTTTGATTGTATTTATATCAATCCATGATTCCATATTTGGAGAATTCTACGAGATTTTTATATGGTATATTAAAAATTTGGCAAATCCCGCATGCTTATACAACAGTAGGTTGTAATTTTCAAGGCGAAATGTGTCCTCAAATGTAATTATTTTTTAATGTTATTGGCGAAATAGGTCCTCATGAGCAACTTTTTATAAATTTTAATTGGCGAAATAGGTCTTCACAAGCAACTATTTGTAAATTTTAATTGGCGAAATGGGCCCTGATACAATGTTGTTTTAATAGTATTGGCGAATATGTAGGTTTTTTATTAAATGCTTTTGAGATTCCAGGCATAAAATATTAGTCAGTCCAATTGAAATAGGTAGTTTGACAATGGAAAATTTGTTGCTTAAATATGCCTCATAAAAAAACTCAGTGGCGAATGGACATGCATTGGACCTATACTTCATAAAATCTGGGCGACTTGGACACCCTGTTTAGAGCAAAAATTCACCAATTTCGACTTGGCCGATTCCTAGAATTCGCCACTAAAGTTTTCCCTACTATTTTTTCTCACAACCTAGGTGGGTTTGAGTTTAATAAGTACTATTGCTGCTTGTTCTATTATTACTTTCTTCTTGTTTCCCCATTTTGTGACTTCTATTGAGGTGGAGTCATATCCTTTTAAGGTGGAGTTTGTTGATCTGCTTGAAAGTAGTGATCTTTTTCGGATGGCCCCCTTTTTGGCTTCTCTTGTGGAGGTGGAGATTGGTTTGGTTGGTGGGCTTGGTGGTGCTACTATGGGATTTTGGTTGCCTTATGCTCTTCTTTGTTGTCATACTCTTCTATTGAGGTGAAGAGTTTTGGGAAGCTAGAGTTTTTTTTGGGTGTTTTTTCTGCCTTGTTTCCTTTCCCCTTTCTTGTCTCTTATTGAGGTGGGGACTATGATTGGTGATGGGATCTTGGTCCACATCCTATGTTTTCTTTTGTAATTTATTTTTGGCTCTTGGCCTTTGATATTTCTTTAGTTTTGACTTAGGACTATTGTTGGTTCTGAGTGTTCTATTACTCCTCATTATTTGGTGACTAGGTGTTGGTTGTTAGTTTGTTATGTTACTATGGTGTTTCCGCTGGTTCTACTTCTCTATTTCATTGGAAATTTTTTATACTTTAGTGTTTAGAAGTTTCTTTTTCTTAGCTTTTTACAAGGTTCTGGGCCCCTTAAAAACCTTGCTTACCTTATCAAAAACATAGGAAAAATGTTTTTTAATTGTTTATCAATCCTTTTATATTTTTCTCATGAGAAATACTCCTATACTATTTGAAAAAAAAATATAGAGTTGTATTTGAGCTCCCAGTCAATGATAACATTTTATTGTGCTTTTGGACATTGTTGTAACTTATTTTCTAGAGCTAGGTAGTTAATTCCCTTGGTTTTAAGTGTAGAGAGAAATTTAATTTTATGATATTTTATGAAAATGAAAGTATTTTTCATAAGTACTTGTAGGAATTTCTTATTATCTCACCTCATCACCCTTGTTATCATTCACCTTCTTTTATGTCAATATGAAGAAGGAAACTATGGATTAAACTAGGTATTTTAAAATCTTAAAAAAATCATCCCTATTTGAAGAGACAAGGTCACACTTTTCACCTTGAGAAGTAGACTAAGTCATCCAATTGGCTACTAGTCCATTTAAGACACTAAATCATGTCATTTTAAGTCTAAATAAATATTAAAGGTTTATCATAGTATCTCATAGCCATTCATGTGTAAAAATTGGCATTTTATTAGGTGATATCACTTGATTTTTATAAAATTATGTTTATAAAATATCTGCATGGATAAGATTTAGATGAAAAACTAAGATCTCTTTTGTTTTATCCTCTTTTAAATATATATTTATCCTTTAGATTTTAAGACCCTTTCATTAAATATCCTATGTGAAACCATTCTAACATTCCATTATGATTTATCTAATTCTATTACATGTATTAATATCTATAATTCTATTTTAAATTTACATCTTCTGTTGTTGACTGTAGGTGGAAATCTTTGAGGATCTACAGTACGTTGGTGACTCATAGATGAAACTATATCTTTGAATTTTCTTAATATTTGTAAACAATTTTTTTTACCATGTAACCAAGGGTTTGACATTGTGAGTTTTCATTTTCTTAAAGGCCTTGTGATGAAGCATGAAACAATCAATAACTTGCAATACATTAATCATCAAAAAGGGAGGTCATAAACACCGACTAGTTTTTGTGCAAGCTATAAGATTAAATATGAGACTTTAAAACCCAATGGATGTAGACACCAAATTTTTTATAGATTTACATCACTCAACTCATAAATATCACATGTATCATATTTTAATCACTCTCATTATGTTTTATTTGTATTATCCATCTATATAACTAGACATACTTGAGTATCATAACCTTATACGAGAATCTTTTTAAAGTAAGTATAAATGGATCCATAAATATGTTTGTTTGTCCTAAATTTCATTCATGGAGTGAGTTACCAAAAATTATATCAACGAGGGAATGGCCAACCTATCTATCAATTATATGTATGAAATTTTTGTTATATAAAAAAGAGGTTTTAAAACTATAAATAATAGGATTGCATGTGAAGTTTCATGGAATATCATCAAGTACTTGCTTACATAGGTGATATTGGTCTCAAGGTTAGTTGATATTATTTTATTACTCTATACTACCCTATATAGAAACCTTAGGTACTACCCTCACCAACTTAGTATGGTTAGAAGAGAAGGCTAACCTTTTTTTAAGGGTTGGTCCTTGACTATCCATTTCCTGATCATAAGTCCTACCCTTTATCCTTAATTTTACATCCTCAGTCTTAGAATTATTGCTTATAATTTAGAACTATGGATTTGTTAGGGGTGTTAATTAAGGTATAAATAATGGTGGAAAAGGTAAAAAAGAATTGTTTAATGATTTTTTCCTCTTCATTGTTGGTCTATTCCCTATATATGGGAGGTTTAGAATGGATCCAACCATCACTTTAGAATATTTTTCTTTCTCATCATAAGTGAAACTTGGAGCTTGGCTTGGATTACTTGTTAAGGAGATCTTGAGGAACATTGATCAAGACATTTAGCTAGATCATTTTTTCTTGGATTGGTCTCTTGGGAATAGAAAAAATGGTTGATCACTACTAAAAAATAATATAGTATCTTACATGAGAACGTACAGATAGTGGAGTTGGCTTGAGCTGTGGGTTTTCTCCCCATTGGGCTCGGGTTCGACTCCAAGGCCCAGGCTTACCCAATGCACATGGTTTGCAGGATATTGTGTGCATCCCTAGGGGACTACCCCACCTTAACTTGCCTCATAAAGGGAATGCACTAGGTTGAGTCACAAGGACACCCTTGGGTTACCAAAAAAATGTTGTATCCTACATGGCTTCTTGGTTCATAATGTTGATCTCCATTTAAGGGTCAAATATTGATATTATATTCTTACTATATTATTGCTAGAAATGCATTGGTTTTTATCCTTTGGAGACTATATTTTCTTGGAAGGATTTTTGTAGGGTATGTAAACCTATCTCTCTCTCTCTCTTGCATTTTTTTTTCTATATTTCAATTTAGATATGTGTGTTTTATTCTATGATGCTACTATTTTTAACAAATAAATTATATCACTATATACCATATTCTGTCATAAAAATAATGTGGAATAAGTTTGTATTAAATAGTTAATGTAGGAAACTATTTATATTAATTACATTTGGTATCCTAGTCATATGATGTAATGAATAAAGGTGATATAGTTTCCACTTTTAACTATTCATTACATCATGGTTGTTGAACACTTGGAATATTGAAGGGGGTGAATCAATATTATCTTAAACCACTTAAACATTTAAACATTCATTCCACATAGCATATTCAATTTGCAGTAGGAAAGGAAAGCATGAAAATAACCATCAACATCACACAAAACATGAACACCAGATTTTATGTGGAAAACCTAAAATGGGAAAAACCATGATGAGGATTAGCTCACAATATATTATAACCAGTTATAAGATATTACAAAAGTTCTCACCGCAGGTGGACTCATTGTTCAAGTGGACTCACTTCCCACTGAATGAAGAAAGATGGAAGAGATTTTGGCACATAGCTAAGATTTGAACTGTTATAGTTGCATCTAACATATGCATGAATTACAATTCCATTAAAGCTCAATATATAGACTTTACACACTTCATACTGATTTGCACTAACACTTTGATATGCTCTACATTTACCTTATACTCACACAATTCACATCAATTGTACATTATATCACATATCTATCACCAAAACATCAAAAAATATCTTACATATATATCCACTTCATCCACAAACACCTACAACATCAATTAGGTTCACCTAATTAGATATATTATACAAAATATACCTTGTCGGCTCAACATACACACATACAGGCTTCACATCAAGATTCAAAACTTATAACAAATCAAAATAGGTTAGAATAAATCTATAATAACTCCCTCATAATGGATCAATACATATTAAAACTCTACAATACTCAACAACTTATTAGGTCAGCACTGATAATGACCTAACATAAAAAATTGCTAGCTGTACATCTAAAAAATTGACAAGTGGACCTCCAATCTTCACGCCACTTGGTATTTACACTCTACTAACACCTTTCAAGATATTCATAAATTTGTAAAGCCATATATCAATTCATAGACAAGTTCGGATCCTCCAAAACATACATATTATACTGGTAACACTATAACTACCATACCGAGACTTCTTTCATTCATATCTTCAACACCAAAGATTGAAACACTATGTAACTTTGAATATAAACTCCTCTAACATTCATGAAAATTATATTAAAACCACAAAGAAAGATTCTACATAGCAGACCAATGTAGACCAAAATACTAGATGTCTTGTACACAAGAACCTCTATTTTGACACTTAGCCAATTTTCTCTTCATTTATCTTTACCAAATCAAACCTTCTTGCAAATTTCCACTTGATGTCCACTTGATAACCATCTTCAAACATGCTCAAACTGTACAAACTATCTTGCATTGTGATCTTCATGTCAGAATACAATGTTGACATTAATCACAACATTGAATTGCATATTGTACAACTTATACTCCATGCTCATGTTGTCAGTAAGCATATCAATGATAAAATTCTTGTTCTTCCAATAATATCCCCCTTTTTCATTGATGGAAACATGCCAAAACTATTCCCCCCCCTTGAAATCAAGGGCAAAGGGTACATATATGTTATGTTCTTGTTCCCCCTTTGATATCACTCACAGCCAGATTAAATGCATACTCCCCTCAAGTGATATATACATGTAGCAATAAAAAATTGACTAACTCTCCCTATCCACATATATACACTGAAATTTAAACAATAAATTGAAATGCATAAAAATAAAATGCAGTCACGTAGAGGAAGTGTTTGACTCTTGCAGTTTCTCCAGGTGTGCTTTCCACTCCTGATTTCCCTCTTCCCAACTCTTCTTGGCTAGGCCAAGCATTCTACTTTAGGTCTCCAACTCCATAAATAGTTTTTCACCATCATTCAGAGTGTTGGGTACCAGATTTAGCTTTGAAGCTTTTGCAACACTCAACAAGGCACTAGAAATAGGTATGAACTTAGCGTTCACTAGGTCCCTAAGATGACCAAACTACATTAGAATATTCTCCTTCTGAACTTGTAGTTGGATGAATTGATCATGCAAGTTCTCAATTGTAGACCTTGTTCTTCCATCCAAATATTGTTTCAGATCATAAGCACCAAAGATTTATCAATTTTGGACTCAATTGAGTCCATCTCATCTTTTATGCTCTTTGTAGAGCTCAACCATTTCATGCAAAACTAAAATAATACTTTGGATTCTCCCAAGCAATCTTGTACACTTTTGAGATTATCCTTAATTTTTTATGTATGGTGGCACACTTCTCCATTATTTCTAATAACCTCTTCTCATTCACTCTAGTGTCTATTTCATTTTCTAACTTTTCCTTCAAACCAATGGAATACTCTTTGAATGAATCAAGTAGCAACTTTAAGTTGTCCATACCAGATAGAGAGGTCTCGATGCTCACATCAAGTATACTTTCTTGCAATACCTTCACTATGTCATCAATCAACTTTGCACTTTTCTTCTATGTTTTCAAAATATTTTTTTGAGCAGAAGAATGGAAAGCATCACCTAGTTTAAGTTTTTGCAACAGAGAGATTTTATCCATGTCTACATAACCCTGTTGCATTGGAAGTTGCAATAATTGAGAAGACACAACTAGATGAAACTGTAACTACATATTTAACAAGTTCTTTAATGAATTTCTAGAGGTTTTGAAAGATTCTACAGTAATCTTGGAATTGTCTATTGAACAATCCGGATAACTGAGAGGGGGGTGAATCAATTATCTAACAATAATTTTCTTTTCTTTAATTAATCTAGAGTAGACTTGTACCAATAAAAAATTAATCAAATAGATATGAACATGAATGCACACAAAACTAAGCACAATGAACACCAGAATTTACGTGGAAAACCATAGAGAATGCTAATTCTCAATTATAAAGCACCAGTTAAGGTGATTTTTACTAGGGATCATTGCCAAGTTGCTCACTACAGGGTGGCTCACTATCGGTGGGCTCACTTCCCAAATACAAAACAACAAATTACAAAATAGTATCACTAGAAAAAGTGAACTGATCAAATTTCATCTAGATATCCATGAATTTAGTTTCCGTTAAGAGCACAACACCTGTTTGTAGTAGATTTGATCAAGAAACTTCTGCACAACTTCTTCACACAAAATCTACAAAATAGATTACTTCTTCCTTCACACCCTTTTATCTGCTCATACACATGATACTCCACACTTCTCATTTCATAAAAAAAAACAACCCTTACTTATACCATTCCATACCATCATAATCTCCTAGGTTGGCCAGACACAATGTCTTCATAGTATTCCAAGTCGGACAAATACAATTTGAATTAGATCTCCACAAAACATGTTGGTATGAAGAACAACATTGAGATATCCAATAAGGTTTTGCATGCTAGCAGCGGACCCAAAAGATAGGTCACACATAAAGGTCTTCTTATTATGTTACCAAGGGACCGAAAATAGGTCATACATAAGATAGCATAATTTCCAAAATATAGAAAACTTTGAATTACATGAAATATATTTTAGAGCCAATGAGAACAAGACCAAATCTTGATTATCATCAATTTCAATTTCAACTGGAGAACCACAATATGACATACAAAAATTTGCAACATGATACACGAAGTTCTAAATAGAAAGGTTACCTGGAGTAAGCTTTGAGCACAACAACCAACATCAAAAGATTAGACTTCATTATACTACATAAATTGAATTCAACAGATGTCCCAAAAAGAAGTACTACCATGATCAGATCAAGGATAATATCCATACTACATAACATCATAGCATATGATAGGATAGATTAAGTCTGTTCATCACTCGAAGCACAACCTTCTAGATCCAAGGTTTTGACATCAATGACAATGATGCTAAATCATCTTCAACAATTTCTCAACAATCTCCCCCTTTAGCATTGATGGAAAACCAACAAAAAACAAAAAAATCCACAACTCCAACTCCAAAAATTCCAAGAACTCCCCCTTTGTCCAAAAAATCAATACCTCTCTTTGTTTTTGTTTTTCTCTTCATTTTCTCCCCCTTTTTTCCATCAAAGGAAAAGGGCCAAAATTTGAACATTCAAGAACTCAAGTATAAATAAATTTTTTCACATGAAAGATTTTCTTGTACCTTTCTCTCACAATTGGAAGAATCCTCTTCCAAGCTAACACCACAAAATCCAATCTGGCACTCATACTATCCAATATATTCAACAACATAAATGAGGATGACCAGTCCTGAGATAGGCACCGTTGTTCATAATATTCTGCATCAAAAAGTATCCCAGAGAGATGATCCAATCAAACCTCAATAATTTCCTTGACCAACCAGAAATTTCTAACCAAGTCTTCCCTTTGTCTCTGAACATCGAGTAACTCTTCTTGCAACTCACCAACTCTTATTCTTTGTTTTCCATCTTTGTCTTTGAAGAAATCAAAATCTTTCCAATACTATTCATCTTAGATTCAATAGCTTCAATTGTGCTTCTAAAATTATCAACAACAATAGGCCACCAGAGACAATACCTATAGATATCAAACATCTCCTTAATGTATTCTTTTGTTTAGCCAATTTGTTTGGATAACTTTTGTTTATATTTGACATATCTTCTCTTAATCATAGCTTCAAACTTATGTCCTTAAAGTCCTTCTAGCAACATTTGTTCTTCAACAACTTCTACTAGATTATCAGATAACAAGTCAGAAACATCTGGAATAGTAATACCCTTTTTGAGTAGATAATCAACCAAAGGATCATCAATTTTAAGCCTTCTGATCAAAGAGTTGGCACACCACATTATCCAACCTTCTTCATATTACCTTCATATAACATCACCGAATATCATTTGGATCGACATAATCAGATCCAGGTAGAGACTCTTCTTCATTCTCCTTTTCTTTTGAGATAGAGATGACATCTTCTATGTTAACTTTCCTCTTTTTAGGTTCCAAAGGGGAACCACCAATAACAACTTTCGATTCCTTCTTACTAGAGGCTCGGAACCCTCCTCAAACTGACTAGACACTATAACACCAAAGCACAGATTCATCTGTAAGGATGAGAAATATATTTTGCATGCACTTGCTTTATCTTCCATACATTCCAAATACTTGTAGACTTGCTTTCTGACAAGGATTCCAAACTTCCACTTAACATTCTCCTTTTCTAGTAGCGAACTCAAATAGTAAAATACCAAACATATGAGTAGAGATCCAAAACATAAAGGATAAATCTTAACTAAAGACATTCTGACATTCTCAATTAGGTTTTCCATTATTAGGCTACATAAATCAAACTGCTTGTTTTCCTTCACTATCATGTGTGCAAGATATACAAGAATAGCCTAGGTAGAACCTTCATGATTTATAAAATAGATTTTATAAGTGATGTCATAAGCAACATACCTTACTAGAGGATCAACAATGGTATTATCAGTAGAGCTTGGGGGTCTTTGTTGATACTAGTAAGTTCCTCCACATCTCTGTATTTCACCGTTTTCTTCCTAGGGAGGTCACCAACACTGCACAAACTAGTAATAGCTTCAATGGATTCCTTCGTGATTGGATAGGGTTTGTCCAAAACAATGCTGCCATCATTGAATCGACTCAATAGGAACAAGATAGATTCTTTGTTTGTAAACCAAGAAAATTCTCACCATAAATCCATACATAGAGAATTTACATTCTGCAATTCATTCATCTTCAACCCTAGTTCCATTTCCTTCATTCTCTAATGATCAAACTCATCCAACTCAACTCCCTTTAACCTTAGAAAAATACCACCACTCGATCCTCTATTAACAGATTCCATCATTGTGGTTGTCCTCTTCAAACTCTTTATTGCTCAACGAAACTTCTTCTCTTCTTCTTTGCAATATGTGAGAAATGATTTTGAAAACTCCCACCTTTTACTCTTAATTACTCATAATAATTTCGCCACCAAAGATGCACATTAATGATGCCAACAATTGTACTTCACTTTTCAATCAGCCGGATTAAGCTTCATCATTTATCATCAACTTGATCAAGCTTAATCATCTTAAAAATTAAATCAGTATTACTTTGGAGAGGGGGAATCGATAGGATACGCAATGTAAAACTCCCCCTAAGCCAAGGAAGATTGGATCAGATACCAGTAGGGCATGTACCAAGATTTGGTACCACAAAAGTGTTCTCCACACTTGTTTCTTTCTTCCTCCAAACCATGATCATCTTCTTCTCAGATTCATTTGATTTTGAAACCTTCATTTTGTTCTCAGGCTTTTCTGGAGCAACATATTTGCATGTGTTAGCATAATGTCCACGTTGATTGCACTTGTAACATCTTTGTCCTGACTTAGCTAAGTGAACTCTAGGTCTGCACTGATTAGCTTTGTGACCATAACCATAGTATAAATAACAATAGCCATGAAAGAGATTGTTCATTCCATTCCTTCTAGCCAGATTAGATAATTCACTTATGCAATGACTTGCTTTATGACCAAACTTGCAACAATTAAAGCATTGAGTATTCAATTCCATCTTGCTTTTGTATTCTACAACCTTATGTCCAAACTTTTTGCAAAGAAAACAATGACCATTGAATGATAAGTACCTTTGAGTATTTGGTTACCTAACCAGAGATCTTTTTGTAGGTACATTAGAGTTCCAGACCTTGCTTATTATAACTGATATTGCTTTAGCTTCAACAGCTTTGTCTTCACCCATAGTGTTCTGATTTGAGTTTTCATCGAAGAATCCAAGTCCTCCCTTATCCTTGTGACATTTCTATAGGGACAAAAGTTCATCTAGAATCATGCTATTTTCACATACTCTTGCTTTTGTTTTCAACCTTCTTAACTCTTGATCTAACCTCTCATTTTCTTCTTATTTCTATTTGATAGTATCCTTGAGATTTTATTCAGTCTTCTTCCATTCTTCCATTTTTTGTTTGATAGCATCTTTGAGATTTTCTTCAGTCTTCTTGCATTCATCCAGTTGTTTTAATTTGAAAATACTTTCTTTTGACTCTTTTAATTCTTGGCTAACCTCTTTGTGTCTTGCTTTGAATTTCTAGATTTTCTCCCTTAGCTTTTTGATATAAGCGTTTTCCTCCTTAATATTTTCTTTCAATTCTTCATTTTCAGATTTAGTGGTTTCCATATCATCTAACATTATTTCCAATTCTTCCTCAAAGTGATAAGCTCTAGCCATCTATTCAAATTTCCAAGATCTCCCTCAAGCGGTTAAGCTCTATCTGCAAGGTACCAAGGTCTGATACCAATTGTTAAATAGTCCAGATGACTAAGAGGGCGGGTGAATCAGTTATCTAACAATAATTTTAGTTTCTTTAATTAATCCGGAGCAGACTTATACCAATCCAAAATTAATCAAATAGTTATTAACATGAATGCACACAACAACACTAAGCACAATGAACACCAAAATTTATGTGGAAACCCAAGAAGGGAAAAACCACAGAGAATTCTAATTCCTAATTATAAAGCACCAGTTAAGGTGATTTTTACAAGGGCTCACTACCAAGTTGCTCATTGCTAGTGGGCTCACTGCCCAAATACAAAACAACATATTACAAAATAGTCTCAATGACGAAAGTGAACTAATGAAATTACGTCTATATATGCATGAATTCAGTTTCGATTAAGAGCACAACATCTGTCTATATCAAATCTGATCAAGAAACTTCTGCACAACTTCTTTGCACAAACTCTACAAAATAGATTACTTCTTCCTTCACACCCTCTTATCTACTCACACACATGATACTCCAAACTTTCATTTCATCGAACAAAAAAAACCTTTACTTATACCATTCCATTCCATCATAATCTCCAAGGTTGGCCAAACACAATGTCTTTATAGTCTTCCAAGTCGGCCAAATATAATTTGAATTAGATCACCACAAAATATGTCGGCATGAAGAACAACCTTGAGATATCCAATAAGGTCTTGCACGCTAGCACCAAACCCAAAAGATAGGAAGCACATAAAGATCTTCTTATCACGTTACCAAGGGACCAAAAAATAGGTCATACATAAGATAGCATAATTTACAAAAGATAGAAAACTTTGAATTACGTGAAATATATTCTAGAGCCGATGAGAATGCCACAACCAAGACTAAATATTGATTATCATCAATTTCAGTGTCAACTGGAGAACCAAAATATGACATACAAAAACTTGCAACATGCTACATGAAGTTCTAGATAGCAAGGTTAGTCGGAGTAAGCTTTGAGCACAACAACCAACATCAAAAGATTAGATTTCATTATACTGCATAAACTAAATTCAACAGATGTCCCAAAAAGAAGTATTGCCATATTTTCGGGTCAAGGATAATATCCATACTTCGTAACGTCATAGCATACGATAGGATAGATTAAGTCTGTTCATCATTCGGAGCACATCCTTCCTAATCCAAGGTTTTGACATCAATGACAACGATGCTAAATCATCTTCAACAACTTCTCAACATTGTCCTTTGTAGCCTCTTCCTTGTCACCAGTATTAATTGGCGTTTCTCTTGAACAAGACAACTGAGAGGGAGGGTGAATAAGTTGTAACAAATTTTAACCTTTAAGCACTTCCACCAAATATTAGATCAATTATCATTCACAAATTCTTTATTCTACTAATGTAATTAATCATTAAGAGGAAAAGTAGAAATTGAAAACATCACACACACAATAACACCATATTTATGTGGAAAACACAATAAGGGAAAAACCATGGTGGGGATTAGCTCACAATATAGAGAATATCAAAACTGAATACAAAGGCTCACTACCAGAGAAGGCTCACTACCAAAGCAGGAATCACTATCCAGACTCAGACTCATTGTCCAACAAGGGTTAACCACTCAGAGGGCTCACTGCCACAAAATTACAAAGAGGATAGAAGAGATTTGTTACAAAGAGATAACAATCTTAGTGCAATGAATATTTTGACCACAATACTCTCACATGATTGTAGACATGCTTGAATGATAGTGTACACCTTCAGCTCACTACTTCCAGACACTCACAGTTAGATTTCACATTGATCTACTCAAATTTGCATCACATACACACTATTTTTCTTTTATCTCACATCTATCTTGCTTGCATTCCTTTTCTCTCTTTCACCAATATCTCATCTTGTATTTATACCATCTTCAACTTTGAAACTCAACCAAATTCGGCCACACACCTTTTGCATTTACAAATTCAAATTAGGTTAGTGCCAAACCATTCTACAGTGCAATTAGAATGAGGGTGACCCAAAAACACATCTAATGAGGACCTAAATAAGTCCCAACACACCTCAACACACTTCTATAAACTTCACAAGTAGTGTTTGTATATGCATAAAATTGGTCATGTCTGATTAATCCTGGCATTAAATTAAATATTTATTATTTAATTAATTTCTCTAAAGTCCTCTACATATGATTAAATTTAATAAATTTAATTATATTGTTTATTTAATTTATTCTTCTGTCGTGATTAAATAAATCAATTTTATTTAATTATTTCACATTCATATGTCTACTTGATTAATTAAATAAATACACTTTATTTATTTTAATTAATTATCACTTTTTGAATTTAATTAAGTCCTTTTGATTTAATTAAATTTAAATATTTCTTTTCAAACTCTTCTTCTAATTAATTAAATATTTTATTTAATTAATTCCATTTACATGTCATTTCTTAAAAAGTTTAATTAAATATCTTCCATATCTTTTCAAAATCATAATTAAATATTTTATTTAATTATAAAATCCTCCATTATTCTTCAAATCTAGGGTAAATATTCTATTTTAAGAAAAATCTCTATCACCAATAAATAAATAATTGAATTTTATAATTCATTATTTATCTTGTTCAAAATCTCATAAAAAGATGATTTTTACAATTTATCTTTATCATCTCATCTTATCTCTTTTTCAAAAAGGGAAACAAAGCTTGTTTAATGTTTTCTTCTATTTTTCTCTCTAGTCTTATCCATCTTCAACTATTCGATCTGCCAAGAATTTTCACAGTCGTTGATCACATCAGCCAATCAGAATCTTTCAAAAACTCTATAAATATCACTGCCAATCCAAGCATTTAGGCTAATTAGAGATTACTTGTATTTTAGCATTATAGCATTTTAACATCTTAGCATTATAATTATCAGCTTTAGTATTCATAGCATTATCTTAATCTTTGATTTTATCAATCACATCTTAGCATAGTATTGCATGCATTCATATTTAATCTTGTTCTCTAGGAAGATCGTTTGTTGAGCCTAGCCCAAGATCTGAGAGCTAGCTAGAATCTACAAAAACACTGGAGATAGAGGACGATAGGACGACATCAAAGACAAAAGAAAGAGTTTGCATTTATTTTCATTTAAATTTTGTTTTTAATATAATGTTCTAATGGTGTGTTTGATTTATTTGTTTTAATCTACATTTATCACACTCTAAAATCAACCACACATTTTTGGTGCCCACCGTGGGGCTTTTCCCTGTTTTTAACGTTTATTTGTAGGTTTTTTTGATAGGATTTTGCATTCTGGAATTCAGATTTTCAGAAAAAAATTCCATTTTAGTGCATCCGCAAGTTTCTGGAGCACATACAAGGTTTCTTTTGGCACTTTTGCAGGTCTTCTAGCACATCTACGAACTGTTTCAGCTCATTTAGGGAACAAAATGATGCTTATAAGGAACATAATGGCACATATACTCGGCTCAGTTTATTAAAAATTATGTAATTTTTTTCCTGCATTCTCTTCTAGTGCATTTAAGAGTTCTTTTGGCACATTTAGGACTTTCTGGAGTGCTTATAGGATCTGTTATAGTGCATTTACTTGTTTTTGTGGCGCATATAGGTGATCTTTTAGCACATCCAGGTTGTAACTAAACAAGGTTCTGAGTCTGATGCCTTCCACAGACAAAACCTTTTCTGATTTAAAAAGAACCAATCTAGGATAGTCACATCTGGTTTATAAAAAAAGGCAACCCTAGGGTAGACATGGATTTAAAATGAAGCAATATAGGATAGTCACCACACAATGATTTTTGCAGTTAAAATTGAACTTGTTTTTGTGAAGCAGCATCTTCACATAGATTAGATCATTGTGATTTGGGTTTTAAAAAGAACATTGTCTACTGTGTTTGTGGCAATAAGTCTATGCTCTCCCCTTAACTGGGTGACCAAAATACCAGAATTTCCTTTTACATTCATGTAATTTCAATGCTTTATTACATCCTTTAGAAGGCCTGCTCTTGTGGGAAAAAGTACTCACCCAAGAGGAACGACCTAAGTGGGAACAACTAAAGCCAAGTTTTCCAACCCACTATAATAAAAAAGGAATTCGGGGAAAGTCCACAATTTGACGGTAGTGTGCAAGATAACCATCTCCAAAGCCTTTATTCTAAAGGTTGGGAGGTCTCCTGAGGGATTTTATTATTGCTACACTGAACGAAAACCCTTACTACGAACCTAGTGCAGTATCTCACCGTGTCAGTTTCCGAACATCATAATAATCATAGTGCAAGGGGAGGGAAGAATCTGCCCCTAAGATACTCACCATATAACTGCCAAGGACCATTTGCTCAGGGGATCCGGTATCCACTTCTGTCATTTTGAGTATGCACCTGGAAAAGGCAAAAACACAGGCGCCCCTTCAAGGGTGACACGGTTGTGTGAGTCGATGTAGTTTTAAGATGTGGCTTGTTGATTATTATGATGACCTACTTGAGTACTAAGAGTGAGTCTGTCTGAATTGTCTTTTATGTGTCAAACTTGTGAAAACACTTTTTGAAAAACATTTTTGAGCATACACTTGATGTTTAGTATAGGGATTAAGAACAATTTTTTTCAAAGTGTTTGCTGTGTTTTCAATCACAATAATTCAGATATAAGAACATCCAAAATGAACATGGCAAATTTTAGTTGAAACTGATCACAAACTGTTCTAAAAATTACCTTGGAAAAATTGTTTTAGTGCAAATAGGGTATATTATAGCGGATATGAGGTCTGTTCTAGCACATTCACTGGTTAGTCCAGCACTTTTAGAGTCTGTTTTAGCGCATATGCTGGATATTCTACAAACAGTTTTTCAGTCACTGTCACAACATCTTTTCTGTAGTGCATATAGGACACAAAGTGATGCATTTGAGACATATTATAGCGCATTTGACCATTTCTCTGGTGCATAAACCTATTTTTGTAGCGCATACGAGGAATAGAGTAGCACATCTTTCACTTTTCCCGAATCATTGTTTTTGACAAATCTGAGTTTATAGCATCCTTGGTCCAGTAGCATATTGACATTTCTCTCATGCTTAGGGAGTGGAAATCTACCAAATTTGTCAAGAATTCAATTTCCAATAGAATCAAGAAACCCAAGAAACATCTAGGTTACAAGAAAACCTTACAATGAAGAAAGTTTTTATACAAGAGTCGAAACGTCCTTCTCCATTACTGCAAATTTCTCCATAGGTACCAAGATTTTGTTAGGAGATTTACTGACGAATACGCTATAGATCCTTTAGATCCACGAGCTTATTTTTAGAGATGAGCTCTATCACAACAACACAATCACAATCAACCTCTTGAGTTCAATTATATACCACAACCTTCTATTGAATATCCAACACATCCCAGTCAAATCCTTCAATGGATTAGGTTATACTTATCATTCTTCAAAAACAAGGATCAAAATCTTAAAAAGTGCACCTTTCAAAACAAATCTATGATTATTTGATTCAACTTCCCCAACAGGATTCTGATATCCTTTATCATTAGAAGCCACAATCAAGAATTAGGAACATCTTTTGATCATATCATAATATTTTCATCTTATCAGATCAAAATATCATCATTTGTGCATTTATCAAATTGTGATCTAAGTCTAGAAGATCGTTTCAAAATCGTATGCCTATTTTTACAATATCTCAATATAATAAGTTGAAAGAGGATATTCAACAAGAAGGTCATACCCGAAGAACTCAAGAAGAGGGTGAGACTAGTAATACCCTTTATAGTGTGAGTCATAATCCCCTTTTTAAAGATAACATGGGTGAAAGAGAAAAAAATCCATTTCCTTTTAACAGGGATGGGAGCAAAACTCTTGTAGAGAGTGATGATGAACGAGATGAAGAACGTCTTAGAGAGGTTGAGCAAGATCCCAAGTTTCACAAAGCCTTAGAAAAGATTTTGGAGCGCAATAAAGAAAAATATTTCTTGTATCTAGCTGACAAAGGAGCTAAATTGCCCTATGATTTTGATACTGAGAACATAAAGAGTAATCTTAATGAAACACCCTTGTCTGATCTTAGTGCCTTGACTCAACAAGTTAAAGCACTACAAGGAAAAATTAAAGATCTACAAGGGGGAGCCACAACAAAGACATACACTCTTGATGACATCTATCCTTATCCTTTTGACATACACCTCAACATGATCCCATTTCCCAAACATTGTGAAATCCCAAAATTTGATCGTTACAATGGGAAATCAGATCCAATTGATCATATTAGGGACTTCCAAAATATGACTTTAGAGTTTTCTCATGAAGACACATACTTGATGTGTTTGTTTCCTAGAAGTCTTGGAGGCCAATCTATGGAATGGCTATTAAAAATCACACGACCCGTCAAGACGTTTGTGGAATTGATTAATGAGTTCATATCACAATATTCCTACAACATACAACATCAAATAGCCATGATTGATCTCTGCAAGGATAAACAAAAACCTGGTGAACCATTCATTACATTTCTTCAGAGATGGAGAAGATTGTTCGCTAGATATCCATGCCACATTCCTGAAAAGGAAAAGATCACCACTTTCATAAACAACTTAAATCAAGAGATGAGCTATCGTATCAATCTTCATTGTCCTCCCTCTTTTCAAAAATTGATTGAAAATGCCATCACCATTGAAAGTGCCTTGGTTCAGAGGGATAATCAAACTTGATAAGGACAATCCTAGCTCATCAAATCACCACAATGACAAATCTAAGTTTTGGACTCGTAACAAAAACGTGGTAAATGATGGTGTTGTAGATGCAAATCATGTCTCGAATAAGCCATTTGTTCTTATTGCTCCAAGTGTTCCTTGCAACAATAACTATAACAATGCCAACTCAGTCACAAATAAAGGAAACAATCCTCCTCCTTTGAGGAATAATGTGAGTAAAAATTTTACTCCCAACCAAGGGAATGCCAACAATCAAGGTTACCGTGGAAACAATAACAACAAAAATTTCTTATGAAGTACCTTGAACATAAATCCACAATGATCTCCATTCTTCTCTAGAAGAAGAACTTTTACTCCACTGGGTCAATCTCTAGAATTTGCCCTTAAAGAGTTGATGGCAAAGAACGTTATCACCCTACCACCTCAATGAAATTTTGAACCTAGTGTGAAGCCTCCATCATGGAATGATGCATACTATTGAGAGTATCATCGGTGCAAGGCCCATCGCACGAATAATTGTCAAGCCTTGAAAAATGTGATCTAAGATTTGATAGAAAATGACACCATCAAAGTAGGACACCACAATCAAATGAATACCACCAAGCATTTCGCAACCCTTTGCCCAATTATCAAAAGGGTGAGTCTTCGGGAAAAAGTGTGAATCATATCAATGATCATATGATCAATCATATCTACACTGATGACGAATGGGTCAACGTTATTAAAGTTAAGGAAAAGATGGAATATAGAGAAGTCAATGCAACAAGAAGAGCACAAGCTAAGGTTGTCTTAAAGGGTGCTTCTTTAAAAACCAATGTGCCCTTACCTCAACATCAATATGACTTAGTCAATCAACTTGGTAAAACTCCTGCTCAAATTTCTATCTTATAACTCCTAAAGATTTCCCCAGCACACAAGGAAATTTTAGAAAAGGCCCTTGTTGAAACAACTGTATCCACCGATCTAGATGTAGACTAATTTCAAGCCATGGTAGGACACTTGTCCTCACCCAAATGTCTCTCATTCTCTGAAAAAGGCGATGTCTCCATGACACATCCCCATAATTCATTGCTATACTTAGAAGTCATGATCCACAAGTTTCGTGTCAGACGCGTCCTAATAGATGGAGGTGCTGGTTTGAATATATGTACTATGAAGTTAGTTCGAGCTTTAGGATTTTTTGAGGACTCCATTGATTCTAGGAGAAAGATTACTATTAAAGCTTATGATGATGAGGAAAGAGCATCCAAAGGTTTAATCATGCTACCAGTCAGAGTGGGACCTGTTATCAAAAATACTTTTTGTCAAGTGTTAGATCGCGATCTTGCATACAACATCTTGTTGGGTCATCCTTGGATCCATGAGATGCAAACTGTCCCATCCACATATCATCAACGTCTTAAGTTTCCTTATGGTGGGAAAGATATCACAATACCAGCTGACAATTCAAACAGTCAAACTTGTGCCAACATCAAAGCTAGTCAAGATACTTTGGTTCCTAACAATCGAGAAGCTCCTACTAATACTTCTCTCAAAGTTGATATGAAAATAATTCAGTTAACCAAAAGCTTTGACAAGCAACTACGCTTCAAGGAAAATGGAGTAGGGGAGTACTCTCTCTACCTTGTGAATCTTCCTATATCACCTCGATCACATGGACAACCCTCTATTGCACAATAACAGATATCCGTAGCATCCACGTCAACACAACCACCAACAGAGGCAAATACAAATTTTAATGGACAATTTATCAAAGAACAATTCCCTATGGAAGATTCTGAGGATAGAGAAGTTTTAAGTTGGCTCTATAAAGATGAAGATGAAACATTTCTTAATATCAAATTACCAACTGATCAATATGGTAAAGGATATTCAATCATGCAAAATATGGGCTATGATGGTAATGGTCCTATCGGAATGAGAAAAGGAGTAGTTTAGCCTATTCACCTTCCAGGACTTGCTGCAAAGGATAAAACAAGACTAGGCTATGATACTAACTCAAAAGAAATACCACCTAAACAGTTGCATGATACTGTCCTCACATTGCAAGAAGGATCTAATACAAGGGAAGTATGTTTGACAACAAGTCAAAATTTCATGGATAATAACTCTGACACAGATTCTGGTGAATATGAATGGGACACCATCTACAATGATGAGTTCTGGAGGGACAAAAGGGTTGATGTGGTACACAAGTACACCCCAAATCTCATTGAAGGAGAAGGATCAGGGTCCCAACCGCAAGAATTCAGACTACAAGGTGACTATGATTCTAGTGATACCGAGTCAGATTTAATCGAATAAGATTATCGTGACAGGAGTACCATCATTGATTTTCCTCATACCTCGGATCCTACAGACAACTCCGTTATGAACTTAACCATAGCCGATCTCATGCAACCCAATGACTTGTTACCATTGATCCATCCCGATCTCATTGACTGGGATTCATCCAAACCTATCGATTTACCTATGTTCCCAAGCGATGAATCTATCGTGAACTTCCTTTCCATAGATGATGCAAATGATTGTTCGGCTAGCGATTTTTGGCACAGAGTCTTTAATTAGGAGAGTGTCAAGTCTCCTAGCTACAAAATTAAAAATCAAAAAGAAAGATCTAATGGTGAAAACCAAAATCTGGCAGTGTTAGATCAAACAAAAGATAAAACAAAGAACGTATCAGATGGTGAAAACCTTTTTAAGGCACCTGATGATGGGATATTTGACACTCTCCCAGAGCATTATCATGAGTGATTGCCTATCTTGATTGAGCCTACAAAAGTAGTTAATCTTGAAACTTTAGAAAAACCAAAGATTCTACAATTAGTTACATCAATTATGGATAAAGAAGTACCTGAGCTCATGTAATTTCTCATAACAAATCAAGTTAACTTTGCTTGGTCTTATGCAGACATGCCAAGTCTTGATCCTGATCTTATAATACATTACTTGTCCATCAAACTAGGAGTTAAACCGGTGAAACAAAAACTCAGAAAGATGCATCCTCATATTGCACTGTTGGTTAAAGAAGAACTCATAAAACTCCTTGATGTGGGATTTATAAGATCAATCGACTATGCATAATGGATCTCCAACATTGTTCCAGTGTCCAAGCCCAACAAAAGTGTTAGAGTGTGTACAAATTTTAGAGATCTTAATAAGGTATGTCCTAAGGATGACTTCCCTCTTCCAAGCATTGATACTATAGTGATCTGACAACTGGCCATTCCATTTATTCACTAATGGATGGTTTTTCTAGTTACAACCAAATCAAGATCACACTTGGAGACCAGGACAAAACAACATTCACATTTCCATGGGGGACTTACTGTTGGAACATCATGCCTTTCGGTCTAAAGAATGTCGGGGCTACTTACCAAAGAGCTATGACTAAAATTTTTCATCACATGATGCACACATTCATGGAAGATTATGTAGATGACATATTTGAAAAATAATACACAAGAGAAGAACATCTTGAAGTTTTATCCAAAATCTTTGCGAGGTTGGAAAAGTTCAAAGTTTGCCTCAATCCCAAGAAATGTGTTTTTGGAGTCACATTTGGAAAACTTTTGGGATACATAGTATGAGCAAAAGGAATTGAAGTAGATCCTGCCAAGGTACAAGAAATCATGGAAATGCCTCCACCAAAGAATATCAGTCAGTTGAGGTCATTACAAGGACGACTTCAATCTATACGAAGGTTCATTGCATAGCTAGCCAATAAAATCCTACCTTTCACACATCTATTACATAAGAATGTTCCTTTCAAATGGGATGATAAATGTGAATTGGCCTTTCAACAGATCAAGTAGTACCTGATGAACCCACCAGTCCTAGTACCACCAAATCTCGACAAACCTCTAATCTTATATATTGCTGCAACAAAGACATATTTAGGGGCCTTATTAGCACAAGAGGATTCTACAGGAAAGGAACGTGTAATTTATTACATTAGCCAAACACTAACAAGTCATGAACTCAACTACACTTTCATTGAGAAAGCCTTTCTGGTAGTATTCTTTGCATCACAGAAGTTTCAACACTACATGTTAACTCATACAATCAATCTTGTTGCAAAGATTGATCCACTCAAGTATCTGCTAAGCAAAGCTACATTGACAGGATGACTAGAAAAATGGGTTATTATTTTAAGCGAGTTTGACATTCATTATGTTGATCACAAAGCAATCAAAGGGAAAGTTATTGCTGATCAACTAGTTGAAGCACCACTACAAGCAAAGCATCCCATGCACATTTAATTTCCAGATGATGATGTCTTCATTGCAAAATCAATGCAACCTTGGACTTTATACTTTGATGGATCTTTCACTCAACACGGATCGGGGGCAGGCATACTCTTTGTTACCCCTCAAGGAAATACCATTCCTTGATCATATCAGCTAATGTTTCCATGCACTAATAACATAGCCGAATATGAAGCTTTAATTACTGGACTAAAAATAGCATTGGAATGGAGGGTCACAAAACTACAAGTTTATGGTGATTCACAATTAGTCATAAATCAGATCAATGATGATTATCAAACCAAATATGACAAACTGTTGCCATATAAGAAGATGGTTGATGATTTCAAGAAGTACTTCATAGATATCAAGTTCATATAGATTCCAAGACTTGATAACAAAGCAGCTGACGCCATGGCCACGATCGCATCATTGCTACAACTGCCAGAAAATCAAGCTCGCTATGAATTTGTGGTGGAACAATCATTTGCACCTGCCTATGACACACCCAAAAGTCAAATCATTTGCAACTTAGTAGGATCTGATTCACCTTGGTATGACAAGATATATGCCTACCTAAAAGATGACATATTGCCAATTGAATTATCCCATAAACAAAAGTGCAACTTTATTTGTCAATCCTCTTGCTATACCCTTATCACTGACATCCTTTATCGCTGCGGTCTTGATGGTACTTTACTTCGATGTCTTGAACATGAAGAATCTGAGAAGGATTTACAAGAAGTTCGTGGTGACATTTGTGGTACTCATTCGAGTGGACTAACCTTATCCAAGAAATTGATTAGAATGGGTTACTACTGGACGACTATGGAAAGGGAATCATTCACTTTTGTAAAGAAGTGCTCTAAATGTCAAATACACGGAAATCTCATCCATGCACCAGCACAGGAACTACAACTGTTTACGCCAACCTGGCCATTCTCTCAATGGGGGTTAGATCTAGTTGGCAAGATTCATCCTTCATCATCGAATGGACACAAGTTCATCATCACAATAACAAAGTACTTTACCAAGTGGATTGAAGCAACACCTCTCACTAAGGTTACTAAAAAACAAATATCATCATTCATACTCAACTATCTTATTTGTCGGTATGGCATTCCCAACTCCATTATAACAGATAATGGACGACCATTCAAGAATCAGGATGTTGATAAACTTTGCAAATGATTCCATATACAACACAGATATTCAACACCTTATTATCCACAAGGGAATGGCCAAGCAGAGGCCTCAAACAAAACAATACTGAGAATCTTGAAAAAGACCGTGAATGATGTAGAGAAAGATTGGCACGTTCAACTTAATCCCGTATTATGGGCCTACAGAACTAGCATTCGAACACCAACATGAGCAACACCATTTGCTCTTGTCTATGGAGAAAAATCCATTTTACCACTAGAGGTTGAGATTTCATCACTAAGGGTATCTTTAAAAGGTCTCACAACGGATGATGAATACAAAGTTTCTCGACTACAAGAGCTAGAACTCCTTGATGAGAACAGACAACGAGCAGCTGATCATTTGAAAGCGTATCAACAGATGATGTCTCGCAACTATAATCACAGAGTCGAGCCACGTACTTTTTAGGTTGATTATCTTGTTCTAAAGGAGAATCCACACAATCAACAAGACAAAGAGAAGAGAGGTAAGTTTGAACCAAATTGGCTGGGTCCTTACGTGGTCATCGTCGTATACGGTTTAGGAGCATACAAGCTATCAATGCCAGAAGGGGATTTGTTTGACGAACCTATCAACAACATGCACCTAAAAAAGTATTATGTCTAAAGTAGTCATCATCATCTGAAAAAGTCCTGAAAAAACCACAAAAACAATAGAAAAAGTCCTGAAGAAACACAAAACAACAAAAAAAGTCCTAAAAAAATCTATAAAAATAAAAAATGTCCTAAAAAAAAAATCAGAAAAAATCGTCATAGGGTGAAAACCTAGCAATAGGTAGTCTATTGACAGGGAAAATACAAAAAACAAAAAAATCAAAAAGAAATCAGAAAAATGCAATAACAACAAATAGTGAAAATCTGGCAAAACAGGCGCTATTTGTAGCTCTCCATCTATTAGTTCATTTTTTGCACTTAACTTCTTAGCCTTCATTTTCATGCATCTTTCCATCATCTTAGTATCATACCAGCACAATACTATCATTATTTTCCTAAAGCGATAACCTCTTACCATGGCTTGATCATTGTACATATCTATTTCGGCAAGTTGTGTCAATACTGGGGGCAAACGTTGACATCCTGGGGACACTCAACTTTTAGAGTTTATTGAAACAGCTAGAAAATGATATAGAATGCACTTAGGAAAACAACAATCAAATCCTATGAACAACTATCCAATCATTGATCCATACCATAATAATTTCCAGCTAAGTACCATATCATGACTCATATCTGGATGATCTAAAATCTGAATAGTGTTTGGAATAGCATTATTATGTTTTGAACAATGGTTGTTTTATTTTTTGATATCATCCATCTGGAGCACACTCAATGATGTACTGCACTAGAGTGATGAAGAAAAAGGATGATTTTTCTTTGTTTGTTGTCTGGAGGTTAACTATCGATTTGGTGCTAATATGTCGCAAGACATGTTTTCAAAAATGTTTCATTGATGACAGTTCCACATTTGCATCAGAAAGTGGTTAATCTTTGTCTGTTTATGCAAGCAATGCTCAGGTCATCTCGGTTCAATTATACCTCGATACTTGTGTTCACCTGCTATATCAAAAATCATGAAAGTTGTACTCAGGTCATCATTGGTGCTAATTTCCCCTCTTATGCTTATACATACTTCCAACATTTTAAAATGCTCTATGATGATTCAAGAAAGCTAGAGAAAGGCTCCACAAACAGTTGGTTTCATTTATTTGCATTTCATTTAGATCAATGTCTATATTTGCATACTAGATTTGCATCAAAGTTTTTGAAAGGCTGAACAAAAACATCAACGATTGTCATGTCTCTTTGGACTATTTTTGGAGGACATTTAGACATTTGTTTCCTCATCATCTTTCATCCTCATTTCATTAATCATTATCATTTCATCTAGGTCCTGTACATATTCCTCTAGTTCATCCTTTATCATTCATTTTTATATCATTTAAAGTACTTTATCATTTAGTTATCCATCATTATGCATTATCATTTTATTTGGCATTTTTCATATCACATAGTTTCATTGCATGTCATTTAGATCCTTTCATTTATCATTCATTTCCCCATTTCACATCATTTCTATTTTCTTCTTACTTATTATATTCATATCATTAACTTTTTATCATTTCACTTCATTTTGACATTTAGTTTCATTACATTATCATTTCATTGCATTACATTTCTTTACACTATCATTTCCTTTCATTATCATTTCCTCATTAGTTTTTCATTACATTTCATTACATTATCATTTCATTGCATTACATTTCATTACCCTATCATTTCATTGCATTACATTTCATTACATTATCATTTCATTGCATTACACTTCATTACACTATCATTTCCTTTCATTATCATTTCCTCATCAATTTTGCATTACCTTTCATTACATTATCATTTCATTGCATTACATTTCATTACACTATCATTTCCTTGCATTGCATTTCATTACATTAACATCTCATTACATCTCGCTACATTATCATTTTATCATTTTGTGTTATTATATCATTTCATTTCATTTTTTCATTCCATTATCATTATCATTATCATTTTTATCATATCCTTATCATTTATCATTTACCATTTCATAACATTTCATTATCCTTTTTTATCATCATTCCATATCATTATTATCACCATGTCATTACATTTCATTGCAATTGTACATTTCATCTCATTATTGCACTCATCTATCATTTTCATATCATTTATTTATCCTACCATGCATTTATCATTTTCATATCATTTTCCATAACCAAATCCACATAAACATAAAACATCCATTTTATATCACATCATCATTATTTATTACATTAGAAAAATCCAAAAACACAAATTTCATACATACATTACATTACAAACATTTCAAATATCCCATTGCATATTTTCATTAATCACAACAAAGGTCATCCACTTGCATGACATCATTAGTACGCATTGTAAAATCATCATCATAAGAATATCATGAATTATCATCATGAGCATATCATAACTCATCCTACATATCATGATTAGTCATCAAATCATTTACATACATATCAAAGTCCATATCACATCATGCAGAAATAAATGCACATCCATATCATCATTACATCAAGGAAACACATCATCAAAACTCATTGCCGCTGCATATCATCGCTCATCAAAAATAAATACAAATGTCCAAATGTCCAATGAAACTCAACAGTATAGAGAGATACATGAGATATGATAAAAAATAATAAAAAATCAGATACATCACTAATCCTGCATCCATGGCTCAAGGCTAGATGGTGGACCCCCTTGATGGAGCTGGTCTCGAGGATGATGGCCTGCCACTCATTCCTACATCGGGATCCCGACGAGGCCCTGTAACCCCTTTGCTCTATGTAGCTGTCAGTGATATACTCTTGGTTCTACTGTGGGACCGTGGGAAGGGCTCTCTGCGCTTAGGAGGACACAACCCCTCATATTGCACTCGGTAGTACTTAGCCTCTCTAGCCATCTCAAGCCCTCTGCAATGGCATCTCACAACGACACACTCTCCACAGTGCCCATGAGCCTCTGGGAAACACCCTTTTCCTCTGCTGCCCTCCGTCTGAATGAATCCCTTTCTAAAAAAATTGGGCTACCTATGGGTCTGGGGCAGGAGGAGGTACCTGTACCTATACCTATGCCTGTGCCTATGCCTGTGTCTGTGATTGTGCTAACTATGTCTGTAGCTATGCTACTAGGCCCTGAGCCTGAGCCAACTGGCTCTGCAATTGCACTTGTTGTCCCTGCAGTGTCTATACCTGGGCTTGCAGAGTATCTATCTATCCCTGCTGTGATGTGGAGGAAACCCTGATCACTATCCTATGTCCAATACTAGTCCTAGGCCTCTGCATGATCCGAACACTACCCAAAAATTCTGGCCTCAATCTGACTAGCCTTTGCTCCCCACCTCTGCCCTCTCCACCATCATCCCCATCACTATCATCTAAGCTCCCCTCCTCTCAACTATCCTCCTCTCCTCTGACAGCTGTCTGCTCACCACCTGCCACATCCTCCTGTCTCCCACCTCTTGGCTGAGGTACCACCAAAATGGGTGCCGACTCGTCTAGATATGTAAACCGAGGAAATGGGTGTGTATGATAATAAACTGAATAATCCTCTGACATACCAACATCAACGATATCTGGTCTAGGATCCCATACCTTAGGCTACAATGCCATATACTCCATATAAGTGACTTGGTAAGTAATGCAAGGACCCCATCCAGGCTCATCCTTGCACCATCCATAGTGCACAACGCCCTGTGGCATACCCTGTGTCAAACCAAACTGTCTCTGTACTCGTAGGGCCAAAAATCTCTCTATGATGAATGGTTTGCAACCTATCAAAAATCAAGGTATCCCTAAAAATGACATCTCTAGGTGATCTGTATCCCAAACATCACAATCAATATATGACCTCCATATCACCGTATCCATGTCATCTAGTGTCTGTCTCCAATACTCCAGCTTGCCCAGCTTGGGCTGGACAAGTGCAAATGAATAAGCATATGCATATGGCCTACCTGGTGGCCTGGCCCTCAGACATAGTGGTCTGGTAACAACAATATGCTCCCAAGCCCAGATCTGGAGTAGAGTAACCCCGCAAGAAAAACTCAATGATCCTCTGTAAACAACTTGGTGTAAGTCATGATATAGGTGGGATAGCATGCAACTCCCCCACAAATATCTTCATGGCTGACCCAACATCTGCTCGATAAACCTCCCCCATCCAACTGACAACCCCTTTGACTAGTGATCCGGACAAAGGAAGCCTCCAATGAAAACACCTAACACTACAGGTAAGGTCGGATAACCTCTGAAGTCTACACACAAAACCCAGTATCCTGCTATATGTGCATTTCCATACACTCTCCTCAATGCATCTATGCCACCCAACTCCTTGTGATCATAGAACACAAGGGAACCTACCACTAGGATCCCCAAAATACTATACACATCCTCTGGGGTCATCGTTAACTCACCAGTCGGCAAATGAAATGTCTTATGCTCAAAGTGCCACCTCTCTGCTAATGTGGTCAATAGTCCCTTGTTGAACCGAATAGGAGGCATAGCCAACAAAGATCCCAACCCACAACTCACTATAAACTACACATCGATAGGAGTCAAATCCTGAATCCTATCCCAACCCGTCGGGAAGCACTCTCTAATCTGGAGGTTTTTGAAAACCTCCTATTTTTGGTCATCACAAGGACAATCAATCAGACTCATATCAGACTCACATCAACACAATCTATCCACCTCAATCAGATTCATATCAAAGGACCCATATCACTCAAATGACACATATTAGACTTAGATTAAAAGGAAATCATATCAGGCCTTCAAAATCTATCTATCTGCATATCAAATCAATCTATTCTATCATCATTTACTATTTGTTTTCTATCATAGGAAGCAAATTTATCAACAATCAAAAACATCATCATCCTATTTGTACTTCAATCATGAATGCAAATATATTCTCGTATCACATCAATCTACTATTTGTTTTCTATCGCAAAAAGAAAATTTATCAGCAGTCCTATCAATCAATCTACTATTTGTTTTCTACGACAGAAAGAAAATTTATCGGAATTCATATCAATCATCTACTCTTTGTTTTTCATTCTTTTAGAAACAAAGTTATCAGCTATCTACTCTTTTTTTTCTATTTTTGGGAAGCAACATTATCAATTTATCAAACATGATGATATGACAATTTTACTATCTATTGACCAAGGAAGCAATAATTCATCATCATTTTCATCAAATCAACATTCTGTCTAAATTTCCTAAATGCGCTACTCTGTGGCCTAAAAGTGCTAAAACACTAAAGGCGCTACAGTTTCCCTCATATGCGCTACAACTCCATATGCACGGTTTTGTGCCTTCAATGCGCTACATCATTTCCTAAAAGTGCTATTCCCCCAAAAGCACTACTTCATTTCTCAAATGCGCGATTTCACCCCCTGGATGCGCTAAAACTCGTAAGCGCTAATTTTCTACCTAAATGTGCTAATGTAGCCAATTCAACCCTAGCCTCCTATAAGCGTTACTTTATTTATCGAATGTGCTACACTGCTAAAATCCTATAAGCGCTATTTTATCTCCTATAAGCACTACAAAAATATTTGAATGCGCTAAACTATTTTCTAAAAGTGCTAAAACAGAAAGTTTAAACCTAAAACCGCACTATAATGCATCAAAACTCGACTAAAAACATAAAATTTCAACATAAGAAGGTTTGAATTGACTCACCGGTGGTCCATACACTATTGGTCGCTGATATTGGCGGGACCGCTCGAATCTATGTCGGTGATAAGGGATCTTCATCGCGCCACCTCGCTATCAGAGCACAAGGTTTCTCAAAAGTCAAAAACTGCAAATGACTTTTCTTTTTACCCTTTTACCTTTTAAGGGTCAAACCAAGTGGGTTTTTGGTGGCATTTTTTTAACTGGGGAATTTTCTTTTCATCATTTATCGGGAGCTAAATCATTGCATCCCTTTCATCATCCGACTTTTATCATCACCATTTTTTCTCATCATTAGTGATTTATCTCCCAAGGGGGCATCATCAATATCGAAAACATATCAGAGTCAGATTAGGAGCATATCAGTTAAATTTTTCAATCAGGGGAAAAATCAAACACAACAAATTTTGAAAGCAAGAATATTTTCTTTGAAGCAATGTGTTTCACACATCACTTCAAAGAGGGGAAAAATGTATATGCATAAAATTGGTCATGTTTGATTAATCCTGGTATTTTATTAAATATTTATTATTTAATTAATTTCTCTAAAGTCCTCTACATATGATTAAATTTAATTAATTTAATTATATTGTTCATTCAATTTATTCTTCTGTCATGATTAAATAAATCAATTTTATTTAATTATTTCACATCCATATGTCTACTTGATTAATTAAATAAATACACTTTATTTATTTTAATTAATTATCATTTTTTGAATTTAATTAAGTCCTTTTGATTTAATTGAATTTAAATATTTCTTTTCAAACTCTTCTTCTAATTAATTAAATATTTTATTTAATTAATTCCATTTACATGTCATTTCTTAAAAAGTTTAATTAAATATCTTTATTCAATTCAATATCTTCCATATTTTTTCAAAATCATAATTAAATATTTTATTTAATTATAAAATCCTCCATTATTCTTCAAATCTGGGGTAAATATTCTATTTTAAGAAAAATCTCCGTGTCATCAATAAATAAATAATTGAATTTTATAATTCATTATTTATCTTGTTCAAAATCTTTCCAAAATCTCATAAAAAGTTGATTTTTACAATTTATCTTTATCATCTCATCTTATCTCTTTTTCGAAAAAGGAAACAAAGCTTGTTTTTTGTTTTCTTCTATTTTTCTCTCTAGTCTTATCCATCTTCAACCATTCGATCTGCCAGGAATTTTCATAGTTGTTGATCACATCAGCCAATCAAAATCTTTCAAAAACTCTATAAATATCACTGCCAATCCAAGCATTTAGGCTAATTAGAGATTACTTGCATTTTAGCATTATAGAATTTAAACATCTTAGCATTATCATTATCAGCTTTAGTATTCATAGCATTATCTTAATCTTTGATTTTATCAATCACATCTTAGCATAGTATTGCATGCATTCATATTTAATCTCATTCTCTAGGAAGACTGTTTGTTGAGCCTAGCCCAAGATCTGAGAGCCAGCTAGAATCTACAAAAACACTGGAGATAGAGGATGATAGGATGACATCAAAGACAAAAGAAAGAGTTTGCATTTATTTTCATTTAAATTTTGTTTTTAATATAAAGTTCTATCGGTGTGTTTGATTTATTTGTTTTAATCTACATTTATCACACTCTAAAAACGACCACACAGTGTTGAACACAAGGTGAACCAAACTAGTGTAAAACACATAAAACAATTCAACACACATAACGTTAGCATGATCCAATATTTCTAGATAAAAAAATTAACTTGAACACAACCTTAACAAATTATTCTGAGAATCACAAGTCATAATAATCGAACAAGAATAAATCTGAAGCAACAACATTTCTCCCAGACCTTGGCCAAATACACAGAAAAGCATAGTTCACAATTGGTGAACATAACTCATTATAAAATGATTGAGAAACCCAAAATTTGGATATCACAACTTTCAACAACCATGATTAACATATCTAAACCACACGAACATAAGAGAAAATCTTGTAGAAAAACCTAGAGAAAACACTAGATACCTGTAACTTTTCTTCAATACAATTTTCTCAATATCCTCGACATATACAACCAATAGCCATCATCAATGACATTAATGACAACTAGTTGGAAACTAGTTAACTAGTTGACATCAATGACAACACAGTTATACTTGCAACAATCTCCCCCTTTGTCATTTATGGAAACACATGATGTGAAAAACCATCAAAGACAACACAATAGCTCTGAACACATTTTCCCATGATATTTCTTTTTTTTCCCTTAGTAGATGAAATTTTTGACATGATACTTTCTCCCCTTTTACATCAATGGCAAAGGAAAAATATGTTTTACATTGATTTCCCCTTTGACATTAAAAATACTCTTTCAATGAAAAACTATGACACTACCTATTCCCCCTAAGAGGTAGCCACCAAACATCACTCTAGAAGAAAGATAGATCCATAGACCCACCAGACTGATGCATCTCCATATGCATCTAGTTCAAGAAAGGAGGGGAAATAACCCCTAACTTCTCTTGGAGATAATCAAAAGTATCTTTAGGAAAATCCTTTGTAAATATGTCAGCAACTTGATCCTTCATAGGTACATACTCAAGCTTTACTTCATTTTCCACAACCTTTTCTCTCAATAAGTGATACCTAATAGATATATGCTTTGTCCTTGAGTGCATCACTGGATTCTTTGAAATGTTAATTGCACTTGTATTATTGCAGAAGATAAAAATAGGATCATCATACATTACTCTAATATCTTTCAATATTTGTCTCATCCAAAAAACTTGTGTAAAACAAGATGTCAATATACATAGCCTCTATAGTGGATAAGGAAACTGAATCTTTCTTTTTACTCAACCAAGAAAGAATGCACCACCATTTGTAATTTTTCTGTCATCAATATAGCCAACCCAATCTGCATCTGTATAAGCACTTAGTGTAAAATTAGTATCCCTAGGATACCATAAGCCATAATCCAGAGTTCCATTCAAATATCTTAATATCCTCTTAATAGCAACAACATGTGTTTCTCTAGAATCTTCTTGAAATCTAGCCACAAGACAAACAAAATGCATAATATCTGGTCTAGCAGCAGTTAAATACAACAACCCACCAATCATAGATCTTTATTTTCTCTGATTAGCCTTTGGTGAATCATCATCTTTTACTCAATTTACAACCAGTCACCATAGGAGTGCATACCAGTATGGGACCATCCATCCCAAATTTATTCAACATATCTCTTACATACTTTGACTGTGAAATAAAAGTAACTTTCTTTGTTTGATTAATTTGTAGCCCAAGAAAGAAATTCATCTCACCAAACATAGACATCTCATATTATTTTTGCATCTCTTCAGCAAACATCTTGCACATAGCTTCATTTCCTCCAAAGATAATGTCATCAACATATACAACCACTATCAAGATCTTATCATTTTCAATTTTAAAATACATATTACTATCTGTCATAACTTTGTTTAAACCTTGATGAATCAAATATTTATCTAATCTTGCATACCAGGCTCTAGGCACTTGCTTCAATCCATATAAAGCCTTCTTCAATCTGCAAACCATATCCGATTGATCTAACATTTGAAATCCTTCTGGTTGTTCCATGCAGACTTCTTCCAATTCACCATTAAAGAATGCAGACTTAACATGCATCTAATAAACTTTAAAATATTTATGAGCAACAAATGCTAAAAACATTCTGATAGCTTTCATTCTAGCTATTGGGGCAAAGGTTTCCTAAAAATCTATACCTTCTACTTGTGATTAACCTTTACAAACAAGTCTTGATTTATTTCTAACCACTTCTCCATTCTCATTCAACTTGTTTTTGAACACCCATTTTGATCCAATTATGTTTTTATCTATTGGTCTAGGGACCAGTTCCCAAGTTTGATTCTTCTCAATCTGCATAAGTTGTTTCATGGCTTTCATCCAATGCTCATCATTACATGCTTCACTTACTGTCTTTGGTTCAACTTCATAAAGTAAGCACATATTTATTTAATTATCAACAACTCTGCTTCTTGTTAATACTCCTTTCCTTTTGTCTCCAATGATTTGACTTTCTGAATGATTTTTTTGCACATATTTAGGTGTCTTTGGGGACACCACTAGAGCTTATCCTTCTTCATTCTATTTCCCTATTCTTCCACAACTTCTTCCATTCTTATGCAATTAGGTTCATTAGATACATAGCCATCAACTTTGATTGAATTGTTCAATGCTTCATCAACCTTGAAATTTGTGCTCTCTACAGTCTTTCTTAGTCTTTTTTTGAAACATTTATAAGCTTTACTTCTAGTAGAGTATCCAAGGAAGATATCTTCATCACATCTAGCATCAAAATTTCCTAGATTTTCTTTATCTCGTATGATATAACATTTGCTTCCAAATACCTTGAAATACTTGACTGTAGGAATTCTTCCATACCATAGCTCAAAGGGGGTCTTAGTATTGTTAGCTTTTTCTTGAAGTTGATTGAAAAAATAAATAGTAGAATGAATAGCTTCTCTCCATTAAACTTCCTTTCTTGAGTTGTTCTGTCCTTTCTTTCAACAACTCCATTCTACTAAGGAGTTCCAGGAGTAGATAACTATCTCTTTATTCCATGAACTTCACAAAATATATTAAACTCACTGGAGGTGAATTCACCACCTCTATTAGACCTCAAGCATTTTATTCTCAAATTTTCTTCATTCTCTACCATTGCCTTAAATGCCTTGAATCTATCTAATGAATCAAATTTTTCTCTAAGAAAAGTAACCCATGTATATCTAGAATAATCATCAATCATAAGCATAAAGTACCTTCACCTTGCAAACTTCTCACTCTTGTAGGACCAAAAAGATATGTATGAATCAAATATAGCAGTCTGGTAGTAGATTGTTCCTTTGTCTTAAAGCAGTTTGTATTTTTTTTTCCAAACTGACAATTCTTGCAAACAACATTAATAGGCTTTGTAATTCTAATAGGCTTCGTAATTCTTGGAAAATCTCTCACAACATGCACAACAATGATCCTAACCATATGATCAAAATTCATTTGACACATTCTCCGATGTCATAACCAACTATCATTAATCTGTGTCATAAAGCAATGACCATCAATACCCTTAAGTTGATAAATATTTCCTTCAGACTTCTTACCAAAAATAATCATTTTTCTAGATCCTTTCCTAATTTCACATCTCTCATCCTTAAATACAAGATTATATCCCTTACTACACATTTTTCTAACACTCAAAAGATTATGCCTTAAGCCCTTAACATAGTAGACATCATCAATATTATGCTTCCCATCTTACTAAACCTATTCCAAAAATATTAACACATGTATCATCTCCAAACTTAACTAAGCCTTTATCATAATTTTCAAGTTTAACAAACTTACTCTTATCACCAGTCATATGATGTGAATAGCCACTGTCAATAACCCAATAGTTTTTTTTTTTAAGCATGTAGGGAAGAGATCACAGTATCTTCATCTTTCTCCAAAGGAATTTCCTTCACCTGTCTTTCAATATTAGTAGAAGTAGATTCATCTTTTATAGCAAAGAACAAGCATTCATCATCATCAAAATCTCCATAATCATACTCTTCATCAGAAATACGAACATCTTCATTCACATAATATGCTCTGTTGATCTTCTTACCTTTTTTTCTTTAATTAATCTATGTTGTTTATTCTTCTTAGCTCTTTCTGGACATCTAGAAGCATAGTGAACAATACCACCACAACTAAATCATTTAAAAGGTAACTTACCTTCATACTTATCAGAGCCCTTTTTCATCCTTCTCACAAAGTTAGCTTCTGCATCATCAAGATTTTCTTCATTTGGATCTTCAACTCTTGTAGCCTTAAAAGTAGTTTGTGTCCTCGATCCATTTCTTAAGCTAGGCTTTCTCATTTCATAAGATGTTAGAGCACCCAAAAAATTATCTTTAGTATATGTATTATAATCTATGTATTCCTCAATAGCAGATACCATTTCATTAAACCCATTAGGGAGAGTTTTGAGAATCTTCTTCACAATCCTAAATTCATCCACTGTAGCACCAAGTCCTTACATTCCACCTACCAGCTCATCCACTCTCCATACATAGGTTTTAATGTTTTCATCTTCAGACATATGTAGGAGCTCAAATTGCGCCTCTAAGTTCCACAACATAGCTTTTTTAACCATTTCATATCCATCATGCATCTTTTCTAATTCATCCTATACCTCTTTAGTAGTCTTTAGATTTGAAACTTTAAGTAACTCTAAATGTGAAAGACTATTCTTCAGAATAAACTTCACCTTGTTGTTTGCTTCATGTGCCTTTATCTCATCAGCTATACTCAGACCATTTGCAAGAGGAGTGTAAGAAATCTTGAAAGCATTCTCAACATCATATGCACAATACTCCACATATCCTTCAATATTTATCTTCCATAAGGCATAGTTAGTCCCATTGAACCTAGGACAATCAATAGTGATCTTGCTCATCATTCTAGACCTTTCTTAAGTGATTAAGCTCTTCTGCAAGGAACCAAGCTCTGATACCAATTTTTAAACAAGACAACTGAGAGGGGGGTGAATCAGTTGTAACAAATTTTAACCTTTAAGCACTTCCACCAAAGATTAGATCAATTATCATTTATAAATCCTTTATTCTACTAATGTAATTAATCATTAAGTGCAAAAGTAGAAACTGAAAACATCACACACACAATAACACCAAATTTACATGAAAAACCCAATAAGGTAAAAAACACAGTGAGGATTAGATCACAATATAGAGAATATCAAAATTGAATACAAAGGATCACTATCAGAGAAGGACCACTGCTAGAGAAGGCTCACTGCCAAAACATGACTTGTTGTTTTGACTAGGACTCACTATCCAACAAGGGTTAACCACCCAGAGGGATCATTACCACATAATTACAAAGAATATAGAAGAGATTTGTTACACAAAGAGAACAATCTCAATGCAACGAATATTCCTGCCACAATACTCTCACACACTTGTAGACATGCTTGAATGATAGAGTACACCTTCAACTCACTACTTCTAAAGACTCATAGTTAGATTTCACACTAATCTGCTTAAACTCACATCACATACACACTGTTTCACTTTTATCTTGAATCTATCTTGCTTTCATCCCTTTTCTCTCTTTCACCAACATCTAATCCTATATTTATACGATCTTCAACTTTGAAACTCAACCAAAGTTAGTCACACACCTTTTGCATTTAAAAATTAAAATTAGGTCGGCGCCAAAAAATTCTACATTGGAATTAGAATGAGGGTGACCCAAAAACACATCTAATGAGTAGTCCCAACATGCCTCAACATGCTTCCATAAAATTTGTAAGTAGTATTAAACACAAGTTCAACCAAACCAATGTAAAATACATAAATCAATTTAGCACACACAACCTTAGCACAATCCAATCTTTCCAGATAACAAAATTAACTTGAACATAACCTTAACAACTTATCCTAAGAACCACAAGTCATAAGACTCGAACAAGAAGAAATCTAGAGCAACTACATTTCTCTTGAACCTTAGTCAGATACATAGAAAAGCATAGTTCACAATTGGTGAACATAACTCGCACTGTACAATGATCCAACAACCCAAAATCTGGATATAGAAAATTTTAACAACCATGATTAACATATTTAAACCACACGTACATAGGAGAAAATATTGAAGGAAACAATCAATACATGCAACCTTTCTTCATTATAATTTTCTCAATATCCTTGACATATATAGCCAATAGCTATCATCAATGACATCAATCACAACAACAACCAATTGGAAATGAGTTAACTAGTTGAAACCAATGAAAACAACTTTATACTTGCAATAGTCTCCACATCCTTATTTTCAACATTACTAGATGTATCTTCATCCTTATTTTCCTCAATAGTACATGTACTCTTAGTCCCTTGCTCATCATCTGCAAGTTTTTTAGTATTATCCAGAGACAGACTCCTCTCTAGGTTTCCTTGTGCATCCTCTGCATTGTTTTTTGATTCTGAAGGAGATGTATTGTGTCTTGTGGTGGTATCCTCCTTCTATGTCTCTATGACATTTAATTCTATAATGGTTTTTTCTTCTACTAGAGGAGCATTATCAGTAGCATATTTTTCTATAGTGTCATCTTCACTGGTAACCTTCTCTACATCAACATTTTCTACCACTTTTAAAAGACCATCATCAACATTCTTTTGCACATCTTCTTCTTTAGCAAAATGCTCCTGTTGAGCACCATCATGTTGTGCTTCCTTTGCAATATTGACATCTAGAGCCTACATGCCATCATGTATTTCTTTTGTGTTATCTGAAGTCATCCCTAATCTTTGTGCCAAGTCAACAAATTTTTCAATTGTTTCATTCTGAAGCCTTTCTAGATCATTTTGATCTTTTCTCATAAGGGTAGTTACAATTTTCTTTGTTTGGAAATCCTTATTATACACTTAAAGCCAATTTTCCTTTATTTTCATCTAAAAGAGGTGCACTAATCTTCTCTAAATAAAAAGACCTCAATTTTTCTTCTTCATCAATTGCTTCTTGTCTTCTTGCAAGTAATACATCTCTTAATCCTTCTGGCAATTCATTTTCAATGTTCCTCATATTAAATTTCAAATAAATGATATAATTTACAATGGATTCTTTAATGGTAGACTTATCTACCTCATCTGCGGTAGTATACAGAGCAGTGTTTTCTCCGAACATCTCATGCTCAACAATCCCATTGAACAATGCATCAAGTTTCATAGGGCTATGTGCCCTTATCATAGTCTTTTTCTTCTTGTCCTTCAACATCTTTATCTCCTTATCGAACTCTATTTTCTTTTGTCTCATGTGGATCATAAAGGCTTGCTTTTCCTTTTCTACCTCTTCCTAATCATCTCTATCCACAATATCAATTTTTTTCCTCTTTGTACTTGCTTCACCTTGTGAAGCTTTTGCTTTCCTTTTCTAGACCAATTATGGTCCTTCTTCTTCTTCTTCTTCCACATTCACACCCATGTACGCTTCTCTTCATTATTTGGTTTTGACTCTTCTTCTCATAGGACCTATTTGTTGCTTTATCGAGGTGGCCTTTTCTTTTACAGGAATCTTCTTCTACTCTCCTGGAGGTGACTTATCCTTTGTCAAAGCAATTACAAACCTTCCTTTTCTCTCTTATAGATGGCTTAGTCCCAAAGGACTTTGAAGCAATCAAAGGAGTGGTAGCTGCTCTACCAAATCTCCTAACACTTGATGATCCTTTCAGAGAATCAACTAGGCCTTTTTCTTTTTTTGTCTTCTTTCTTTAGACCAAACATCTCTACAACTTGTGCAGCCATTATCTCCATAGTCTTGTTTAATTTTTCTGTCTTTGGTCCATGTGCACTTTCATGGGATTTTCTTCATAAGTTACATACCTCTCTTTTGAAGTGTCCTTATTTTGGATTAGCATATAATCTACTAAAGGAATTATCTCCTCTTCTTTGATCTCATATCCCATTTCTAGGATCCAAACTATCCTAGGCTCAATAGCTTGTATGATGCACTCATCTTTGGAAACCATGAAAATGATGTCATTCTTGTATTTCCCAACCATATTTTAGGTAATTCTTTCCCTTTCCTACATTTTCTTTTGGAAAACTATGAAGAATCCCAAAAGAGCTTCATTTTGTGCCTTAAAATCACTTATCCTTCTTAGATAATCTCTAATTTGGTGTGCTATCAGTTTTTCCTTCAACCAATCAATATTTTTTGTACCGAGTACCTCCATCAAGAAGTAAAATAATAGACATATGATTAATCTTCCATACTTAAAAAGAATATCTTGAATCCTTTGTTTTCTGTAAATTCTCCATTAATTGTGCTCTTAGTAGCTTGCACAAATATAAATCAACACCATTCACCACCATCTCATATGTTGTGTTTATTGTGACTAAAACCGAATTCTCTCTATTAGAGAAATAGATCTTGTATCTAATCATCATTGAAGAATATTTAACCATTGGATTTTTGATGTTTTTGATGGTCAAGGATCTCTTTTCATACATCACACTAGTTAACTCCATGAAAACCTCATTCTTTACTAACTTAAGCACCAGAATAGGTTCGGTTGAACATAAACCCATAACAACCCTAATCACTTCCTTGGTAATCATGCCAAGCATATCTATCCACATAAATTTATCATGAATTAATATTAGGGAATATCTCATATGATAATATTCAAAAATTTCGGAAAACCTTTCCAAACATTGAGTTTCTTCATTATCAGGTTCTGGTATTCAAGTTTTAGTGAAAAATCATCGTTAATGAGTTCTTTCACCCATACATCACCTAACTTTGAGTGTTCATACTCTTCCAACTTCTCATGAATATAAGTTCTTACATCCTTAGTATGCAAGACACCATATGGAATATGTGAAAACACACCGAGCAGGTCATCTTCCATATATTTGTCAGGATGTATTTTAAACTTTGGTCAAGGTTATTCTGATACCTTAACCACTTGTAGAGTATCCATTTCAAATACTTCAAAGCACTTATAAAAAACTAGGGAAAATGGAAACTAAATACCTTTTAAAAATGTAATTTGGCTAGGGTTTCACTTGCATCAAATATCAATCACTTCGATCACTCCACTTTTATTCTTAACTACTCTTCTCTCCTTGAATATTCATTTGCAAATGATTTTTGGTCAAGTGAAATCCCTTGTACTCACTTTAGAAATTGACCTAATTTTGCATTGAATACAAATTGAAAAGTTGGTAAAAGCCCTAACTGTGTGCGTAGTCAACTTTAAATGATCCACAAATTTCCATATCATGATATTTTTCACCAATTCTTTCTCCAATAGGTCAAGAATATTGACACACACCTCATATCTACGTATTGAAGAATCAAAACCATTTCTCTAGTAGGGGATAAAAAATATTCTATTAATGCTCCCCCCAAGACAAAGCTTTCTTCTTAGTTTTAAGAGGAAACATGTGCATCAGATGATGGTATAGACTCACGATTAGTCTCATTGTCTCCCTTCTTTTTCCAAAATTTGTCCATCTCTTTCTTCATCTCTATTAGATCATCCTTTTTCATAGAATCGTTCTTCTTTACTGGATTATTCTTCACATTCTTGCTTCTGCAAAACTTAGAGGTATGTCCAGGTCTAGATTGTAATTGTAACATATGACATTCTTTTGAATGGGATTACTTCCATTCATTCTAGATCTACATTGATTAGCTTTGTGCCCAAATCCATTACATGTATAATATTAGCCACTAAAATATTAAACCATCATACCATTTTTATAGCCATTCATCATTTTTTTTCTACATTCATTAGTCTTATGACCAAACCTCTTACATGTAAAGCACTGACTGGGAAATGATTGAACATTCTGATTCATTATGCTTCTATATTCCATAGCCTTATGTCCAAATTTATTGCAAGAATAATAGAAACCATTAAAAGATGAGTATCTTTGTGAATTTGGTTGTTTGACTGGTGGTCTTTTGAAATATCTCTTTTTATTTCAATCCTATTTTCCATTTCTCTTCTTTTCTTCAGTATTCTTTTTAGGATGATTTGGAGTTTGATCTATCTTTGAACTTTCTCCTATTTCAAACCCTAATCTGACTTTGTCTTTAGATCCTTTATGGTTTGCAATCATTTCATCAAGCTTTGTAGAACTCATCTTGAATTTTTCTTCATGACTCTTTTCTTTCTCAAGATCTAATCTCAAGATTACAACTTCTTCAAGTTTTGAACATTCCTCAGATTTTCTTTTCATCTTAGAATTCAGACATTCTTCAAGTTGCACTTTCAAGTTGGAAATTGTCTCATTTTCTTGCTTCGACTTCTCACAGACCTCCTAATGTCTTTCTTTGAATTTGTTGATTTTCTCTCTCAATTTTCTTATACATTCATTGAATTCTTTGACATTTTCCTCTAGGTCTTTGTTCTCATTTCTAGTTCTTTCTAGATCTTCAAGAGCTATTCTAAGTTTTCCATTCATGTCAATGATGCACTCCTCTTCTGTAAACCCAACATCAGCTATCTCTTCCAGAGTAGGAAATTTTCTAACAGCCATGTGTTCAACCTCCAAGATCTTCCCAAAGCGGTTAAGCTCCTTCCAAGGAACCAAGATCTGATACCAATTGTTGAACACCCAAAATACTGAGAGGGGGGTGAATCAATATTCTCTTAAACCACTTAAACATTTAAACATTCATTCCACCTATCATACTCAATTTGTAGTAGGAATGGAAAGAATGAAAACAACCATCAACATCACGTAACACATGATTGATATATTTTTACATGGAAAACCTAAAATGGAAAAAACCACAGTGAGGATTAGCTCACAATATATTATCACTAGTTATAAGATATTATAGAAGTGCTCACTGTAGGTGGACTCACTGCCCACTGAAAGAATAAAAGATATAAGAGATTATGGTACACAACCAAGATTTGAACTATTATAGTTGCATCTAACATATGCATGAATTACAGTTCCATTGAAGCTCATATATAGACTTTACTCACTTTATACTGATCTGCACTAACACTTTGATTTGCTCTACATTTACCTTATACTTGCATAATTCACATTAAATGCACATTGTATCACATCTCTATCACCAAAAAACTAAAAAATATCTTACATATATAGCCACTTCATCCACAAACACCTACAACATCAATTAGGTCATCCTAATTAGATATATTATATAAAATATACCTTGTCGGCTCAAAATACACACATATATGCTTCACACCAAGATTCAAAACTTATAAAAAATAAAATAGGTTAGCATGTACCTATAATAACTCCCTCATAATGGATCAATACATATTCAAACTCTGTAATACTCAAAAAATTATTAGGTTGACAGTAGTAATGACCTAACACAGAAATTCACCAACTGTACATCCAAAAAATGACATGCAGACCTCTAATCTTCATGCCACTTGGAATTTCAATTTTCTAACACCTATCAACATCTCCATAAATCCATAATTCCAGATACCAATCCGTGGAGAAGTGTGAATCCTCCAAATCATACATATTATAATGGTAACACTATAACTGCCGGACCAAGAATTTTGTCATTCATATCTTCAACACCAAAGACTGAAACACTATGAAAATTTGAATATAAACTCCTCTAACATTCATGAAAATTATATTAAAATTGTAAAGAAATATTCTACATAATAGACAAGTGCGAACCAAAATACCAGATTTCTTGTACACAAGAACCTCTATTTTGACACTTATCCAATTTTCTCTTCATTTGTCTTCATTAGATCAAACCTTCTTGAAAATTTCCACTCCATAACCATCTTCAAACATGCTCAAACTATACAAACTATTCCACATTGTGATCTTCATATTGGAATACAATGATGACATCAACAACAACATTGAACTGCATACTGTACAACTTATACATATACTCCATGCTCATGTTTCCCGTAAGCATATCAATTAAAAACTTCTTGTTCTTCCAACAATGGTTACTATGAATAATTGGTTTAAGAAATCCTTTGAAATTTTTTATTTTGGTGACTCAAGATCATGTAAAGGATAATGTAGTTCTTAGAATGCAAGGATTGAAATCATATGACACAATTATTGGTATGCTCACTTAGTCCTTAGTAAATATAAAATAGTAATTATAAGGCCCATATTAAATTTGAATTAATTTAATAATACCTAAATGTCAAATTATGAAATGTATCTATAAATCCGTAAGGTAATGACCATAACCATTCAATAGCACAATCTCTTAAATTCCTTAGAAATAGCCTGGAAAAAATATAGATCCTCAAATAAAAAATTAACACATGGTGCACTAAAGCATCTTAAGTGTGTATTTGTGTAATATTTTTCACTATACATCCAAAAATGAGCTGCCTTAAAACTTAGATATATTATTAGATGTGTAATAATCTCAAATTCCAATGGTGTATACTTAGCATCCTTAAATTCATCATTGTATTATCCATTATGCATTTTGTCTACTCTTTTCTCAACTTATTCCATCTTTTGCATCATTTCAAATCTACAATAGAGGAAATAATAGTGCTAAGAGAAAGTTACTGGATATTAGGATTAATATATATGTATGATATGATTGCTACAAGAGGTGGAGGATTTAATGGTTTGGGAAATAGGAATATAGAAAGAAATATAATGAGGCATGTGTATAGGCATAAATGAAGAAATGGTCATGGTAAGGTTAACATAAGTTAGAGTAATAGATATAGTAGTTCTAGGGAGAGTAACTAAAAGAGGGAGAGGAAAAGTGTGTGAGATAGGGATAGACCTTAGATAAACATAAAGAAAAAGGTGAGAGAGAGAGAGAGGGAGAGAGAGAGGGAGATATAAAGAGCAAGATGGAAAAAATCATAAATAATTAGTGAAAGAGATAGAAAGAGATATAAGGGGAGGTGGAAGGGATAGAGAGAGAAGGAGAGGGAGAGAAATATAGAGACAATGAATATATATATATTTAAGAGAGAAAAATACTAAGAGTGATACATAGAGAGGGAGGAAGTGGGAGGTAAAGGGAGAACTACCAAGAAAGAGAGAGGGAGAGATGGATATAGAGTGAGTGATATTGACACAGAGAGATAGATAGAGATGATGGAGATATAAATAGAGGGGGAAAGGGAGTTTCAAGTAAAGATATATACAGAGGTTAAGATAGAGAGTGGGAGAGATGTGGAGAGGGAGAGATAGAGAGACAAAGGGAAATAATAACTTGATGTAACATTAGTATCCCACACTAGCCCAGTATATGGTGCCTCAAATATACCCCTATCATAAATTTATATCCTAAAATTTAGAATATTCTATCTCCTAGTAATACTTATTAATGAAAGTGAGAAATCTAAACAAATCCATGTCATTCTTAAGAAAATTCTAGTCATAAATTTTGTCAAGGATTGAAGGCCTTGTAGTATATCCACTCTTGAAATACAAACCAATTTTATATACTCTAACCTAATGGATATGTTAGCAATAAAATCAACCACTACATTCTTTTCTCTCTTCACCTAACCTATGGATAAAAGCTTCAAACAAATTAATTCCATGTAAAGTATCATTCTTATATTTCTTTAACCTTTTATTTTTATAAGCATACTTCCTTCTAATATGGGAAATGGCCAATTCTAAGTATCCCAACACCTTGAGATCCATTACATTATTCTTTAAGGAAATATGTAAACCTAATAATAGAAACTCACACTCTACCATATTGTTTGTGTTGGTTTATTTTTGAGTAATTCTATCTAATTCCTAGAATTATCTAAAGGAGTAGTTGACTCTTGGGCTAACTTATTCTAGGGGTTGGCCAATGAATGGGAGAAAGGTTTGACAATTATCTCCTTTTAACTTTAGGCTTTGTAAAACCTAGGAGGGTCGTCCTATGCTATACCTAATGGAATTTTATTTAATTTATGCAAGATAGTGCTTTAAATAGATATGATCTCTTCATTTGACCAAGAATTATAGATACACAAAATTTAATGGGCTAGATTCTTAGAGTTTTTATACATTCTAGACCTGCGAACATACAATAACTTATAACATTAAGGAATTTTTTATTTTTGAATTTTTTTATCATGGATATGCAATCAAAGAATATATATTCATATTGGTACCTTAATCCTAGGGCACAAAGTCAAAGAAAATGTAGTTGATCCTAAATAATAGATTATAACCTAATTCTATGAAAGCTTACATATCAATTCCTTACATCAATATCTTCTATAATTTATAATCAATTCATCTTATTAATCCCTATATACATTTAAGACTATCAATATTTATAATGCAACAATTTAATCTATCCCTTGAATAGAAGCTATAAAAGAAATATTCATTTGGAATAAATCTGTAAAGAGAAATTGAAATGATCCTTGATCAATTTGTTTTCATAATTGAAATGAGGTATACAATTTAGGAGACAATTGACTGATAAATTTCCATAATATGTACATGTATTGAACTAGTACTACTATACAGAGTTATCAATTACATTGACATTTCTTCTCTAGAAAACCTAAAATTAGACTATATAGACCTACAACATAGACTCTTTACTTACAAAGCTTTGAGATACCCTTAAAAATGGACTTGAATTTCATTATATAAATTCAAGGGAGCAACAAGCTTCAATCCATGGATAGATGCCACATTTTCATTTGAAAATCTTGTCCTAGGATCAAATAAAAAGACACAACCAACTATCAAAAGACAAAAAAGGTGCATTGCTAGTAGATAAAAAAGTTGGAGACAACTCAAGAAGATATTTTTGATACCCACGATGAAACAAAAGGGTGAGGATCAAGGACTTGGTTAGTTGTACTTCTCCATCCATGCAACCAAAAACTCCTCTAATGGCCAAGGATGTGCCAAAATAGCTCTAATGTGGATTATATGATTTTTATATGCCCCTTCAGTCCACTTCTTTGTTTCTTTAAAAAAATTTGCTAGGCCCATTTCCAATTTTAATAACTTATGTAAAGCAACATTTATTTCATAAATATTAAAAATACCATCCACAAAAATGGAGTTTAATATGGGAGGTAAAATGCTACTAAAATCATCTCTCCACACTATGTATTCCTTTACCTCACTTTCCTCATTCACAATATTAGGCATCAAGCTATATTTGAGGTCATCAAATTCTTGTAGAAAATTCTCCATAACTATCTATAAAATTTGATGTATAACCATATTATCTCCAATATCTTCTAAGGCCTTAGATATGATTTATAATTTTCTTGGAGCATGCACATCAAAATTAGCCATTAACACCATATTTTTAATTATATGAGTTTTAGGACTCTAGGTGTCAATAATATTGGGTAGCCTATTTTCAATGCAATATGGGTAATATGGGTTGTTTTGACCTTGTCATATCCATTCCATGTATCCTACAGAAGGCTCAAGATAAATGACAACTTGTGGCCAAAAATGGTGTCAATCATTTCAAAGAGTTTTTTTCTCTAATCCTTCTTTTCCTTCTATTTTGTTCCTTCCTTTAATTTAGATCTTATTTTAGTTGTTTGACCTCAACACCTAAAGCTATCTTCTCTTAATACACCTTTCACCTACCTCTAATTGAGGAGGAGGTAATAATCCAAAAATAACATTTAGTTATTCATGTAGATTCAAGTTTTGGTCATTGACTTTGTCCAAATCTGCCTCCAACTTTCTTACCCTAGCCTCTATGAATAGAACTATATTCATAGTCAATATGGTAGCTTGCAAAGCACTTGTATTAGTCATTCTCATGCAAATTAAATTTCTAGTCAATTTATTTGTATCCTTAATGACCTTTTTCTTATTTGTTTCTAGAAAAATTGACCATATGGCCAAAGTTTCATGTCTTGGATTAAAACATGAGCCAAAGTATAGGGAATCTACTTGTTCTTCTGATGCCAACATTGGGTTGTTTCCCTCTTTCCTTCTGATTGTATCAAATGTAATTACAGATGATATATCCCAACCTATTAATAGTAAACAACCGCCCTTCCTAACCAGTTCCCTACCCTTTTTAGGCATCATATCTGCCATTTCTTTGTTCACCTTGTCCCAAAATTGAATAATGAACTCATTTATTTTTTCCTTAGTCAAACTTTGATCATCCAGAGTTTGATGCAATTCCTTACCCTTTCTCTTCAAAATGAAGTCTATTAATTCTCTTTTGGTGATGAATTTTTTATCTTTCATAATTTAGAGCATGCAAGTGCTCTTACATTATCCACCAATTGATCACATGTATCAAATTTGATCAACATGTTATCTTTGGATGGTCTTCCAGCCAAAAATATTCTAGGAGGATGCATCATTTGAAGAAATTTTGAGTCCTCTAGGAACTCATCAGGGGTAATTAGATAATCAAAAAAAGATACAATAGGTGGAGCCACTTGTTGCAGAGGAGTAACATTTTCTATTAGTTGTTGCTTGGCTGCATGAGATGAAGAGGGACCAAGATCTTCCCTTTGTGGAATCCTTAATGGAACATTTGCCAATAGACTAGATATATTATCCAACATTGTCATTAATCTCATTATTAATTCTTGGATATTTGTGTATGCTCCTTTATAGGAAGGATCCACTCCCTTCCTTCCTTCTTCAACCATTTGAATTTTAACCCATTTCTCCCCAATTTGTATGGATTTTGAAGTAAGGGGAAATTCTTCACGAAATCCTTAATAGGATCAAACTCATGAATTAAAGTAGATAATTTATATCGTGTCTGGTATCATGAATGAAATGCTCAGGATCAAATTTTCTAACCATATCAAACTTCATCCTGTATGGTATCAACTTGTTAAGAATTAACTCCAACCCTTCTCTAGATGTGACCATGAAGTCCAAGAATATGGGATTGGAAGGAAGAATTTCACATGTGTCTTATAATTTCTAAAATTATTTTTTCAGCCTCATTCATTTTCCAAATTATTTCAAGATATGAAATTATATTAGGGGCAGATTTAGGAAAAATACGGGTAGCCACTAGAGAACCATAAACCTTAATGATAGTGGAGTCCAAATGAAAAATAAAATCTCCACATTTTTTTTCAAACCCTAACTCTGGTTGGAGCTAATTTGGCCTTTAAAATATCCTTATCTCCTTTGATAGACCCCAATCAATAGCAAACCCCAGATTCCCAAGGAAACTTCTAAAAAAATATTGCTCAAAGATGCAATAGTTAGCAGTCTCACAATTATTGTCCCAAATGTATACCCATTCTAGAATAGGGAGCATGACCCTATATTTCTTGAAGGATCTGATATTCAACTTAGGGTCCCAAATATTTCTCCTATCATAAAGAAAAACATGACACAATAAGGAATACCACTTAAAGTGGACAATGTTAAAATCCTTGTTAAGGGAAATTAAAGCCTTGTGAAGCTCTTCTGCAACATACCCTACATAATCATATGGTATGTTTACACATCTACTCTAGATATCAAAAACTAAAACCATAAAATTCATTGATATTTGAATTTTACAATCAATCCCCAAGACTCGACATACATCAATATAGGATTTCTGAAAGTAGTCTTCAAAAATATCATAGTTGAATGGTTCAAGGTCTCCCCCAGTAAACCTTTGAGTTTATTTTTTTATACCTCTAGGCTTGAAATTTGGCAACCATTTTACTCTATAAATGTCTCTCAACTTTTTATATTCCCTTGTCAATGACCCTTGGTCAATGAGTAGTTGAGCATTCATATCCAAACCAAAAACCTCACATTTACATTCTTTATCCAAAGCCAATATGGTGACACCTTTTTTATTAGCAATACCCCTAGTATTTGGGTTGTATGCCCTATCCATGGCTTTAATTAGGTCAAAATTGATAAAAAAAATTAGGGCAATACCAATTTCCCCAATCCCATTCTCTAGATATTTGAAATCAATCTATTTGCAAAGAATTTATTGAAACACTATTTGAATAGGGTATAACCATGGATTAGAATGATGTTGTCTCTACAAAAAATAATTCTTATCTATAATTCTATCTGAAAAAATCCCATACCCTTGACCAACCGTAGGTCATTTTGCAAACCTTGACAGCTGAACCATAATTTCATCATCTAACCCCATTTAACCCCTCTTGAGGTTCCACCCACCTGACTTAACACAATTTAGTACTAGGGTTTTGAAAAGAATTCACAAATATTTTGTTGAACAAAGGTTTCCATTGATGTCAAAGGATTGTCAAAGGTTGCTAACAATTGATATCAAAGGGTGTCAAGGTTGTCAAAAATGAAAGAGATTGTAGGAGTACTAGAATTTTTATTTAACTTAAACTTCTTGAAGCATGCTATTTATTAGTGCGTAGACTATCTAATCAATCATATCTTATATCAAGTAACATGCATTAAGTTATGTTAAATGGTGACTACATTTAGATAGTTGGTGTGTTTATTATGCCATGTTGAGTATATAGTTAGTATGGGTGTGGTGGTCTGGAAGTCTATGCAAAGATATCTTTTGGGTAGAGAGGTTTCTAAATATGGTAGGAATTTCATGTAGAAATGTAGTATTGCTCTGAGGTTTGGAAGGAGAGTATGTCTACAATTATTTTATCAGTTTCCTAAGTTTCTATAGAATATGTTCAATGTGCAAATTTTTTGAAGTGTCAGAAGGTTTGTCAAGCTAATCAAAGTTCAAGGAGTGTGTGGTAATAGCTAGTAGTGTGCAAAATTCAAATATTGTGTGTGGAGTGAGAATATGACTTGTTTAAGATTCTCATAGTGGCACACAACATCAAGTTCTTTTGGTGGCAATAAATTTGTGTTTGGACCATTGTATTAAATGTTTCATATACATTAAATTTAGGTCCACCTCATGTCATCCTAGTTATTTGTGGATCCTTAGCCAACATGGAAGAGTGTTAATGTAATATCATGTATATATTTTAAATGTTCAAATGCATTATGTAAGTATGGGTTGCATGATTTATTAGTTGTATTGGATGTGATTGAGTGATATGATTTTGAGTACAGAACCATGAAGAAAAGAGGGAGCACCAGTACCATATTAAGATTATTCTCAATGTGAAAGAGTGTCACCTATGACTGGTACATGTTAGAGTGACCCAAGAGGATCCAAAAGACCTAAAAAATTTAAAGTCTCAAAAATTGATGAAACCAACATCATTGGATAGAACTCATCGAGAGCTTTCCAACACAACTTGAACAGGCTCAAATGGAGTTTGTATGCCAAAGATATAGTCGATCAAAGTTTACAAAAAAATAGGTTGACTTGATGACATCAACAAGTACAGTCAACAGGGACGCTAATGTGGCAACCAAGGAGGCAATGACATGGAAAATTCTAACTAATGAGAAGATGACACATGCCATTCTTATGTTTGATTTGGAAAATCATAACATGCCACTTGTGAACAAACTGGCAAATTTAAATTTGTCATGTGGCCCAATGGTGTGCCGGTCACTGCTCATATTTATCAAAATGTGGGGTGGGGGATTTGAACCCCAAACCTCTCCTTTACCAATCTTGCTTATTGCCAATGTTCCAACCATTTCTCTTGAATGTTAATGGGTGCAAATTTTATTAAAACACTACACAAAAAGCAAAGACTCTAAAAGAAAGGTGGTGGGTGTCGAACCCACCCCCCTAATCCTTCCTAAATGCCTCTACCAATCACGCTATGCGTGATTTTTTTTCTCTAAATAATGGAAGGCATTGAGTAAAACGAGGGAAGGGGCCTGAGCCCCTCCCTTATAATTAGATTATTTTAAAAAATGAACTTTGAATATGGTAAAGATAAACCTTTCAAAAAATGACAAACTTTAAAATAAACGGAGGTTTTTTTTAAGAAGATTGTATTTGTCGAGAAAAGATTAAAGAGGATTTATTAGGGGGATTTTGTAAATATTATGGTTAACCCCATTTTAGCCCATGTAATTGTATAAAAAAGGGGGTAAGTGATGAGTTGAGTGGATGGTAAAAAAAAATAGAATGCTCTTGAGAGGAAATTAGGGAATTGGAGAATTCTTTTGAGAGGAGTTTATTTGTAAGAACAAAGGCTTGTATTTGTATTCTTTAAGTGTAATTGGGTTATGAGGTGATTCAAGCCTAACTCAACAAGGAGAGTACACAAGTATCTTTAGGTGCAAGAGGAGACTGTGAGTGATCTTTTAATGCATGATTGGAGCTTGGATGATGTAAAAAGGCATGTTAAAACTTGGTGTCATTAATAAAGCGGTCCAACATTGAGAAGCGGACTCAAAGACAGCTCATGTTCAACGAACTCTGTTATCAAGCTCATGATCTCTCTCCTTCCCTTCTATCTTATAATTCTCTTTCATTCCTTTCATTATTTGATTCCTTTTGAGTTTTAATTATGACATTTAAGTAATTAATTAGAGTCATTAAACTGTGTTAAAGATTAAGTGCACTCAATTTCTACAATTTCAAATGTTAAATAAACATAACCACACAATTTTGTTTGCGATCAGGATAAAATTTGTAATTAGGATTAAATTGCAAATTATTTGTAACCATTTAATTACATATCAAGTTTAGTATTAGAGCAGTTTAACATGAAAAATTGCAAGTGGTGGATGTTAACTAGGTTGAAATTAAAGTGAGGAGAAGGTGCACTTTAAGAGTTTAATCCAGAGATCAGATTGAGGTGAGTTACTTGAAGAAAAACCATGGAACAACCAGTAGAAGGAAAGTCTCCTAGTCCTAAAATCTTTGAGAATGGAGAACAATTTTGCAAAGCATTCCTAGACATAAAGGTGATGGTTGAAGAGTTGTACAGGATAAAGAAGAAGGAGAAAGGTGAATCCTCTTCAAAAGATGAAAAAGTTAAAGGAGTAGGAGGTGGTCGTGACCCTCCTAAACCTCTGTCTTCACCTTCTTCACCTTCTTCACCTTCTTCACCTACTTCATCTTCTTCATCTTCTTCGTCTACTAAGGCTACTTCATCTTCAAAGAAGAAACAACTTGTGCAACCTGAATCTAATGCTCCTTTGTTAAAACTTGATGTTAAATTTGAATTGCCAACTTATAATGGAGAATTGGATGCAGAGAAACTTGATAATTGGATAAAACAAATTGAAGTTTATTGCAAGATTCAAAAGTTTACTGATGATACTTCAAAGATCCAATTAGCCACTCTTCGCCTGAGAGGCACAACCTTAATCTAGTGGGAGAGCAAAACTCAAGAAGATATAAGTCGATATGGTAAAATTATTTCTTCTTGGTTTGAGTTTATTGCTGCACTTAAGAAATATTTTTATCCATTAGGTCACATGAAAAAAACAATAATGAATTGGCAATCATTAAGGCAAGAGAAAGGACAAAGTGTATAGGAATATACACAGGAGTTTAGGAAAAAAGCTTTAATTTTGGGCATTCCTTTATACACGCAAGAAACTTTTTTGAAGTATATAGGTGGATTACATGAAAATTTAAGGCATACAATACTTATGTTCAATCCAACTAACCTTGATGAAGTTAGTGTGCAAGACATTCATCTTGAAATAGACATGAAGAGTAGCCATGGCAGTTTCTTAATGGAATCTAGTAAGCAGAAAGGAAACAAGAAAGGGAAGAAGGAAATGCAGTGGGAATCTTCAATGAAGAAAGAGGAGAAAAAGCCTTATTTCTCACACTGCAAAAAGAAAGGGCACAGACATGCAAAATGTTGGAAATTGCATCCTGATTAGAAACCAAAGTGGTTCAAGGATCGAAAGGGTAAGAAAAATACTGCAGCCATCGCATAAGACCTCGGATCAGATTCTAATGATGAAACCAAGATAATAGTTGTGGGTATAAAAGGTAATGTTCCTATTGCTAGTACTAGTTCCCATGTTTCTTCTATAAATAATAATGAGATCCCTATTGAAAGTAAAAGGAATAAATTGTTTCATATAAGGACTATTGTAAAACAAAGTAAAATTGATACACTCATAGATAGTGGATCACAAGTAAATGTAATCTCTGAACAAGTTGTTAAGTAGTTGGGATTAAAAACAATACCTCATCCTAAACCATATCCATTGGGTTGGGTGCATGATAATGGTCAGTTACATGTGCCAAGGCTATGTAAAATCCGATTTGCAATCACATCCAAGTTTGTAGATGAGGTAGAGTTACATTTAATTCCACTTGACATCTGTGGGATGGTTTTGGGAAGTCCTTACTTGTATGACAGAAAGGCCATTTTCTATTGGGAACATAATAGGTATCATTTGTTTAAGAATGGAATTGAATTCATTTTGAAAGCCCATCACATGAAGAATGATAAATCTGTTGTAAACATAGGGCATTTGAAAATTGTTGTAAATGCAAGCAAGACATTGACCCTCATGTCTGTAACAACTACTTATATTAAGCATGAAAATGAAAAAAATTCTAATTCTGATAAGGTGTCACAGACAACATAGTGTGAGGATCAATTGTAATCACATTTAAGCCTTTAGCCTAAGGTGGTAAAAGAGGGTTTGAATGATTCATTTTCTAATGATGTTCCTGTTCAAGAGATCCAACACATTGATACCTTTTCCTTTGTATCATTTTATTCAGTATTGTTGTTTTTTATTTTTTTAGTTAGTTCTATGTGGATGGTGGATGCGACAATGAATATTGGTGAATATGCAGTTGATTGTATCAACAATGCTATCTCATTTTTCATCTTATTTGTGATGGGTTAGATGTTTAGAATTCCAATAGGGTGGCTAGTTGATATTGGGCAAGTGAGACAACAATTCTCTCACTTAAATTCTATGTAAAAAAAAAAAGACTTTTGATGGTCTAGAAGCTTCTCAATTAGGAGGAATGATCTAGGAGGATCCAAAAGACCTAAAAAATTTAGAGTCTCAAAAACTAATGAAACTGGCATCATTGGATAGAACTCATTGAGATCTTTCCAATGCAACTTGAATAGGCTCAAATGGAGTCTATACGCCAAAGATATAGTCGGTCAAAGTTTGCAAAAAAATAGGTTGACTTGATGACATCAACAAGTACAGTTAGTAGGGACGCTAGCATGGCAACAAAGGTGGAAATGACATGGAAAATTTTGGCCAATGAGAAGATGACACATGTCAATCTTGTGTTTGATTTGGCCAATTAGAACATGCCACATGTTAATAGACTGGAAAATTTAAATCTGCCACGTGGCCCAATGGTGTGCTGGTCATTGCTCATATTTATAAAAATATGGGTTGGGGGATTCGAACCCAAAACCTCTCCTTTACCAATCTTTCTTATTTCCAATACACCAACCATTTGTTTTAAATGTTAATGGGCGTAAATATTAAAACACTACACAAAAAGCAAAGACTCTAAAAGAAAGGCGGTGGGTATCGAACCCGCCCCCCTAATCCTTATTAAACACCTCCACCAATCATGCTATGTGTGATTTGTTTTCTCTAAATAATGGAAGGCATTTAGTAAAAGTAGGGAAGGGGCTCGAGCCCCTCCCCTATAATTAGATTATTTTAAAAAACAAACTTTGAATATGGTAAAGATAAACCTTTGAAAAATGACAAACTTTAAAGTAAAAGGACATTATTTTTTAAGAAGATTGTATTTTCCGAGAAAAGATTACAAAGGCTTTATTAGGGGGATTTTTTAAATATTATGGTTAACCCCATTTTAGCCCATGTAATTGTATAAAAAAGGGGGTAAGTGATGAGTTGAGTGGGTGGTAAAAAAAATTTAGAATGCTCTTGAGAGGAAATTAGGGAACCGGAGAATTCTTTTGAGAGGAGTTTTTTTGTAAGCACAAAGACTTGTATTTGTATTCTTTAAGTGTAATTGGGTTATGAGGCGATTGAAGCCTAACTCAAGAAGGAGTGTATGCAAGTATCTTTAGGTGCAAGAGGAGATTGTGAGCGATCTTGTAATGCAAGATTGGAGCTTGGATGATGCAAAAAAGTATGTTAAAGCTTGGTGTCATTAATAAAGTGGTCCAATATTGAGAAGTAGGCCCGAAGATGTAGCTCATGTTGAACGAACTCCATTATCAAGCTCATAATCTCTCTCCTTCCCTTCTATCTTATAATTCTCTCTCATTCCTTTCAGTATTTTATGCCCTTTGAGTTCTAATTATGACATTTAAGTAATTAGTTAGATTCATTAAATTGTGTTAAAGATTAAGTGCACTCAATTTCTGCAATTTCAAAGGTTAAATAAACATAACCACACAATTCTATTGTGATCAGGATAAAATTTATAATTAGGAGTAAAGTGAAAATTATTTTTAACTCTTTAATTATAGATCAAAAATTTATATTTTAGATCCCCTAGCTTTATCTATGTATTCTAGTAGGACTGGTGTTCTACCTGTTGTATTGTTCTAGTAGGGATTGCTGTCTCTTTTTGGTGGGGAATTTTGTCTCCAATAGGTTGGTGCCTATAGATTCAATAGGGGATTGGTGTCTCTAGTAGGTTGGTGCCTACTTCATATTGTAATCTCACCTATTATATCTTTGTATTATGAGGCTAGATTTTGGCAGTAGACCCAAGAAACTATTCTCACTGTGTTTTTTCCCATATTGGGTTTCCATGTATATCTGGTGTTATCTTGTATTGTGTTATGATTAATTTCTTATGTGATTATATTATCTTCATATTTTAAAATTATATAACTATATCATAAGTGACAGATTCCAAAATTGTTTAGATGTACTGATTCAACCCCCCTCTCAATAGATTGTGTGTCCTTTAATTATTATTAGAGACAAGTTCCTTTGAATAAACCTAATAGCTTAAGGTAGATATGGGATGCCACAAGAAAGTTCTTCTAGAAACAAATTACCAATCTTTGACGGATCCAATTTTGAATTTTGGAAAGTTAGGATGGAGTCCTATTTGATGGCCTTAGGAATGGACATATGGATGTCATTTGTAGAAGGATATGAGCCTCCTAAAAACCATTCTAGGTATCATGCCAAAAAGATATCCCTTGAACTCAATTCTAAGGCAGGGCATTCTATTTTATGTGGTCTAACTAATTTTGAATTTTTGAAAGTGATGCAGTGCAGAACAACAAAGGGCATATGGGACAAATTGGAAAAAATCTATGAAGGTGATGACAAAGTCAAAGAGGAAAAGTTGTAGACTTATATAGCTTAGTTTTAATGTCTAAAGATAAAATAAGATGATAGCATTGCTACATTCAATCTTAGAGTTGATGAAGTTGTCAACCATACCCGAGGTCTTGGAAAAAGTTTAGAAGATAAGATTTTTGTGAAGAAGGTAATCAGATCTCTCTTTGAAAGGTTTGATCCTAAAATCTCTACTATTGGAGAAGCTAAGGATATGAACACTTTAAAAATGATTGAACTTCATGGAACTTTAATTACATTTGAGATGAGATTTGAAAGTGAAGAGTCTATAAGGAAAGAGGTTTCTTTTAGATTTTCTATGAAGCATGTTGATCAAGACTCTGATTGTGGATCACATTTAGAGGAAGAATTTTTTTTCAAGAAGCTACACAGATGCTCAGGTAAGTACAAAGGAAAATTACCTTTCAAGTGTTTCAATTATGGAGAAGTGGGATATTTTATGGCTAAGTGTCCCCATAAGAATACTAACAATGTTGAGCAAAAGAATGGAAAGAAATATTTTCAGAGAAGGTTCAAAGGTTCGTGAAAACATAAAATATTGTACACTAATGAGGAAGAAGACTACTCCATAGAAGAAGATGATGAAGATGTATCTAGAGATGAAAAAGGAAAGGCTATGTTCATGGCTTTTGAGACTGTTGAAGGTGATGCTAAAAGGGTTTTGAAAGCAATGAAGAAGAGGTAGATCTAATGGAGGAATTGATGCATGCTAGAAAAGAAATTAAAAAGCTTAAGAACATAATTGTTGAAGAAGTAAGAGCTAAAGAAAAATATCGAAAGAGTTGAAGACTACAAAAAAGATGATTGTTGATTTGAAGACCTAGATTGAATAATAAAATAGAGTTGAAGAAATTCTGATACAAAAATCTATCAAGATACAGATACTGTGAGAATCTTGATGCATAAATTGTGGTAGTAAGAAATAATCTTGAGAAGGTGAACTAACAGTTGTAGATGAAGCTTGGTAAAAGTACTAAAACCCTAGATCAAATTTTGGAGATTCAGAGAGCTCCACATATCAAAACTGGAATAGGTTTCAATGACCAAATGAAGAAGACTACTAAGGAAATTCTAGAATTGATAGGGTCCAAAAGCTCAAAATCTAAAAAAACCATGGCAAGTGATGAAAGCATGAGATGTAATGATGGATTTATTCAAGTACAAAACAAAAGAAGATATGAAAGATAGGGATACAATAACAAGTCAAATTTTCCTTTCTTTGGTTATTGTTTTAGTTGCAATAATTTTGGTCATAAGGCTATTGAATATAGAAGAGCTCTGATAAGAAGTAATAATTTTGTCAGCAATAATGCATTTGCACCTCTGTATAATTTTAATATTATTTATTTCAAATGTAATTTTTTTGAACATATTGCAAAGAACCGTTGAAGAAATTTTGTGATTCCTCCTTTGCCAAAAAGTGGGAGAAAAGAATTCATGAATCAAGAAAGGTTTGGAAGAAGGTTCCTGAAGAGAAGAAGTTTGAAAATGCAATTCTCAAATTACACTACATGCTCAAAAGGAGGAGAACCTGTGGATTATTGACAATGCTTGCTCAAGCTATATGGCTGGAGATAAGAGTAAGTTTATGAATTTCAAAAGAATTTGAGTTGGTTCAGTGATAAAACAAAGACACGTGATAAGGGTACTTTGAGTCTTGACGGTGGTAAAACAAAGACACGTGATGTTTTGTATGTTGAAGGTTTAAAGCACAATTTTTTATGTGTTAGTTACATGTGTGACAAAGGCCACAAGCTATCTTTTAGTGTTGAAGGTTGTGAAATCAAGGAATCTAGTACCAATGAATTGATTGTGAAAGTAAGCAAGACAAACACTGAAATTTATCATCAGAGTGAGCTAAATGGACAAAGTTGTCTCACTATGTAGAAATATGAAAGATGGATTTTGCACAAAAGGTTAGGACATGTGAATTTTGATGATATTGTAAAGATTAGTTCAAAGGGATTAGTTTGAGATAGGCCAAAGGTTAAGAATCCTAAATGAATCAACTTTAAGCCATGTCATCAAGGGAAGTAGACAAGAATCAAATATCTTGTTAAAGAGTATTCCACATTAAAACCATTATATCTAGTTCATATAGATCTTTGTGGACCAATAGGACTAAGATTCTACAAGGAGATAGGTATTTTATGATGCTCATTGATTATTACACTATGATAACTTGGATAAATTTTTTGGAAGAAAAGTTAGAAGGATTTGAGAAGTTTAAGGCATTCAATGATTATTAGAAAATGAAACCGAAAGGACAATCAAGGTTTTGAGATCTAATAGAGGTGGAGAATTCATAGCTAAGAAACATGACAAATTTTTTGAATATCATGGGATCCGAAGCAATTCTCTATTCCTAGAACTCCACAACAAAAACAAAGTTATAGAAAGGAATAACTGAATTGTACAAGAGATGGTAAGAACTATGCTATGTCAAGAAAATCTATTGGATATATAATAGAGAGAAGCTACACAAACTATTGTATATATTTTGAACAAAGTTTAGATTAGGCACAATATTGAGAAGAATCCATATGAGTTATGGAGAGGAAGACTGGCATCAGAAAGACACCTTAGAATATTTGGGAGCAAGTGTTACATCAAGAGAGATGAAGAAAATTTGGGTAAGTTTGATTCTAGATCATATGAACAAAATTTCCTTGGTTATTCATTAAGAAGTAAAGCTTACAAATTTTATAAAAAATATTGAAGAAGATAGTTGAAAGTGAAAATGTGAAATTTGATGAGACTATTTAGTCTACTAGTATTTTGGAAGCAGAAGATGATGAAGAATCAATTCACAACAACATTGAAGATTCAGAAGAAATTGTTCCAAAAACTCTAGCAAAGTATGTTAAAAAAAATCACTTTTCAAATCATATCATAGGTGACAAAGACAGTGGGGTTCAAACCCATAAGAGACTTGAGAAAACTAGTGAACAAGTGAAATTTTCTTTACTATCAAAGATAAAGCCTAATTCATACAAAGAAGCAAGCAAAGAGCAAGGATGGATATAATATATGGAGGAAAAATATAATCAGATCATGAAAAATGAAACTTGGGAACTTGTTCGAGGACCTAAATATAAGAATATGATTGGAACCAAGTGGGTGTTTAGAAACAAGCTAAATGAAAAGGGTGAAGTGATCTGAAACAAGGAAAGACTTGTGTGTAAAAGGTATGCTCAAGTTGAAGGCATAGACTTTGAAGAGACATTTTCTCTGGTTGTAAGACTAGAGGCAATCAGGATGTTCTTAGCTCTTTCAACTTTCAAGAATTTCAATGTGTACCAGATGGATGTAAAATTAGTGTTCTTGAATGGATAGATTGAAGAAGAGGTCTATATTGAACATCTAGAAGGATTTCAATGTTCTAAGAATTTGGATTATGTTTGTAGATTGAAGAAGGTTTCGTATGGACTCAAACAAGCTCCTAGAGCTTGGTGCTAAAGGTTGTATAGATACTTGCAGCAACAAGGATTCCGGAGAGGAAGTGCATGTAATAATTTATACATAAAATCAAAAGGAGAACAAATTCTGATAGTTGTGGTTTATGTAAATAACATAATTTTTGGAGGTAATAGTGAAGAAATGTGCAATAACTTTTAGAAGGAAATGCAAAATGAATTTGAAATGTCTATGTTAGGAGAATTATATTTCTTGGATTGAAATTGTACAATTATACAAAGGCATTTTCATTTCACAGCACAAGTAGATAAATGAAATGTTGAGTAAGTTCAAAATGAAATATTGAAAATCGATTGCAACACCTATGGCTATTGGATGTAAGTTAAGTAATGATGATGAATATACTCCAGTAGATCAGAATTTGTACAATTCCATGATTGGAAATTTTCTATATGTGATAACATTTAGATCAAATAATATGTAGGTAGTTAGAATGGTTGCTAGATTTTAAGTAGTACCTAAAGAGACCCATGTTAAAAAATTGAAGAGGATATTAAGATATTTGAAGGCCACTGAAGATTTTGGACTATGGTATCCAAAGAGTGAGAATGTTACTCTGACTTCATACACATATGCAAATTGGGCAGTGTTATGCCCTGCATACACACCCCAACTTTTTGCTTGGAAAAGTTGGGGACCCCCTTTATTTTATTTCGTTTCGCTGGTTTGTTTTGTTGTGCTTTGTGCTTTGTCATTCTTGTTTTGTCTTTTCCCTCTTTTCTTGTTTTAGTTTTTTTCTCTCGTTTTGTGTTTTTCATCGTTTTGGTCTTGTCTCGGAGTTGTTCACAATCCCTGGACCTTGCTTGTTTTTCCTTTGTCGGGCTCGCATTTTAGAATGAAACCTGAACTTGTCCTCGAGAGAGTGTTCAGGTTCTAGGTGTTGTCCCGAATCTAATCTCTACTTGTTTTCATTTTCCATGTTTTTTTTAGAATCAAACATTGGATTGGAACAAAAACTTTAACCTCTTCGGAAGGTTCTTGTTCTTGGTTCTGACTCGGTTCTAAACTCTGCTTCCATTTGTGTGTTTGTCTTTCGGGTTCAACTTTTGGAATGGAATCAACACCTTGCACTTTTTGAAGGTTCATGTGCTAGGTTCCTTCCTAATCTTGATTTTCGCTTTTCCTTCGAGCATGGTTTGAATTCGCGATCCTTTTCTGGTCTCAATCTTGATCTTTATCTTTTTGTCGGCACCTTTTCGTGTTGTCATTTGTTCATTTGCTCATCCTCGCTGTGTCTCCATTTTTTTGGTTGTCATTTGGTCTCCTCTATTTCTTTGTTGTTGGTTCTACATCATTCATTTCCATCGCATTGTCCCACCTTGGAGTCAGAAAATTCATAAAAAAACAAAAAATTCAAAAACAAAACAAAAATACATGGCGCCCTAATAGGCAAAAAATTCAAAATGGCTATGAAAGATTTACAAAGGATTTTCATAGATGGCCTCAATGTTCGAGAGCTGACTATAGATGACAAAATGATTCAAATATTAATGAAGTCAGATGTGCAGATGGGAATAGAGTGCATTATTCTGTTTAGAAACAACAAGATTTTAGATATCAAGGTTATATCAAAAAATTCCATCCTGTTGAAGGAAGACCTACTAAAGGCTATGAGAATCAAAATAGGCACTGGGGGCTACAAGCATATAGACCAGAGTATGATCATAGGCCCCAACATCCTATTAGTCACATTAATCGATCACAATGGGTCCCTAAAATACCTCATAGGCATCTTTTGTGTGGCAAACAAAATCCTTTTGACCTATGGGAAGATGATAGAGGACATTAGAGGGAGACTCAAAACCCTAGCTTGGAAAAATAGAGAATCAATGATTCCTCAAAGGATTAGAGGGATGAAGGTCAAAATCCTTCTCAAAATATTCATAAACAATCAGGTGCTCCCTTCAATCCAAATACGCATAATCGGTTCTCAGTATTAGAAGATTTAGGGAAAGATAAAAATTTAGGGATAGATACAAAAACCAATCCCAAAGATGTGGGTGCTCCACCTTGTCCATAGAAGGATTGAGAGTTGGGAAAATGCAAGGCTCTCAATGATTTGGAGAGATTGGAGGGTGTGAAATCACCTTCTGCCAATTCTCAAACTATGCATGCACGGCTTGACAATGTTTCTATACCTCAAAAATTGGGAAACCCTCCATCCTCCCAGAATGCACAACATGCACACTTGAATAAATGTGCACAACATTAGGGAGATAAGAAAGGTCAGAACAAAGAGGATATTGCATCGAAAAAGTAACATGTAGAGGCAAAGAAGGAAAAAAAGAAAAATAAGAAATGACTTGCATCTAAGGGGTTGGCTCAACCAAAAAGTGAGGGTAAAATGCAATGGAGGCGAATTGGGGATAAAAATAAAACAAGTAATACAAAGGGTATAGAAAAGTTGGTTAATGCAGATCAATATTTGGGGGATAAAGAGATTCAAACATCCTCAAAGGATTTTGTTATGATTACCTTGTCTGAAAACCAACTAGATCCCTAGGTATCTGATCTTCGTCAACGAGCTCTAATCTGTAAGTTTTGGTGCCTAAATCTTGAAATTTCTTTTTTGAAAGATTTGATTTTTGAGGAATGAAAAGGGTCCATTAAATTTTTTTATTTAGATCAGAACAAAGGAATTTTTTGTGTTTTTTGAGTCCAAACGGTAGAGGGATGTAGTGTATAAGGTCAAATCATGGGTTTTTCAGGGGTTAGGTTTGTTTATGCAACCCTAGTATCCCAACTTTGGAGCTCAAGATTTTATTGTCAAATTCACACCTTTCTAGATTCAACTTCCCTCTCTTCCTCTTGAATATAGAGAGCTTAATCTAATTGAAATCTTTTCAAACCAAATTGGTATCTTCCTTAAGCGTGACAGGGTCTCCTTTAGAGACCCATCCAAACCAGTTAGATTTTGTGCTCTTCTGGATGCTTCCAAAAAAATTCTAGAGAAAATTGTCATAAGGTCAGAATATGGGTTGTGGTATCAAGACATTATTCTTGAAAATCCAGATATTGTGTGCTACAAGTGTCATTTGGTTGGCCACTCAGGAAGCTCCTGTTTAGAGGAAGATAGTTTTTTGGATATTTCTCAGGGTAAACAAAAGCATCCCATTCAATCCAAGTAGGATAAAATTATTCAAAAACAACCTTCTTCAAAATTTTCTATAAGGAGAAATCTATTGTAAAACCTCATAGGTTAGCCCCTAATGCCCTCGCACAAAGAATTGTAAAGAAGGATGTTCTTAAGGAGCTAGCAAGCCTGGGCTCAAGAGGTATTTCTAACATCACATTAATCTTGCCAAACTTTTTATAGAGAATTCATTCAGTTTTTTGGTACTCCCTGGCCTATTCTTGTACCTATGAGAAACAAATAGATAGTATAGTTAAAGTCCTTATGTTTGATAAAAATATGATGTCTCTTAATCAGAAGGATGAACTTGGTAAACTATATCTTCAATACTAGGATTCTAGCCACAAAGAACAAAAGATTCTAGACATCGATGAGGAAGAGACATCAAAGTTAGATTCTTTTGACAATCTGCTTTCTAAAAGTCGCCTAGAGGAACTAGCAGATAAAATCCTAGTTTTAGAAGGGGCTAAAATGATTGAATGAATTGTGGATGAAGTCCTTAGAGACAACCAAGATGCTAGTAATACTTCTTCCAATTCTCATGAATGTCATCATATTAATGATTTGGATAGTATTCTTGATCTTGAAGAAGATGATGTAGTTGATTTGATGCCCTTTTCCATTATATCCAATAAGGCTTCACCTCAAGTTTCTCCTATCAATCAATGTGCATAGAACTCTCATGAAATTTTATCAGAAGAGCCTTAATCTTTGCACCATGAAGCTTTAGAAAAGAAGCAAGAAAAATTTCATTATTCATAGACATTGGAAATTTCCCAACACCCAAGCAGTCATCCGATTATTACTAAAAATCTAGGAAAGAGAGGAAGAAAGTCACGCATTACAATGTTGAAGGAAGAAATAGCAGTAGGAGTTCAATCAACTCTAGATAGTACATTGGCATTTTTTGCAAACAAGAGACCAAGGAGAGCATGTTGCTCTCCTTGATACCAATGAAGATAATTTCATGGAATGCCAGGGGCATTAATGCCCTTGACAAGAGAGCTCTGATCAAGCAACAATTGGAAGCTTGTGGAGCAGATATAATGATGTTACAAGAAACTAAAACCTCAAATCAAACTTTTTAGATGTCAGTGCAAAAATGGAGAAAATGGAAGTCCTTCCATACCCCTACTCAGGGAGCTTCAGGAGGAATGATAGTTTTGTGGGATGCTAAACTACTTTAGATTGAATTGTCATATAGTGAAAAAAAATTGCAACTCCTTAAAGTTTCTTAGTTTGATTCTCATTTTTGGTTGCTAAATGTTTATGCCCCAACAACCACAACAAACAAGAAGCATCTTTGGGATTCGTTGACAAAAATTTTAGATGGCTTGAGACTAGATAAAGTGATTGTTGTAGGTGATTTTAATACTATAGAAAGCATGCAAGAGAAGAAAGGAGGAATTATTTCACCTCAAAGAGTTATTGATGACTTTGTGGCTTTCATTTTAGACAATGCTCTAACTGATATTATACCTATAAAGGGTCAATTTACATGGACAAATCGAAGGAAAGGTTTTTTGCAAATAGCTGAGATTAGAAATATTTCTTGTTTCTACAAATTGGTATGGCTTTGGCAAGAACTTGACATCAAATATTATGCTTGTTTCTAATTCTAATCACTTTGCAATTGCTTTGTCCATTGAAACATCAAATAGGGCAAAATCAGGGGCTTCTTTCAAATTTGAAAAAATGTGGTTTAGGCATCCTCTTTTTATGTCTTTGCTAAATCATTGGTGGAATTTTGCTTCTGTTGTTGTAGGTTCAAGGATGTACCAGCTAGCTAATAAACTAAAACATGTGAAAAAATAGATTAAGGTTCGGAATGTGAATGTATTCAAAAATATTTTTGAGCAAAAAGAAAGGGTCTTCAAGGAGTTGTTAAACATAAATGACATAGTTATCAGTCAAGGTTTAGATGCAGATTTATATGAAAAGAATTTTTTTTACAGGAAGAATGGGAAAAGCTAGTAGCTAGAGAGGAAATATATTGGAAGTAGAAGTCTCGTGAGTTGTGGTTGAAAGAGGGAGATAGAAATACAAAAAATTTCCATGCATCTACACAGATAAAAAAGTCACATAATTCTATCTTCAAAATTCAAAATGATGTTTCAAGTTAGGAATTATTGAAAGAGGAAGACATACAATAGGAGGCTTTTAGGTTCTTTTCTTCTGTTCTTTCAGCTTCAAACAACAACAATGTATCATCTTCCAATGATGAAGATTATTTATTGGATTTCATTCCAATACTTATTTCTAGGGAGGACAATGAAAATATTTTGAAGCCTTTCACCTTGGATGAACTAAGAGGGGTAGTGTTTTCTATGCAACTTGATAGAGCTCCTGGTCCAGATGGGTTTATAGCTTTGTTCTTCCAAAAATACTGGGATTTTGTAGGTATTGATATTCTCCTTGCTCTAATAGAGTCAAGAAGGATGGGGATAGTTCTGAAACAATTTAATACAACTCACATTGCCTTAATCCCAAAAGTAAAGGATCCTATGTCTTTTGTTGAATTCAGGCCAATCTCCTTATGCAATAAGGTGTATAAGATTTTTACTAAATCCATTTATCTGAGAATTCAACCACTCATCTCCAAACTTGTATCTCCAAAACAAGGTGGCTTTGTTCGAGGAAGGGAAACAACAAAAGGTGCTATAGTTGCTCATGAAGTTTTACATTCAATTAAAACCTGCAACATCCCCTCTTTCATTAATTAAGTTGGACATGATGAAAGTGTATGATAGAGTGGGTTGGGACTTTCTTATTAAGGTGTTAAAGAAGTTTGGCTTCAGTAATAAATGGTGCAAGTGGATCCTTTCTTGTCTCTCAAGAGAAGAATTCTCGGTGATTATCAATGGATCTCCTGTTGTTTTTTTGGCTCTTCTCAAGGAGTAAGGAAAGGGGATCCATTGTCCCCTATACTATTCATTCTTATGGAAGAGGCATTAAGCAGATGAATTCAAAAGGCTCACTTGCAAGGATTATGGCAGGGGATTTCTATCCCTAACACAAACATTACAGCTACTCACTCTCTGTTTGTAGATGATACATTGTTGATGGGAAAGGATTATTTGCAAGAAGAAAAACAAGTTAATTTATTGTTGGAAAAGTATTCTTTAGTATCAAGGAAAAAAATAAATGCAACCAAGTCAAAGGTTTATATCTTTAATTCTAAGGCATCTATAGCAAGACAACTGATCTCAATTCTAGGCTTTTAAAGAGAAGAACTTCCTTGCTCTTACCTAGGTATTCTATTTTTTATGGGTTCCAACAAGCCCTTGTTTTGGAACAAGATTTTAGATAGAATTAGAGCAAGAATACTTGCTTGGAAAGCAAGATGGCTTACATTATCAGGCAAAATTTTGTTGATTAAGTCTGTTTTGGCATCTATCTCAAATTATTTTTTGGTTGTTTTGCAAGCTCCCAAAGGTGTTATTCATCAAATTTAAAAACTCATAAAAGAATTCTTGTGGAAAGGAAATTTAGACGATAAAAGGAAGCTTCCACTAGTTTCTTTGGAAAATATGTGCTATGAGAAATCAAGTGGCGGTGTAGGCTTTCATAAATTTTCTGCAAGGAATTTGGCTCTAGGGGCTAAACTAGCTTGGAGAATGTGTGCTAGACCGGATCTGAACTGGTGTAAGGTAATGCAGTCCAAATATCTAGATAATGATAATCCATCCAGGATATTCACAATTTCTAATCCCACAAGAGGCTCAATTATGTGGAATTTTACATTGGATTGTAGAGATGTCGTTTCCCCTTTTCTCTCATGGGAGGTTAACTCTAGAGATCAAGTACTATTTTGGAGAGACTCTTGGAATGGCTTGCCTGCACTTACTTTGAACCAAGATCTAAAATTAGCTGAAAATATGCTCTCACAAAGATGGGGAGTGTACTTAAAGGACTATGTCTCTTCTTCTCATCCAATAACAAGTTTGGTTCAGTGGAAGGATTTAACAAACATTCCTATTCTAGATACACAAAAAACTATTCTATCAGACATTTTGAAGAATAGAAAGGTTTATCTTTCCCATTCTCTAGATAAGTTGTTGTGGGCTCCCTCCAAGAGTGGTATATATATAGTCAAATAGGGGTACAAGTCAATCATTGCTCACGCCTCCCAGTTTTAGTCCCATAGAGCTTTTTCCTTTTGTTGGAACTCAACCCAATTGCCAAAGGCTGGTAGTTTTGCATGGTTAGCTTTGAAGGAAAGGATACCTAAAAGTGATCGTTTAGAGAAGTTTGGGATAACAAGAGTATTCAGGTGTGTTTTATGTAAAGAGGAAGATGAGACGGTTGATCATCTTTTTGTGTCTTGTCAAGTGGCACATGAGGTATGGAGTTTTGTTATGGGGAAATTGAATGTTTCTTTTCCTCTACCAAATTCTCTTTGGGATATATTTACTAGTTGGCCAATTCTTCATAAGTCAGCTCTTTTTACTTGTATTTGGTTAGTTACTCCTGCACTGGTAATATGGTCAATTTGGTTGGAGAGAAACAAATGTATTTTTAGAAATCAAACTGTTTCAGTTGAGAGAATTAAACTGAAGCTTGAGAAGGCAATCTTAGAAGTATGTAACTCTTAAGTTGCCAATTTCAAGTTAGCTTCATCATTATATTCCAACTGGGATAACTTTATTCTAAATCACTGGAATTATATTGTCTTGCCTCTCCAAGGAGTTCCGATGCACCCAAATTCACTTAAAGTGGATAGAAATAGGGTGAAATGGTTACCACCAAGCCCATCTTTCTTCAAACTTAATTTTGATAGAGCATCATGGGGAAACCTTGGTGCTTCAGGTGCAAGTTGTTGTATAAGGGATTTCAAGGGTTTCTTGGTAGGAGCAAAGGAATTTCATCTAACTCATTGCATAAATAATATGGCAGAATTCCATGCATTATTGGCAGGAGTATCCTTAGCTAAGGATCTTACATTAAAAAACTTCATGTGGAGGGTGACTCACTTTTGATAATCAATGCATGTAAGTCTAAGAGAATCTACAGTTGGAGAATAAAATATGTTCTTCAAAAAAATTTGGATTTGTTAGCATCTTTTGAAGACATTCACTTATCCCATACCTATAGAGAGGGTAACAGACTAGCTGATGGATTTTCCAATTTGGCCTATGATCAACAAGATATGGTTGTCATAAAAAATAGTGATGATTTGGCTCAGTTCCCTCATCTCCAACAGATAGAAAAAGCAAAAAAATCTCTTTCGACTTAATTTATTTGGGTAATTTAGTCATTTTTTGTTGGATGTCATTAAATTGATCTAGCAACATTCATCTATATTTCATATCATATGGTCAAAAGGTTTCTTTTGAAGAGCTTAGCTGACATGTAAAATAATGATGACAATTTTTAGTGGAGTAATGACTTGTTTGGTCTGAGATGTCTCATCAAAGTTAACATAAGCTAAAGATTAATGTGTAATGATTGTAAATCTTACATCGTCCATAACAAGCTGTCATCCTTACTAGCAGGCGTCATCAACATGTGCCCAGATTTCAAACATGTGCCTTAGGAGGCGTCTAAGTAATGATTTTTTGGATGCCCAACTGGGAGTATGTGCAAGTTGGAAGGACTTCATTCGTTCACCTGCTGATGCTAGAAATCATGTGAAGATCTCAGGCCGAACATCTCAAGATTATATTTTATTTTGTCTAATGTTTGATTTCTATTGTAGGTACAAGTAATTAAATCCTAAGATGCTTCACTTTGTCTAAAATATTTCAATAGCATATTCACATGAGCCAACATTCATGGAGAGCCAACTTTTAACGTTTTATCTTATGCACTCTCTCTCATCATTAAACTCATAAAACCACATGTAGTAATTTGTGTATGCGAGCTTTAAGTGGAGCTACAAAATGGTTTTTTCTCTCATCCAGTGTTTGCAAAGTGAAGGATTTTTAAGTTTTTTGTGTGCACTCTTTGTTAATTGGTCTTTACCAGTTGAGATAGGTGTGAAATGGCCTTTCGCCCGTGGAATCTCTGGGTGTCTTTACCAGTTAAGCCTTGGGAAAGGCCTTTTGAAGGATATTTGTCTCGGGATTCTCTAAAGCTTATGTTCAATATGGATTCTGCAAGGGTCGAAGACTGCATTCACATGGTGCTAGGGGTCGATGTTACCAGTCCAAGGGCTTGTCATTTTCTTTTCCCATCTCATGTGATCTCAATCTTCCTATCTAATGCAATGGATTTGGTACAATCTCTAACTAAAATTAAGGAATTGGCCAAGAAATATGTCAAATTTCAATATGTACTAGACAATTTAGTTCTTAAAGCAGTTCAAGCATATAATCTCTTCAATGGAGAGGGATATATTGGTGGTCTCTTCCCTCGAGATTTTGTGCAGAATCGACAGGGGTTTGAAGACATTTATGAATCCTTCAGGCTAGCTATACAGTATAAGAATGAAAATATCCTTCTAAGGGCATTGAGGAAGAATCGATGCTAGTTGTGCATGGTAATGGAGTTCGATATAAGAGAAAAGTTTTATGCACTAAATTTTTTAAGAGTGCATGTCCCAGCACCTTCAGTCTTTGGTTTACAATTAGGTTTGTAGCTTCAAGTTCCTTCTCCAGCTTGAGACCTTCCAAAGCCTTAACCTTCTTCTAATGGTTGGATGCCAAGCAATTTGCCAGTGATTTTAAACTCTGCCAGTGTCAAGATGGGTTGTCCAGTGTAGCCTCCTAATCTTTCTGTTGGTCATCGAGATGTTTGAGAGAGGTCTTCAGATGACTGAGAAGTTGGAATCTTAGGACGAAAATTCAGTCTATGGAGGTTTCATGCTAGAATAGTTTTGTGCAGATTCAAGGTTTATTAGTTTTGCTTTCACAATGGTATATGAAACAGTTGTTTGAATTATATGTATGGGTTTAATTAGTAGTAGGTGCTCGAATCATATGTATGGGTATAATCAGTAGTAGATATATGGGTGTTCAAATATATGTATGAATGTTGTTAGTATTAGATATAAGGGAGCTATTTTCAGTAGTAGTTCTGGACATAAAAAGCTGAATTTTCAATTGCTATCAACTTATTTTTGTTGATCAGATATTATGTAACATCTTATTTTATGATATATATAGGCTTTATGCCTTTTGCTTAAAAAAAAAAAACTAAAAATATAAATGAAGTAAATAAATCTTTTTATTGCAAAAAGATTTAAATAAAAATCTTTTAAATTTAGATTTAAAAGATCAAAAAAATAATAAATAAAATTTTAAAAGGTTTTATTTTTTAAAAATAAAATAAATAGATAAGTCCTTTCCTTTAAAACTAAAAGGTTTAAAATAAAAAGAGTAATTAAAATAAAAAAATAAAAATCTTAAAATCTTAAAAATCTTTTTAAAAATCGTAAAAAATGGAATTTTTAAAAAACAGTTTTAAAAAGCTTTAAAAATAGAAAAATCATAAAAATTTAAAAAATAAATAAAAAAAATAAAATTAAATAAAAGTCTTTTAAAATCTTAAAAGATTAAAAATCTAAAAAATCATAAAAGTTAAAACTTAAAAAAAAATCCTTTAAAAAGCTTCATAAAGAAAAAAGTGAAAGGTTTCATGGTTAGGTTCTCACCCGAACTTGACTGTGAAAATATTGAGGGAAATGAAATAAAAAAATGCAAGGAAAAAATAAAACCTTCGACAGGTTCAAGACGAAATTTGACACCTTATTTTTCTTAAATGTCTAGGTTCATCCCGCTCCCGATCCCGACGTCGAATTTCAGATTTCAGGATTGAAAAGGAACTCGACACCAAAACAATCAAAGTTCAAGGTGTAGGAATTTTCCCGATCCCGCACTCCCCCAAGCCAAAGGAAAATTTAAATAGGGTTTAAAATATCCCTAAATAAAAGACTTTCGATCTTGCCTGAATAAAGGGGAAATAAATGTTCACGTTCGATAGATTTCCCGCAGCTACGCAGAGCCGAGTCATATAACAGAAATCTATTGTTCTATAATGGCGTACGCTTACATTACTCAAAAACGGACGTTTGGAAAGGGCGGGTGGCGACGAAACCACCTCTGCAACTCAACACTCCTGTTAACTATTTTCCAGTAGAAAATGATGACCAGTATTTCGGGAGCGGGTAGCGCTGTAATCCGCAGCCACCGCGGCAACAACCCGAAACGCATTACAAGACAGCTATCAAACGGAAAGAAAAACAAACTAACTACTCACGGGCCAAGCTCTTCTAAAATTGATATCTGTAACCCGACTGGCATTTGAACACATTGGTTTAGCTAAAATAAACCAGTTTATAGCTGGGAGCCGCTGAATGTCTGACCAAATTGCCAGCCACTTGGAGCGACATTATAGGAGGTAACTGTTCTTCCATCGCTGGTTGTGACCTTGAAGGAGAGGCTCTGTCCGTTCAAGTAACTGTTGCTCTGCCAGTTCTGGCCCCAGTTGCGTGACATATCCTGCCAACCAGTAGCTGAGCCTTTGACGGAAACAGCTTGGACGTCCCCTGCTCCACCAACATTGGTGATGAGAACCAGGTTGAAGTAGGAGTGGCCATTGATGGTGAAACGAATTCCTCCCTTCCTTTGGCAGGGTACCCTAAAATGAAACACAGAAATATAAGCCCCAAACCAATCACAGTATATAAAATGATAAGGAAGCACAATATTTTGGCAGGGAACTAACCTTCTATACATAACGGGGACAATGCCGGCTTTGAATTTGGCAATGTTTTGGAAAATGGGCTGTGAGAGGTCAAAGTGCTCCAGAGGAGGGTTGCACCATCCGCCATTGTCATTGGGCAAGGCATTGTTGGGCGGGCAGAAGTTTGTGGCGGTGACAACTATTGAACTGGGAAGGCACCATTGCGGGTCGTCATTGCATTTAATCTCATAGCATGCTCCGCAACTCAACCCATTGTTGAAGAGGGCAGTACTGAGAGCTGCAGTGCTGGTTCCGTACCCTTGGCTGTAAAGGTTTCCATAACCACACGCCCCACCTGTATTGCAAAACAAAGTTAATACTTGTTCAAAACATCCCAAAGACTAATTTGTATAAGTAACTAAGTTAAAAAACAATCCAAAAACTGATACTCACCCATTGTTCCTGATGCATCGCTACCTCCATAGAACGTAGCGTGAGCATTGGTCCAGTCCGAACCACGGGCAAGCTGAGCCACTAAAGACATACCCAGCACAACAACAAGAGTGTGAAAGCATAGACACTACATGTGAACTGTTTGACTAACGTCCCAAAAGAAATGCAGAACATGGAAGGAAAGGCGCACATGCTTTGGAAAAGAATGCCTCAAAATGATGCCATCTTGTGGAGTTCAATAAATGTAGGATATTTATAAAATAGAGAATGGATCTCTGGTATGCCATGAAGGAGAATGTCAAAGCACAGATTGGGCAAGTAAAACATTTGATCGAATAACCGCAAAGAGGCGTGATCTCATAAATTTAGTGGTTGTTTTTCATGTGCAAACAAAATGATTTTGTTGAACAGGTTTTAAAAACTTCAAAGAAAATGCAATTGTCGAGTGAGAAAGCCAAACTCCACGACCTTTGCCAAGATCCCCTTTGCCTATAACAAAATGTGATGATTGCAGAATATGCACAAAATGGATTTGTTGAAAATAATTTAGAAACTCCAATGCAATTTCCCTAGCGAATGAATGAAAAATATGGAATCATAGACTATGCAGATAAACGGTTCAAGCAGAATGTTTCGTAGAAATGTAGTTTCATAAAATGCCATTATTGAAGGTTTGTGTGAAGCAAATTTTTGTGAAGGCTCTAAAACTCTCAAGAAAATACTTTTGATGGGTTTATGTGCAAAAACAAGACGTGCTTACTGTATGATAGAATGTATCAATGAAATGATGCACCATGAGATGCTAATATTGTGGGTGTGGGAACAATATGGATTCTTGAAAATACACCAAAAAATTTCAAGTGAATGCAATTGGCAGTGGTAAGTTGAATTTCAAAAGACTTTTGTGAGTGATAATTAAAGAATTCTTGGACAATTTTTTGTAGAAGGCACTGGGTGCATGAACTCTTTAACCAAACATCTTAAAGAATTGAAATTTTGTGAATGCATTTATGATGGGAGGTGAACACGAGAATACACTAAGTATTGCAAACCTTCAAAAACTTAGCTCAATTGGCCCTCATGTCTTCACTTGAGAAACTAAAAGAGATTACTTCTAAAAGTTTCCTGCAACACAATGGTTGTTGAAGGCACCCTACAAAGCACCTCTAAGGCATCATGGAATACAAAAAGGTCATTGTCTCTTCCTCAGTTTTTATCGCAGGAGAGCTTTCAACTAACCTCGGCCATGCATAAAGTTAATATGAAGAAGCCTTTTCTTTTTGGAACATTATCATTCGGAGTTCAACAATTTTCACTGGTTTTGGCTCATGTTGATGCTTCATATGGGGCACAAGGAGTTCTTCTGGAGATGGATTTGAAAATTAATATTGAATTTGAAAAAAAAATCATTTGATCTTTCTCGTTTAATGATAAATTGGTCTACATACCCATAAGAAGGTTACAAAAGGAAATAAAAAAGGTAGACTACATTCCTCAATTTGTTTCCACTTCATTAGTATCACTTTCAGATGATGAGAAAAAATAACACGACCTTGAATTGCCTTCTTCATCTATGAGTTTGTCAGGCAGAAATGTGTCAACTAGTTATAAAGAAGAATTTGTGTAAGAGATATAGTCCAAAAGGGAATCCACCTCAAGAAATTATAGGTCTAAACATAACATAGTGTCATGGAATGCTTAGGATGTCTGTGCAGTGAGGGTGAAATATAGGACAAAGTATCTAAATCATTTTACATGAAGCTTCAAAGGGAACATTGATTAATTCATGCATTTTAATTTGTTCTTTATTAGAGGTAAACAGGTTTTGATGGGTCCTTGAAACCCTTAAGAAAAAGTAAATTTGTATCAAAAGAAAGCAAACATTAACAATCAACAATCAAAACATAGGAAGACATCAACTAGAAAACTGCCAAAAAAGAGGGTAAAAAGCACACAACTACATATTCTTTAGTATATCTACAACTTCCATGTCACTCTCGATAGACTTCTGATGTGCATTCATGACTTCAAACATATCTTTATCAAGAGCCCCAACTTACATCTTAGTCTTATTGTGAGTTCTAGTATTGGGCCCTAAAAAATTTACCTCATTAACCAAAACATCCTATGAGCTAGCAGCCTTATCAACTGAAGCTTCCTCCTCCACGTGCCTTTCACCAACAACATCTTTTTCACTAAGAGCTCCCTCCATCTATTTCTTGGCCTTCTCATTAATAGTAGCAAGGCCCTTAGCCTCATTCCTTATAGAAAATTTAGTCCCATCAACAACCTTCTCCAATTTCATGCTAACCCTTTCCATCTACTCTTCCAAGGTCAAAATTCTTTGTTCAAAAATCTACTTCATTTTCAGCATCTCCTCGGCAACAATCTTCAAGGAATTAAACAGTGCATCAACTTGAGTCTAAACAAAAGACTACAAAGATTCCCCAACTTTTCTCATAGCTCCATGAACCCTCACATTAGTAATGTTAGGTTCATGAAAAACCCATTTGAACAATTTAAATAGGGAAATGGTTCCCTCCTTAGCCAAACCCAAAACATTGGGAAAGCTATCCCGATCAAAGTTAAACACATCCCTAGCCTCTACATCACCCTCCTGGGAAATACTAATCTTATCCTGGCTCTCATAGACCTCCTTACCTTTAGCCCCAACCACCGGAATTTGAATTTTTCACAGAGAACTAATAATGTCCTTAGTCATAGACCTCCTATTATGCTTCTCCATATCCACAACAGGGGGTTCCAAAGCGTCCTTCCTACCACCAATCTTCAGAGGAGAAGAAACACACTCCTCCTACACAGGGCTTCTAGACCTAGTAGCCAACTTATTTTTGCTAACCTCCTTCAAACCCTTCTTCCACTTAGACCCCAAAATAGGGGGCAATGGAGACACATCTTCAACAGTATCAAGCAAATCTTTCAAAATGGAGGAGGGAGCGACAAGCCTAGTTTTACAAGGTTTATCACTAGCCTCTTCCTCACTACAAGTCTCATAATCCTTCAAGTCAAGAGAAAAATAACCTTTACCACTCTTACCTGGTATAGGAGGTTGTGAAACCACTTCCAAAGAGGCCTGAGAATCAGGAACATAATCCCCATCCTCCTCTAACTTAGACTCCTCCAAAACCACTTTCTTGTTTTTCCCTTTCACAGTCACCAGTTCTTCCTCTAATACAGTCTCATATTCCAAGGTCGGCTTCTATTGCTTACCTTTAGGAGTTGTTGTAGGTGGCTTAAGAACCACACAATCCTTAGCATAATCCATAATTTCAATAGAATCAACCCAACATGCAACACATGATTTGTAGGATTCCTTTTATGATCCTTAAGACCATACTCCAGAGAAGCCAAAAGATAGAAATGAAAGTAGATTTTCTTCTTATGATGAAAATGATTCAAAAGAATAAAATGATAAGCATTAATATCAGAGAACCAACCTTCTAAGGTAAAGTACCTCATCAATTCCTCAACAACATCACCCCATAGGGCTTTGATGGAGTTGCACTGGTAACCACCACTCTTAGCCTACTTGAGCTTTTGTTCTTCATGCCCTTTGAAGAAAATATGCATAGCATCTTTCAATTCCTTCTATCCCTATAAACCTTCTTACTGTCTAAAGAAAGAACAATGATATTCGCAATGAAATCTTCATTGATGTCAAATTCCATGACATCCCATTTCAAAACCATGTTATTCCAACCTTTGACAAACGAGGACATAGCTTGCGGGTTATTCCCATGGAACCACTCCAAGTATGGAGTAAGCCCACCATTATGCATTCTTCACCACACCTCAGTCTTGTTTTTCAAGGTGTCACAAGAGAGAGGTTCCACCCTATTTTGATCGCCACCCATGGTCACGACCTTAGCTAAACATAGAAGCTTGAGAACTTTGCAAACAATTAAGAGAAGCCTTAAGAGAGGAAGCCAGAAAATACCCACAATCCATGTGACAATAGCATGGTGGCAGAGGGTCATAACTAGCCTTGAAGGCCACCCCATACGAAGATTACTTAAAGTACGATAAGCTCGATCACGATCCAACTCTCCATTCCAAACAATAATTAGCCACGTGAACAGGGTCATGTGAGCACAAAACATGATAAAACTTCCATCCAACTTAGCAATGTTGGTAATCATGATTAAGACAAGAAAGAGCCTCAATGGGAAGGGGGTTGTCCACATCCCACACCCTATAGTCACTAACACCAAAGTTAGCAAAGACATCTGCAAGACCATTCCCTTCCCTAACAATGTAAGAAATATAAAATTCTTCAAAACAATTTTAAATTCCAATGGCTTCCATAATAAGAGATTCAACACTCCATGAGGGAGAAAAATATTTCTTCAAATTGTTAATAATATTTAATGAGACTCCCTCCAACCACACCTTTCTATAGCCTTTAGATTGAGCCATCTTCGAGCCATGATAGGCTGCAGACGATGCATTTTAATTTGTTGATATCTAGGGATTAATTAATTTTATCAATTAATTGTGTATTTGTTACAAACATTAACTCAGTGAATTGATCTGTGTGCAAAGACTTCTAGATTTAGGGAGTAGGCAGTGATAGGAATTTAAATCCAAATGAGACATGATTTTGAATGTTATTTATTTAAAACAACATTAATTAAAAACGGATTTAATTTCCTATTTCAATTAAATAAATAAGAATTTTTTATTAAATATATGTAATTGAAATAGATTGAAATGTTGAAATTAATTGATTTTAGAATTGATTAAGTCTTATTAATTAATTTTATTGAATTAATTAGTGCTCATTTTTGGTTTTCAGGTACTTGTGAAGGCTAGAAGGATATTGGATCAATGTAGATGATCTTGCAAATCTAATATGCAAAGGGCAGATTTTTAGAAAAATCATTGAACTGGAAGAAATCTAAAAGTATGATGGGCCCATTTGACGTGATCTCTAGGAAAAGATGATTTATGTAACATGCAACATGGTGAACTCATAATTAAAATAGAAATTGCAAGTCTGACTAGAGTCAACTGAAGCCAAACAAAAGCTAAAATTGGGAATTGCAATCGTGAATTGAAGTCAACTAAAATCAAACAAAGGCTAAAACACAAAGTTTCTTTTGAAGAATGATTGAAGGCTACAACTTTTGATAGAATGTGTTGGAGGGAATTATGGAATTGATGAGCTATTTTAATTTCAAATCTACTCATTTTGGAGGGTGAGAATTTTAGGAAAATCAGTTAGACATTTTGTTTAGAGTTGATTGGAATTTAGCAATAGGATAGATGATACATTTTTCTGGCATTCTTAGTTTAGTCAAGGTAATTGGAGGATATTGGTTTCCGTACACTAGTGAAGTTTTTCCAAAATTGTAAATACTCTTTATCTATTTTACTGTAATAGAAATAATAGCATTCAAACCTATCTTGAGTTATACTCTGGAATGATATTTGTTTGATTAACTGTTTGGTTTGAAGTTCTTCAAGGGATTAATGAAGTTTTATCTTTTCTTTTGTTCAAATTGTGATTTGTGATATGTTGTTAAAGTTTGCATTGTGAATGAATGGATCTTTGTATTGACTACAAGTTGACTTATTTTATAGTTTAGTTTAGGAATTCCTTGAAGTGTAACAGGTCTAGTTAACTAAATGAATCAACATTCTTTTCTCTCTTGCATCCCTGATCTATCTTTTTCCTTTTTTTATCACTAGGTTAGAGTAGGTTTACATAAAACTTCAATCTTGTAGCAACCAAGAAGCTCAATAACCAGCATTCCCCTTGAAAATTACATCATTGACCACTCAAAAAAACAACAATGTTGTGACCCAACATCCAGGACCTTGGAAGGTGATCAATTTAATGATCATTTGTCTTTTTCAGGAGATGTAAGGTGATTACATCTTGCCTGCATGTTGTGTCAATTTGGCCATCAACAAGATTGGTGTTAGAAGGAGGGCCTTTGAGCAATTTTAGATTGTTGTGAGTTGGAGTGGGTTGGATCTTGGAAAAACCGACTCTGATGGGTAGTCCTTTGTGTATTCTCGAGATTCTTAATGAAATTCCTTATCACATGCATAACGGAATTTCATTATTTAAATACCTAACAGTGGACAAATAGCTAAAGATCATGTTAATATTTGCAAAAAAAATATTTAGTTTTCTCAAGATTCACCATGAAGATACAACTTGTCAACTCTTCGTCAAAACACTCCAAGTTACAACATGGCAATGGTATGTTAATCTTCCACCAAATTCTATTTTTTCATGGATGGAGTTAGAAATTTTATTTGTGGATCAGTTTGACCCTTATACACGTGCACAAGACCCATCATTTGAATTTGTAGCTAAGAAAAGGATACCACTAGAATCAATTTACCAGTTTAATCATAATTTTTTTTTGATGTATCAACGAGTTCAAGCTTTAAATATGGTTATTAATGATTATGTGCTAAAGGAACATTATTATTTGGGTTTGAATTCTTCGTTTGCAACAAAAATTAGGCCTTGTGGGGAGTTTACCTCCCTACATCATGCATTGAACAAAGCTCTCTTACTGGCACAAGCTGGACATGACATGAGAAATTTAAGTAGCCAAAATTAGGATTATGATACCTATGTTCTTGCAAGCTACCATCCTTTGTAGCCTTACACCAGTTTACCCACCATCCCTACCCAGATGCAATCATTTTCACCAAGTAGCTACAACCTTTATAATTTTCCAAACACCGCATTTTTCAATGCTTTAGATTAGGTTAATCCCACACAAGACCAATGGGAGAATCTATCTTTGAAAAATCCAACCACAGAGGTAAGTATTCCACCCACCAATGAAGTTGTGACTATATAATCTCTTTTTAGTCATATTCCAAAGCATAATGCATTAAATCATGGTGAAGTTGTAAATGAAGCATTTGATGAGCAAGTATATCATTTTGATGTTTTATTTGACAAAGAGTATGAAACAAATATAAATCCAGAGCATAATGAAAATATCAAGTTAGAATCTAGTTTCGTTGGAAATGTTAATACTAAAAATGATATTGAAAGAGATGAGGCATCAATACAAAAATGTTGTCATGAGAAATAAGCAACTAAATAATCTCCTTTTAATGCTTTGAACATTCCTTCTCAGCAAGATGCACGACAAGATGAGGGATGGAAAAAGGAGCATGGTTCATGTTGGCTAGATATTCCACATATAAAAAATCAATTAAGGAAGAAATTGGAAGAATTAGGAGATCCAAAGCTATTAGAACTCGTTAGGCCAGATGGATTTAGGTCGATACATCAGAAAAATCAACATCCTCAGATGGAGTGCCATGTTTTCCTAGGAAGGATGGAATTATATTTTAGACAGTTGATCATTTTTGAAGAAATACTTATGGAAGATCCCTAGAGTACCTATCCACACAATGAGGGAGATGAAAAAGATAGCACACATGAAAATGATAATGACTCAATCTGCAAAGATAAGAGTAGCTGTGAGAAGATGTTTAGCTCTTCCCCATAATCTGATGGCCTTGATCCTTGCATTGAGATGGATCCAACAACTGAAGAATTTTCCCTATCTGGTGTAGACTTGATAGATGTGGAGAACAAGTTCATCGATTCATTTATAGATTCTTTCATGACAGTGAATAAGGAAGAGATACCCTTTAATGAGTTAACACAGAAAAATGACATTGTTGATTTGAATGATGAACATATTGAAACAGAGAACAACATAGTTATAGATGAGATTGCAGATCTATCTCATGGTCAAGGACATAGATTTGAATGCCAAAATGATTCTTCAAAAAAAGAAGGTCAAGTACATGTGCAGATTCTCCAAGTGCTACTTGATGATTGATTAGACTAGATTTACACATGTCAGGAAAATAGATTGGATTTGAATGCTAATCAAAATATTAACATGGATGAGTTTAGTGTTTTATTACAAAAAGGAATGCATGATGAGATTCAGTTGGATGAAATAGAAGAAGGTCAAATAGGTGATCAAGGGGCTGCCCGAGAAATTGAATCGCTCCAGCATGATGAAGAAAACAAAATGAGGGAGTATCTTCTTGGTTTTGATTTTGTTTATTCAAATGATTTGTTTGAAGATGATCCTCATTTTTCATGCATTATTGAATTTGAAATTAACAATGGTAAAATTTATGCTAAATCACACGTTCTTGTTAATGATACACAAAAACATGAACTAAGGAAGTGTTTTCCTAGATTTGACTTTGTGCATTCAAATGAGCTTTTTGAAGAAAATCCTTGTTCACCATGCACCAATATTTCTGGCATTAATGGTGATGAGTTGGATGTTGATTTTCAACCTCTTGTTGGTAACATGTTTGAAGAGGATGTTGAAAGAAATGCTTCATCTCAAGAGGAAGTGGGTTTGCAAACCTTGTGAGTTGATAATGGAGATGATTTGTTGCTTAGTCCTTGTGGGGAGACCGAGAGAATCTATGACTTTGTGCCCAAGATGAATACAACAATCTCGACACACAAACATTCCATATGCATAAAGAACCTCACTGTAGATGACTTATGTAAGATTCATCCTCTTGGTTCACATTACGAGGTAAGTTACTATGATTTTCTGTTAGAGGGGGAAAGTATCATGACAGGTAAGGAAAATGTTGAACAGATTAATTTAAAAGTTGAGGAAGTTGACCATGTAATTGGTAAAGTCTATGCTATTGAGAATGTTTTTGAGGTTGATAATCTTGGAGAAATCAAGCATAGCATTTTACTGTTTGAAACTAGTAATGATAAGGATATGCATGAAAATTTTAAAGCTTGTTGTGACATCTTATATAATAATGACACACCACTAACAAATGTCCTTTCTTTTGAGATGCATGTATCAGAGTGGAATGGAGTGGTGTTCCATGAGTTGAGACCTCATGAGAAGGAAGTTGTACAACATGAGTCCACATCAACAACTAAAGATCTTCTAAATCAGGTGGTGTCTTTTCATTACCCTCTATGTTTTAATGATTTTCAGTTTGATTATGATGTTGGGGATTATAAAATGTGTTTGTGGGTAAATCATGACAAGGTTGAGAACCCACAACTATTAATATTTCAAACTTTATACCTTCAAAATGAATTTATTGCACATAAACTTTATGTTTCTGAGTATAAGGATGAATTTTGTAGATTGAAAACTATACTTAGTAAATTAAGACTTTTGCACATAATGAAAAATCAGTCGGGTGAATGTACAGGTTTTCATTGTCTTGTGTTTTTTGAGTCTAGTTTAGAGTTAGTTTAGGATTAGGATTGGTTAGTATCATTTTTTAGTTTATTTGGTTTTCTTTTTGTTTTGGTTTATTTTGTCGGTTGTCCCATTGGTTTTGGTTTATTTTATTTCGTTCTACTATTTTTTTTCTTGTGTCCTCTTGTTTTTGTTTTTTGTTTTTGGGTTTATTTTTTTCTTTTGTTCTAATCTTTGGTTGTTTGTTCTCATTTTCTATTTTTCTCTTGCTGGTTCGTCATGTCTTTGTGCGCATGTGTTGTGCTCGTATCTTTTCTTGTCTATTTCTTTTCTTTCTTCTGGGGGTTCCTCTTGTTGACAATAGAAATTGAGTTTTTGTATGCAAGTCAGCCTGAATGGTGAATCTATTGAGAGTTTGTTGTCTATATTTTCAAACACTTGATCAGTCAGTTACTTTGAAAACTTTGATTTAATTTCATCCTTTCTAAATTGGGAGATGTTGGCATGAATTTTGGTGCATTATAAATTTTTTGAGGAGTCTTTGAAAGTCTATCACGCTTTGTGCATCTTAAGAAATCCATTAGTAGGTTTGCATCAGTTGGGGTAGCTCTATTCCAAGTGAAAAATCTAAAGGGTTACATGTCTCTCATGATGTCCATTATGGTTCTCAACCCACTCCTTAGGCTTCATTGCTTAAGGATTGATGGAAACAAGAAAATATACTTTAAAAGAATCAACATCTAAGAAAAGAGAAAGGAAAGAAAAAATGAAAATGAACTCAATCAACAAGGGTGATTCGAGTATCTCTACCGGGGTTATAGACGCCTGGTTGGCAGTAGAGCAATGCTTAGAGAGAACCCGAGGTATCTCTATCAAGGCTATAGATGCATGTCTGACAGTAGAGCTATACCCAGGATATCATTGCATGTTAGAAATGTAACTCAAAACTATGTAGGTTGGGTAGAGTCTATTCCAGTTTGATCTTAACAATGCTTATGGAGGGGAATGAATCATTTGCGCACACAAAAAAAAATTAGTTTCATCTTGTACCTTTGTCATGTCCTAGTTTTGATTGTGTTTGCACTTCTTAGATTGCCTTGAATGATTGTAAACCAGAGATTTTGGGTATTTGGAGGGTTGTGTGTCTTAAAATGCTAAGAGTATTTTCCTAGCCGAGTTGCCATTTATTATGCCCTACATACACACCCCAACATTTTGCATGGAAAAGTTGGAGACCCCCTATGTTTTCTTTTGTTTCGTTGGTTTGTTTTGTTGTGTTTTGTGCTTTTCCTTTCTCATTTTTTCTTTTCCCTCTTCGCTTGTTTCGGTTTTCATCTCTCGTTTTTTGTTTGCTATCATTTTGGTCTTGTCCTAGAGTTGTTCACAACCCCCAGACCTTGTTTGTATTTCCTTTTCCAGGTCCGGGTTTTAAAATGAAACCTGAACTTGTCCTTGAGAGAGTGTTCAAGTTTCAGGTGTTGTCCCGAATTTGATCTCCACTTGTTTTCCTTTTCCCCATTTGTTTCAGAATCAGACGTTGGACTAGAACCAAAACTTTAACCTCTTCAGAAGGTTCATGTTCTTGGTTCTGACTTGATTCCAATCTTTGCTTCCATTTGTGTGTTTATTTTTTGGGTTCGGGTTTTAGACTCGAACTGACACATTGCACTTTTCAAAGGTTCATGTGCTAGGTTTGTTCCCGATCCTAATTTCTGCTTTACCTTCAAGTGTTGTTCGGATTCACAATCCTTTTTCAATCCCGATCTCAATCCTTGTCTTTTTGTCGACACCTTTTTGCCTCGTCATTTGTTCATTTGCTCGCCCTCGTTGCATCTCCATTTTTGGGGTTATCTTTTGGTCTCCTTCATTTCTTCGTTGTTGGTTTTCACATCGTTTCTTTAGTTGTCATCTTTCATTCATATTCATCGCGTTGTCCCACCTTGGAGTTAGAAAAATCATAAAAATAAAAACAATTCAAAAACAAAATACAAAAATAAAATAAAATAAAAAATGTTAAAATAATTAAAATTACTAAAAACATAAATGAAGTAAATAAATCTTTTTATTGCAAAATATTTAAATAAAATCTTTTAAATTTAGATTTAAAAGATCAAAAATTAAATAAATAAATTTTAAAAGGTTTTAAATTTTTAAAAATAAATAAATAGATAAGCCCTTTACTTTTAAAACTAAAAGGTTTAAAATAAAAATTTAAAAAATCTTAAATCTTAAAAAATCATAAAATTGATTTTTTTAAAACAATTTAAAAACTTTAAAATAGAAAAATCACAATTTTTTTTTTTTAAATAAACAAATAAAAATGAAATAAAAGTCTTTTAGAAATTTAAAAGATTAAGAATCTAAAAAATCATAAAACTTAAAACTTAAAAAAAAATCTTTAAAAAGCTTCATAAAGTAAAAAGTGAAAGGTTTCATGGTTAGGTTCTCACTTGAACCCGACCTCGAAAAGATTGAGAGAAATGAAATAAAAATTGCAAGGAAAAAATATACCTTCAGTGGGTTTGGGATAAAATCTGACACCTTATTTTTCTTAAATGTCAACGTTCATCCCACTATCAATCCCAATGTCAGATTTTAGATTTCAGCATTGAAGAGGAACTCAACACCAAAACAATCAAAGTGCAAGGTACAAGAATTTTCCTGATCCCACACTCTGCCAAGCCAAAGAAAAATTTAAATAGGGTTTAAAATATGCCCGAATAAAGGGGAAATAAATGCTCACATTTAGGATTTGTTCCAATCCTGCACTCCACAAGGAAAGTATAATTGCCCTAATAAACATACATTCAAAACATGGAAACAAGGGAGGGATGGTGATCTCATGGAATGTCGTTGATTGCGGGATATGCACGAAATAGATTTGTTGAAAAGGTATGAAGACTTCAAAGAAGAGACAAATGCTTTTAGCAGATGTAAAATTGAATTTCAGCATACTCCCTATTGATTGCAAAGTGTGAAAGCATAGACATTGCATGTGAACTGTTTGACTAAAGTCCCCAAAGAAATGCAGAACATGGAAGCAAAGGTGCGCAGGCTTTTGAAAAGAATACCTCAAAATGATGCCATCCCATGGAATTTAGTAAATGTAGGATATTTATGAAATAGAGAATGGATCTTTGGTACGCCATGAAGGAGAATGTCAAAGCACAGATCGGGTAAGTAAAATGTTTGATCAAATGACCACAAAGAGGCATGATCTCATGAATTTAGTGGTTGTTGTTTATGTGCAAATAGAACAATTTTGTTGAATAGGCTTTAAAAACTTTAAAGAAAACTCAATTCTCAAGTGAGAAATCCAAATTCCACGGCCTTTTCCAAGAACCCCTTTGCCTATGACAAAATGCGATGAGTGCAGAATATGCACAAAATGGATCTATTGAAAAGACTTTATAAACTCCAACACAATTGCCCTGACGAATGAATGCAAAATGTGGAATCATAGACTATGCAGATAAATGGTTCAAGCAGAATGTTTTGAAGAAATGTAGTTTCATAAAGTATCATTATTGAAGGTTTGTGTGAAGCATATTTTTGTGAAGGCTCTAAAACTCTCAAGCAAATACTTTTGATGGGTCTATGTGCAAAAACAAGATGTTCTTACTGTATGATAGAATGCATCAATGAAATGATGCGCCATGAGATGCTAATATTGCGGCTGTGGGAACAATATGGATTCATTGAAAATATGCCAAAAACTTTCAAGAAAATACAATTGGTTGTGGTAAGCTAAAATTCAAAAGCCTTTTGTGAGTGATAATTAAAGAATTCTCAGACAAGTTTTTGTAGTTGCCCTGATGATTTACATGAAATATGAAAACATAGATGACTTATGAATTGTTTGATAGAATTCCTCTGAGGAATGGGGTTTGTGATAGCATGGGCATTAAAATGGGGCTCAAAGATATGCACAAAAATTTGGAAAGTGCATAAACAAGTTGTGAGGGTTGTTTGTAATGGTGCTCACAAAATAGATCTGTTTGAAAGTGTTTTGGATTTTTTAAGAAAATGAAATGGAAGCATTGGTATGTATATGCATACAAAAATTAGAAGCATTGACCATGGCAAGTGAATTGGTCGACAAAATGATTCAAAGAGGTGCCATTTGTTAAAACACATTAATTGAGGATATGCACAAATTGGCTGAATTTTTAAAATGGTTAAATATTTCAATTCAAATTGATTTGTTTCTACCTGCGTCAATGTGAAGACATAGCGATGGAAGGTGAACCATTTGGCATAATTCCCATGATATTTCATTAAATATAACAACATGACTGTAGGAGATACACAAACAAATATAATGGATTCAATGCAAGGTTTCAAAATCTGTGACAAATTTGAAGGCAACATGAACTCTTTAACCAAAGACCTTAAAGAATTGAAATGTTGTGAATGCATTTATGATGGGAGGGGAACAAGAGAATTCACTAAATATTGCAAACCTTCAAAAACTTAGCTCAATTGGTCTTCATGTCTTCATTTGAGAAACTAAAATAGATTACTTCTAAAAGTTCCCTGCAACACAATGGTTGTTGAAGGAACCCTGCAAAGCACCTCTAAGGCATCGTGGAATACAAAAGGTCATTGTCTCTTCCCCACTTTTTACCATGGGAGAGCTTTCGACTAACCTCTGTCAGGCATAAAGTCAATATGAAGAAGCCTTTTCTTTTTGGAACATTATCATTCGTAGTCCAACACTTTTCACTGGTTTTGGCTCATGTTGATACTTCAGATGGGGCACAAGAAGTTCTTCTGGAGATGGATTTGAAAATTAATATTGAATTTGAAAAAAAAACGTTTGATCTTTTCTCGTTTAATGATAAATTGGTCTACATACCCGTAGGAAGGTTACAAAGGAAAGAAAAAAGGTAGACTACATTCCTCATTTTGTTTCCACTTCATTAGCATCACTTTCAGATGATGAGAAAAAATTACATGACCTTTAATTACCTTCTTCATCTATGAGTTTTTCAGGTAGAAATGTGTCAACTAGTTATAAAGAATAATTTTTCCAAGAGATACAGTCCAAAAGGGAATCCACATTAGGAAATTATAGGTCTGAACATCACACAGTGTCATGGAATGCTTAGGATGTCTGTGTAGTGAGGTGGTAATATAGGAAAAAGTATCTAAATCATTTTACATGAAGCTTCAAAGGGAACATTGATTAATTCACGCATTTTAATTTGTTGATCTCTAGGGATTAATTAATTTTATCGATTAACTGTGTATTTGTTACAAACATTAACTCAGTGAATTGATCTATGTAGGGACTTTCAGATTTAGGGAGCAGGCAATGACAGGAATTTAAATCCAAATGATACATGATTTTGAATGTTATTTATTTAAAATAATATAATGAAAAAGGATTTAATTTGCTATTTGAATTAAAGAAATAAGAATTTTTTTATTAAATACATTTAATTGAAATAGATTGAAATGTTGAAATTAATTGATTTTTAGAATTAATTAAGTCTTATTAATTACTTTTATTGAATTAATTAATGTTCATTTTTTGTTTTCAGGTACTTGTGAAGGTTGGAAGGGTATTGGATCAATGTAGATGATCTTGCAAATCTGACATGCAAAGGGGAGATTTTCAAAAAAATCATTGAACTTGAAGAAAGTTGAAAGTATGGTGGGCCCATTTGATGTGATCTCCAAGAAAAAATGTTGATTTATGTAACGTGCAACATGGTGAACTCAAAATTCAAATAGAAACTACAAGTGTGACTAGAGTCAGCTGAAGCCAAACAAAAGCTAAAAATGGGAATTGCAATTGTGAACTGAAGTCAACTAAAATTAAACAAAGGCTGAAACAAAAAGTTTCTTTTGAAGAATGATTGAAGGCTACAATATTTGATAGATCATATTGGAGGGAATTATGGAATTGATGAGATATTTTAATACCAAATATGCTCATTTTGGAGGGTGAGAATTTTAGGAAAATCAGTTAGACATTTTTTTTAGAGTTGATTAGAATTTAGCAGAAGGATAGATGATACATTTTTTTGGAATTCTTATTTTAGTTGAGGTAATTTGAGGATATTGGTTTCCATACATTGGTGAAGTTTTTCCAGAATTGTAAATACTATTTATCTCTTTTACTACAGTTGAAATAGTTAGATTTAAACATGTCTTGAGTTATACTTTGGAATGATATTTGTTTGGTTAACTGTTTGATTTGAAGTTCTTCGAGGGATTAATGAATTTTTATCTTTTCTTTTGTTCAAATTGTGATTTGTGATTTTTGATCTGTTGTTAAAGTTTTCACTATGAGTGAATGAAGCTTTGTATTGATTATAGGTTGACTTATTCTATAGTTTAGTTTAGGAATTCCTTGAAGAGTAACAAGTCTGGTTAACTAAATGAATCAACATTCTTTTCTCTCTTGTGTCCCTGATCTATCTTTTTCCTTTTTTTTAATCTCAGTTAGAGTAGGTTTAGGTAGAAGTTTGATCTTGTAGCAACCAAGAAGCTCAATAACCAGCAGGCCCCTTGAATATTACAACCTCATTGAGTGCTCAACAAAACAACAACGTTGTAACCCAACATCTAGGACCTTGGAAGGTGATCGATTTAATGATCGTTTATCTTTTTTAGGAGAGGTAAGGTGATTACATCTTGCTTGCATGTTGTTGTGTCAATTTGGCCATCAATAGGAAGGATGTGTTGAAGAATAGAAGAGAAGTGGCGGTGCATTCTTCCTTGGTGATAGTTTAGTGTCTTGGTTGAGTAAAAAGTAAGAATCTATTTCTTTATCTATAGCTAAAGAAGAATATATTTCTGCAACATCATGCTGCACTCAAATGCTTTGGATGAAGAAGAACCTAAAGAAGATGAAGGTTGAGTTTGAAGACCCTATCACTATTCTATGTGATAACATGAGTGCAATAAATATTTCAAAGAATTTGGTGATAAACTCAAGAATAAAACACATTGCAATTAGGTATCATATATTAGTGAAAAGGTTGCAGAGAAGGAAGTAAGATTGGAGTATGTTGATACAAAGGAGAAATTTTTAGTTATATTCACAAAGCCACTTCCTAGGGAGACATTTGAGTCTCTCTAACAGAATTTGGGAGTTGTTACTCCCTCCTCTTGAATCAAGAGGAAGCACAAGGTGAGGGAGAGCTTGGTCTCCCTACCACAAGAAGATTTCATGGTCTTGCAAAATAATTTCAGATGTAGTGAAGAATGGGCTCAAGGGGAGTCTATTAGGGGAATATGTTTCCAAATGGTGTAGTGTACCAATAAATATGGGAAAGGTTGCAAAAATGGTGCCTCCTTGAAGGGGGAGTAAGTAGATGTCATCATTGTTGGTGTAATTAAATATTAATTACACTTTATTAAGTTTACTTAGGTCCTAATTAGGTTTTACCTTAAGGGTTTTGCATATTTCTTTGTAAAGCAAGTCATCTCATGTAATTCATTATTCCCAATAATATTATTTGCACATCTTTTGCAAATTGCTCTTGCATCTTTGTTTTTTCTCCTTGTAGAACGCTAATCTAGGTTTTGTAGGTGATCTTGGTTTTATGGAGCTTATTGGAAACTATAACATGGTATCAAAGCTCTAATTTTCAAGCCCCTTATCAAAACCAAGAGAAATTCAATCAAAGAGTTTTTTTGGGGATCCTTAAGAGATCAGCCTTGAGCAATTTTTTGGTGCATTTTAGATAAAAAATAGCTAATATCTTTTTCTTCATGTATTTTTGAGAAAAATAATTTATAGGTTTTGTTTAAAATCATGAAATACCATCTGGGTATCTACTATATTTTGTAGATAGTGAGCAGAAATTGCAAAAATGGTTGTCAAAATCATAACTTCCTTACAGGTGAAGTTTTTGATTTTTTACCAAATCACATGTTTTTCTTTTTGGATTCCAAAATGCTTTCTAGGTTTTGTTGGAAACACCAAAATATTATCTGGGTATCCATTAGGTTTTACATACAACAAATAATTTTTTTTAGAAATCAAATCAGAAGGGTTGTGTCTACATTTTTGGCTTGCAAAATTTACCTTTTTTTCAAAAATTCATAACTTGAGCATACCGTGTCCATTTTTCAAAAACTTTATATTGTCAAAAAGCTAATATTTTCCTCAATAAAAATTTTAAGGTCAATTTTTTTCATAGAGGTAGATGTGAACATTAATCCTTGCATTAAATCTTTTCTTTTTGCATGCTTTATGTTTTCATTTTCTCTTTGATTTCTACATGTTTTGCATGTTCTCCTTTTACAATCTTGGGGTATTGTAATAAATGAACTTCAATAAAGTTCCATCAGGAGGGCTTCTTGCATAATAATTTGATTAGAGTGGTCACATGGTATGCACTTTGATCCCATCTTCATATTGATGACAAATCACATGACTTGTATTTGGATTCTGTAGTTTCTTTTGGCCACAATCTTGCTCATACCTTGACACATTTTGGTTTGCATCAATTCACATATCAGATTGAAAGCCTATGGTTAATGATCCTGAATCGCATTAGATTCTCATTGGGTCACATCTCAATTTGAGGGCTATTCATCTTATGGTTAATGTTCCAGAATCTTCATAGTACTTGCTCTTATGGATCAATTTTAGTCAAAGTTCGGCATTAGATACACAGGTTCCAGATTCTTTCATTATATATTTCCCTCTTATGGGGGGAATTTCTTATGTATCTATGTGATGGGTGGTGTACTTGGGGGGTCTTATGGAGTCTTCCATCTTTCATCACTTGGTTGCATTCTCTATTTCTTTTGCATTGCATATGTACATGTGTACCTAACATGGCCTTGTATCCAGGACCCATTCATGCTTTCATGGACCCATCCTTGCATTATTTGCATGTTTCTTATTCTCCCTAAGTTGCACTTAAGGGGGTGTTGGTGTAATTAAATACTTAATTACACTTTATTAAGTTTACTTAGGTCCTAATTAGGTTTTAACTTTAGGGTTTTGCATATTTATTTATAAAATCAAGTCATGTAGGGATTTTTTTAGTGGCGAATCTTTTCCAATTGGTGAATATTACATATCGGGAAAGTCAAAATTGGCGAATAAATTGAACCAACTGGGTGGCCAAATCACCCAGATTTTACAAATTATCAATCCAATGCATGTCCCATTCGCCATCGATTTATTTTATGAGGCATATTTAAGTAATAAATTTTACATAACAAACTAAACATTTCAAATGGACTAATTAATATTTTTGCCTTGAATTTCGGAAGCATGTAATAAATCACCTACATATTTGCTAGTACTATTAAAACAACATTATGTATCATGACCCATTTCGCCAATTAAAATTTACAAATAGTTTCTTATGAGGACCCATTCCCCCAATTAAAATTTACAAATAGTTGCTTATAAGGACCCATTTCACCAATAAAAATAAAAAATAATTACATTTAAGGACAAATTTCACTAATTTCCATGACACCTCCATGATAATTGTAGGGCCATAATCACCTTGAAAATTATAATGTATGTGTTCCATCGAGGTTTGATTTTCCCAACACTTAAATGTATCATTGTATAGTCATGCGAGACTTGCCAAATTTTCAATATACCATTTAAAAATCCCATGAAATGTTAGTGTAATTAACATTCAATTACACTTGCATAACTTTACTTAGGTAATATTTTAATTCCTAGGTTAATTATTCTCATCCTTATCTTGTTGAGCTATCTTGTTGCTCAAGATAAGATTAGCGTTATGCATACTCTTCTTTTATAAAGAAAATCATCTCATTTATTATGAATTCCTGAATAATAATATTTTCACATCTTCTTGCAATAGCTTTTCTTTTTTCTGATTTTCTCTTATGTGGAAGGTTTTTTTGGTTTGCATGAAAGGTTGCTAGCCCTTTAGCCCCAACGAGCTCCTTTCGGCTCTGCCCCGGTCACATGGAGGATCGGGGGCCCTCCGCTAGCCCCTGAGGGCTTTCCTGCCTGCAGTCGCAGTCCTATGGTGGACCAAGGGCCCGCGCCCAGCCCTCGACCAATGGCAGAATATTCTGGAAAATATAGAGTATATACCAGCAGTCGAGAAAATTTTCCGACAGGGGGGCATTTTTTTCCCCGATGGCCTCTAGGCCATCAATTTTTTACTCGTGAAGTGCTGACGTCAACACGTCAGCGTCCGTACGACATTCTTTGCCCCCTCCTAACCCCAGTTTTCCTTCAAGGAGCAGTTTTTTTCTTTTTGGCATAACTTGGGCATACAGTATCAAAATTGGGCAAATGAGATATCGCCGGAAAGCTAGTTCCGAGAACTATCTTGTGGTGTAGTTTATTTTTAGTATTTTTCTATTTAGCTACATTTATTTCTGTTTGAAGTTATATGTTCTTTTATGGCTTCCGAGCTCATAACTTTTTTCCACGATCTCTGATTTTCGCCTTCTTTGCAGCATTGGAAAGGTATTGAGGAGCTCTATTTTTCTATCCATGCACTTTATCCTGTATTTGTCCCAGGTTGATCGTTATTCTAGATTTTTCCTGATGGATATTTTGGAGATTACTTGCATGTTTTGGCAGTTGGAAGGGTGAAACTTGAATATTTGCACTTCATTTAAGTACCACATCATCTTATTTTTTGTTTATGCATGTTTAACATTCTATCCTTTTACAATCATTGGGTTATTATAATAAATGAATTAAGATAAAGTTTCATCAGGGGGTTTCTTGCATAATAATCTGATTAGAGTGTGCATGCACTTTGATCTTCATCTTGTTTTGATGGAAACTCGCATGGGTTATATCTAGTTTCCTAGTTTCTTTTGGCCACATCTTGTCTTAGCTTGACACATATCAGATTCACATCAGTTCACACTTTATATTGGGGGTTTATGGTTATTGATCCGCATTGGTTCAGATCCATCTTAGTTTGAGGACCATGTTTTTATGGTTAATGTTCTAGAGTCTTTATGGTACTTGTTCTCATGGAAGAGTTTTAGTTTCAGTTTGGCATCGGCATCGAGATACATGGTTTCTAGATTCTGTCATCATATCATCTACTATTGCTTCATAGATTCCAAGGTTGTTCCAATTTGTGAGTTTTCCAGTGTTCTGTGGCATCGAGTCTACTGTCACATTATTATGATTCCGCTTTGGTTTCTTGTAGATAGAAGTATCTTTCCTTGCTTGTCGGATTGTGGTTCCAGTGTTACTCCACAGTGTTCTTCTAGTGCTTCTTTGCAGCAGTCATCTCATTGTAGGGGGATTTTGTCCCACTAGGTTTTCCTTCTCTACCTCATTATTGCATTTGTACATGGGTACCTGATCAGGCCTTGTTGTCGAGACCCATTCATGTTTTCTTGCATTCATCTTAGTTTTAGGTGCATACTTTTTTAGTCTCCCTAAGTTGCACTTATGGGGGGGTGTTAGTGTAATTAACATTTAATTACACTTGCATAACTTTACTTGGGTAATATTTTAATTCCTAGATTAATTATTCTCATCCTTATTTTGTTGAGCTATCTTGTTGCTCAAGATAAGATTAGGGTTATGCATACTTTCTTTTATAAAGAAAATCATCTCATGTAATTATGAATTCCTGAATAATAATATTTGCACATCTTCTTGCAATAGCTTTTCTTTTTTCTGATTTTCTCTTCTATGGAAGGTTTTTTTGGTTTGCATGTTTGATCTTGGTTTCTAACATGAAATTCACCAAATATGTATTGATATAAATACAATTGAAAGTGTCATTTATTCTTATGTATTTGGTTCAGTTTTGAACTTGTGAGCTCTCGATTTGGAAGTTGGAGTTGGAACCTTGAAGTTGATTATAGGAAAGTTACAAACTTACAACACAAACATTCCTGCATTAACGAATAACAAGTCACTAAAAACCTAAACTTAAAGGTGAGTGATCATTTCTTCATAGTGTTATAAGATTTATTTATCTCTTTCCCATCCTTGCTTCAATCTTAAAGATGATATTGAGTAGGGAATGGGATCTATATTCTCTATCCTTCTTAAACAAGAAGACATTTTTTCTAGCTTTTATTCAAAGTGAGAGATCAAAATGTCGAGTAGCAAGTGCAACAAGGGTAAGACTCCTCAGGGTGGTGAAGGGAATGTGAGGCCATCAAAACAACCAAAATGTAGAGTTACCATATAGTCTTACTTTGGAATTGGAAATATTTTTGATCCATCAAATCAAAATGGAGCTACATTATCAACTCTTCCACCAAATATTAATGAAGAATGCATTCACAATACCTCACCACCACTGGAAGGTGGGATTTTCATTGAGTTAAATGAGTCAAATGAGGATGGAAATACCGCAGAAGATGTTCCAATGGATACCCTGGTTATTCAGAATGAGATAATTGACATGGATAAAAAATTTGGGATCTTAGATGATGTTGGTAGCAAGAAAAGAAAAGGAAAATCAACAACTGGGCATAAGTGGGAAATAACAAGGAATTTTTAGCTTGATTGGGTGTCAAAGTACCCATTCATTGAAGCAGTGGAGAAAGAAAACAAAGATGAACCTCCGACTGAATGCAAGTGTATGATTTGTAATTGGAAATGTAAAAGAGACAAGAAGTCACAACTAAAGCTTGACACTATAGAAAAGAATATCGATAAAGTTTATGAAAAACAAATCATATATGAAAAGGAGCAATCAGTAGTACAATGTAAACCAAATGAAGAATGTCTTCATGTTAAGTATGTCGTAGAATATGAAGAGCATAAGAAAAGAATGTTGAAGGTTACTATATGTAGAGGTAAAATTGAGGCTCAATTTGGAAAAGTAATGGAAGGAGTACAATTGGCAAAAACTATTCAAATGAGTGTTATTTTCATATTTTTTCCAGAGGGAATTCTATGACAGACTACCTAGAATATTTAGTTTATTATCTTTTTTGGGTGTTCCTCACTTTCCTAGTTCACATTGGTCAATAAATGTTGGATGGGAATGGGCAAGTTGTCTTGTTGCAGTGGAAAAGCAAGATTTAAGAGAGAAAGTAAAAGAGTCAAACTTCACTGCATTATCTTTAGATGAAGTTATTGTGGTAGATAATACTTCTTGGGTCTGTATGCATGTGTATACTGTAAAACAACATGTCCACCAAGCTCATCTTCTCTATGTTCATAAAATGAAGGATAGTTCGACATCACAAAATCTATTTGAACTAGCCAAGAAATCTTTGAATGAAATTGGAAGTATGGATGACTTGTGTAGACATGTAAAATTGACCTAACACTTAACGCACACCTTAAATGAAATTTTTGCATCATCAACATTATTATCATCGAATATCATTGCATTTCACATCAATTACATAAAAAACCCTAATTTCCTCTATTTAATTGAATAATAGTACGTTATTTAATTAATTCACTTTTTCATCAAATTTGACCGATTAAATAAATTACATTTATTTAATAAAGTCCTAAAACCCTAATTTCCTCTATTAATTGAATAATACTACATATTTAATTAATTCACTTTTTCATGAATTTTGACTTGTAGAAACTAAAAAATATCTTAGTCTGCGAGCATCATTTTTCTTGGTCTTCATCTCTGAATAATTCTTGATCACATTCCTCTATTAATTAAATAATTTTTAATTATTTAATTAATTCACCTCTTAACCTTTATTCTACTAAGATCAATTAAATGAAAATTAATTGTGTCACTAACACCCCCTTTCTTCAATAATTAAATAAATTGTTATTTATTTAATTATTTTCCTTTTGTCACTCATCTATAGTCAGATGAGAATAATTATTATTTGTCTATTTATTGACCTTTCCACTCTTCTATAATTAAATAATTCTCAAAATTATTTAACTATCCAGTGTCATTCCTTTCTCCCATTAAATAATTAACTCAAATTAATTATTTAATGTCTCATTCCTATTTCTTCCCATTTAATTAAATTCCCATGATTCTCCCTCTTCCAAATAAATAATTTAAAAATTATTTATGCTCCACTTTTCCAGAGATTCCTTTCTCATGAAATAAATAATTTTATCATTTATTTATTTCATTATCTCCCTCCACTTTCTCGTCTTTGAATCTCAACCGTCGGATAACTCTGGTCTCTTTTCAATCTTGACCCTCTATTTCATAACCTCTACTCCTTTGTGTTGCATGTCTTCTTGTTCATCAATCTTGGAATCTTTCTAGAAGATCAATCGATCTTGACCATCCATTCAAATGGTTGTCTATAAAAGAAGCCTTCCTCCATTTTTTATTTAACAATCACTTATCTTTGACTTTCATGCTTACTATTTGTAGGTATTTGCACATGTCTACTATGATCTGAGGGCATATTTGCAAAAGCAGATTAAGGAGAGACAAGAGAGGTGATTCAACTTCAAATATGGGGAGTGTATCTAATTTGAATGTATTTTATTCCTTATTTTGATTGTTTTCTCTTGTTTAGATTGGATTTCTAGCTTGGATAGTGTTGTGGCTGTGACTAGAATCTAGGCTGGTAGAGATTTCCCATCTTACATTGGTGAACCTAATGTGAAGACAATTTTTTGTAGGTTTTTGTATGGAATGACATAATTGAGACAAACAACAACACAATCACAGGGGAATGACACAACTAATTAGAGAAGTAGGGCAACTGTTAGGCAAGAAAATGAATTTTAAATAGCAATGTATTCATGATGCACCGTGACACATCTGTGGGTGGGAGACTTGAATTTAAAATCATGATGCAACTGATTCAGAATGATGCATTATAGTGATGCATTTGTCAACCCAAACAATGCAATCGCCTGTTAGGTATAAATTTTTTACTTTTCAGTTTTCTCTTAATCTTCCTTTTGGGTTTTTGTTAGAATAGGGTTATGTTGTGCTAACCTTCTCTTTTTAGCATGTGGCTTTGGACTTAAGGAGCTTTAAAATTATTTTTTAGAAACAAAAATTGAGCTTTCCATCATTTTTCATAAGGTTAATCAATTTTGTTTGCTTACAACAACTTGCATCAAATTCATAAGGTTAAAATGAACATGCATTTTTCATTCATAAGGGTTTAAAACAAACAACAAAATGAATATTACACTCATGAGCTTTAAAATGAACATGCATCACATGTCATTGGCCTAAAAATAATCCAAGTGTTTGTTTCATCATAAGCAAGGGTTAAAATTAATGAGTGTTTTTCATGTATTTTGGTTGGAATTATGCTTTTGGATGCATATGCTCTTCTCTCATGCCACTTGGCAATCTTGAGAATCAAAAGCATTATTTTGGCATTATGTGAAATCACCCACATATTTGGATTTGGAATTAAAATGAACCCCATGTGAGTGTGAGGAAAAGGCATTGCGTATGCTCTCTCCTTGCACTTCGTGCGATCTGGGAGATAAAAAACAACGTACTTCCTTTCTTTTGTATACCTTTTAGAGGGCCTACCATCCCACTTCAAAAGATGGGAATGACCCAAGCAATAACAAAGCTAAGGCCAAGCTACTTTTGAACTGCTATATAAAAGATTTGTTTGTGATGAAAGTCATAAGCAATAGGTGTGGATGCGTCATACCAACAAGTGCCACCCCTAGTGTCTACGTGACATGTCAAAATCCTTTCTTAGGAAGGGACTGGGAGGCCTCTTGATTGAAATAATCTTGAGCTAATCTTGTCGCATGTATGGCCACCTTGTACGAAAGCCCTTACTAAGAACCAATCATTTTAGTGGCCAAAATCCCTTTCACTTGTTAGCATAGGAACAATCATTCTGAAGCCACCCCACATTTTCACCATTCATGTGTAGAGGTAGAAATTCCTCTTTGGGAGTGAGACTTGGTGTTCCCTAAAAGTGTGTGTTGTGTAAGGGGGAGCCAATGCCACCAAGCCTCTAGTTGTCTGCCTTATTTGGTTTGCTAGAGAAATCCAAGTGGGGATCTAGTGAGTGGTATCTCTCGAAGCCTAAGATTGTGCATTTTTTCTATGAGTGTCATTATTCACATTGAAATCAAACCTTTTCACATGCAAAATCATACCAAAATAAGTGTATGTGATTGTATTCTACTTTTCCAAACTTCATCTCATAAAATTTCATCAAAATCAATCAAAAATCTACTCGAAAACCAAGTCAAAATATTAAATTTTCAAAATCAACACTCTATGAACCACAAATAATTGAAACAAGCCTACAACTATTATTCTATGTCGCAACTGTTCACTGAAAAACCATAACTAATATTCTGCACCGCATCTACCATAAACAGAGCAGCAACTAATAAACTGAACCGCAACTGATCATAAAAAACCTACAACCTAAAATGATACATCCGAGAAAAATAGTGTTGTAATTTCCTAATAACCACAATTTCACAAAAACCTTGTCTAAAACTGATCCAATTCATCTTTACAATGAACTTGTTATCCAAACCAAAGACTTGCAGAGTTTATCAGTCCATTCTAGCATTGCTATTTAGTATTTCATTTCATTCTAGGTTGCCTTCCCCATCCTTTTTCCTTGCATACATTAATCCTAGACCTTAGGTTGTGCTTACCTTTCAAATCTCAGATATAGGAAGATTACTAGGCCTTTGGACATTCCATGGTTGCTTATCCAAGTTTTCATTGACCTTCATCTTTCATTTTACCAACCTTTTTCCTTTTCATCTTGGTCTTGAGTATCAAACTTGTTTCTTAGTTTAGACTCACCTTGTCAAAACTATCATCTTGATTATCACAAAGGTCAATGACATTTGGGTTTGTTATCTTGGACCTACATTAGCTTGGTTTCCTTCCTTTGTCTTAAATTTTAGGATTCACACCATACCCTTTGACCATAGCGTCATTATCATCCCATTAATCTTTAGTCTTGGACTTAAATTTCACTTTCACTTTGCATTCTTATAACCCCCCCAAAAAAAGAGAGCTTAATTTCATCCTTATTTTCACCACTACCTTTGATCATTAATTTAGCATCATTTAGTCTCCTTATCATTATCTTTCATCATTAATTAGTCCACCTTTGGTATCCTTTGCATCCATTAGTTTCATTTAGATACATTTATCTTTATCTTATAGTCATTATCCTTGCATGATCACCTTGCATCCTTATAACCGAAAAATCCCAAAAACATAGTTTAGCTTCATATCACCTTGCATTATCTTCCAACTTGAAAGTCCTACATGGTTGAAACAAAGTCATGAACCAAAAGAAAGGACTGCCTTAAATGATCCCTTTTCTAATGACACCAACTTTGGATACAATTCAATTCAATCTACACCACAAAGAGATATGCCACAAAGATATCTAATTGACGCACTTGACAACCTAAACTTAGATGAATTCAACAAGAAATTGACTCCTGAAGAGATTGAAAGAGCTTACCAAGATCCAATGATTCTATGCATTGTTGACGAGCTCTTTAATGCCAATCCTAATAGATAATTTTATGCACTAGCCAAAAAGGGTGCTAAACTCCCTCAAGGCTTTGATGTCTCAACAATTGTGGAAGGAGATACTCAAAATCCATTCGCATTAGGGTTTCCATACAAGGAAAAAATTTCACATTTGGAAGCTCATCCAATTCCATGGGTAAGACCTTCACAAATTCTCTTTTTAAAAACAAAAACCAAGTTCCTACATCACAAGGTCCAACACCCATATTTAAACATACAAACCAAGGTCCTAAAAATACATTTCAAAAAATGAGCCAAGGTCCAACACCCATATTTTAGACCACAACTCAAGGTCCCTTATCACAATTTCAAAACAATACCCCATCCAATCAAAATCAACCAAACAAATCTAGGAGAATTCACATTGTCCCATGAAGAATACCAAATCAAAACACCAACCAAGGGCCCACTCCTACATTGCAAGGACCTACATTCTCAAAAATTAATCAAGGACCTACATCTTCAAACACAAATCAAGGACCAACATTTCAAATCCAAGGAACAAATCAAGGACCTACACCATCACTTCAAGGACCTACCCCATCTTTTCTAAACACCAATCAAGGAACAAATCAAGGACCTACACCATTTCAAATCCAAGGAACAAATCAAGGACCTACACCACAACTTCAAAACACCATACCAAATACAAACATGACCTTTGGGACTAATCTAAATGCCAATTTTCCTCCAAATCAAACCAACACAAATACATCATTTACACATCAATATCAACAAGGTTCCATGCCACAAAATGTCAATCCAAATCCAAATCCAACATATGACCCCAACACCAACATCATAACACCAAATAAAGCCAACACAACACCATCTCTTGCTGAAACATTGATGCAACAAATACAAGCCATACAAAAACAAATGACAAACATGCAATTGGGGGCCAACAAGAAAACTTATTCCATGGAGGAATTGTGCCCCTATCCATTTGACAAAAATCTATACATTCCACCCTTTCCCCCTCACTTCACGACCCCAATTTACCTAAGTAAAAATGGAAAGGAGATTCAATAGAACACATACAAGAATTTAATACATCATGTATGGAAGTCACATATGATCCCACCTACTTGATGAGACTATTCCCATGAAGTCTCATGGGGCCAACCCTAGATTGGTTTGCACATCATCCTTTAGGGATTAGAACATGGGGTGAGTTGGATGATAAATTCATTAATCACTTTTCCTTTAACATTGAAAGTGGTGTAACCCTTGCAACATTATGCACTACCAAACAAGAAGAAGGGGAGTCACCTCATTTTACCAAAGATGATAAAGTCTAGCTAGCAAGTTCACTTGCCACATTCCTAAGAAATAACTAGTCACCATGTTTTTGGAAAACCTTAATGGAGAAATGATGAGTGGAATTCAAATCCAATGCTGCACAACATTTGATACAATCCTTGAGAAAGGTTTCCTTATTGAAAAGGGTCTTTTCACAAAAGGACTAGTCAATGTACACAAAGACACCCCAAAGCCTAATAATGACAAAAGAAAATATTGGTCCCAAAACAAGAATGCCACTAATGATGGAGTTGTTGACACTAAAGTGATAAAAAAGGTCCTACCATTCATCTCAAAGGTCCCTCAACTTCAAACGCATCAAACACATCAAATACCCAAACACAAGATCAAGGTCAAACATTGAACACAGTCCAAAACAATCAACAACGCAGAGGTCCTCCCCGTGCCAAGAGAACATACACCCAATTAGGTGAACCCATTGTGATTAGTCCTCAAGACACTCTTGTAATCTCTTGTCATCCAACTACTAGACATCAAAAACTATGAACCCTCATTGATCAAACCTTATTGGTGGAAGGAAGATGAATATTGTGAATATCATCGCAGAAAAGGACATAAGACATATAGATGTTGGACACTCAAAAATTTCATTCAAGACCTCATTAGGAAAGGAATCATTTCCATAGACAATTCACAAGGCAAGACAAATGTCAATCATACCATATTTAAAACTCCCTTGCAATATCATGACAAAGGAAAAGCCTCTAGTTCAGGGAATAACAATAATTCTAGTTATGTTGCCATCAAAATGATTATAGCACTATTATCCTTAACATAAGACCCTTTGATGATCACATTTCCACCATTATCATAAATAAGAAAATTTCAGAGTGTGTTGTCACCACTCGCAGAACCAAGATAACTCTTCCAGGACCTCCTTCCAATCCACAATAAAAAAATCCATTACAATCTCCTAGACCAGCTTGGGAAGACTCCCACACAAATCTCTATCTTGGAAATCCTTCGCATATCTCCTCAACATAAAGCTATCCTTGATAAAGCCTTACAAGAAGCATATGTACCTACCAATCTAGATGTCAATGAATTTTAGGTCATGGTTGGATACCTTGCTATGTCTATCATGTCACCTTATTTGAACAAGAATTTTTCATACAAATGTTTGATCATAACAATGCCCTGCACCTTGAAGTTTGCATTAATAAACACAAGATCAGACGAGTTCTAGTAGATGGTGGAGTAGGTCTAAAAATTTTCTCAATAAAATTAGTGAAATCATTGGGATACTCTAAGAATTGCATAGACCAAACTAATAAAATTGTTATCAAAGCTTATGATGATGTTGAGCGCTTGTTTGAACGAGTAATTTCACTTCCCGTGAGAGTTGGTCTAGTAATACAGAGCACAGTGTTTCATGTCTTGGATCTTGATTTACACTACAATCTTCTTCTTGGTCACCCATGGATTCATTTCATGAAGGCTACCCCATCCACATACCACCAATGCCTCAAGTTCCCACATAATGGCACTAAAATCACTATTCTCGGTGATCCTAATCCCTTTCAGTATTGCACTAACCTAAAAGGAATTGTTGAATGTCAAGTTCCCATAAATTGAGAGGCCTCATCTTCCACTTCATCACACTACGTTGATCCATTTTCCCTTGTGAAATCAACCACTCCATTCACCCCATCATTCACACCCAAAATCTAGATTCAAGACAAAGGATATAAAGAATACAACATGAAGAGTCTCTTTTGCATTGGAAAGCTACCCAAATCACTGAAGTCTTATGGTAGACTACATCCCATACAACCTAAGGTTGTCATCCATAATCCGCCTACCAACTTCACTAAATGGGGGGAGTTAGCCAAAAAATCTTTGGATGACCACATTTATACATGGCTATATAAAGAGGACATAGAACCTAAGTAGTTACCAATTGAGTAGTATTCAAAAGGGTTCCTATTGATGAAGCAACAAGGATATGATGGACACAACATCCTTGGCCTAAACAAACAAGGAATTTTGGAACCCTTTTAGCCTCCTTAATTGCTTAAAAACCAAGGGTTAGGGTTTGTGCAAGTAAAAGTGACTATCCGGGGTATTAGGTCACCTTCAAATGAGGTCCTTGATGCTTCAGATGAGACTGAGACTTCTGAGGAATCTTACAACTATGAAGTTGATTCTAATGAGTATGAATGGGATTATTTATCCTCTACTATTGACCTTGACCTTGATGAAATAATTAGAGAACCTAGTGAGCCTACCCTTGAAGAAAGATTCGATAAAATGTTTAAAATTAGTTCCCCACAAACCCCGTCAAGTCCCCACTAGAAATTCCCATTAAAAGGAGAAGCTTGGATCAAACACTTCTGGGAAATCGAAGCTCATAGCGAAACATCCTGGGAAATTGATGACTCTACCTCTATCATTACCTTATCTTCCTACACCATGACCCTTGACAATACCAATGATGGCTTACCCTCGTCTATCCCCAACTCATAGATTGGGATCAACAAGAACCACCAAGTTTAGATACATTCGAGAACAATGAAGCAATTGCTAAGTTCATGGGACTTCATGAAGGAGTATTGAGTGGGGATCATAAGGTTGGATTTGTCATAGAAATCAATTGTGTAGCATACTTTGGTGAGGTTGTTTTGTCCTCTAGTCACAAAAGTGAAAATGAAAAAGTTAAAATAAAAATAATAGGTCTTCAGGTGAAAACTGAAAGGCACCTGCTGACTATGAAAAAGTAAAAATAAAGGATGCATCTGAAGGTGAAAACCTCTCTGAGGAACTTGAGGATGAAGGACTTGACAGTTTCCCTATAGACCATCAAGGAAAAGCCTAAGTTTACAACATTCCTCGTATAGAATAAATAGAAGAAGTGAACATTGAGACACAAGATAACTCCAAAATAATATTGCTCGCAATATCTTTGACCATCGAGGAAAAGCCTAAGTTTACAACATTACTTTAAGAAAGACAAGCTAATTTTGCATGGCCATATGTTGATATGCCTAGGTTGGACCCTGAAATAGTTTTAAATCACTTACCACTGCTACCAAATACCAAACCATATAAACATAAGATAAGGAAAATTCACCCACAGATTGCACTCTTGGTCAAGGTTAAACTAAAGAAACTCTTGGATGTCAGATTCATACACTCTATTGACTATGCAGATTGGATATCTAATCTTGTTCCTATCACAAAACCAAATGGTCAAATCAGAGTATGCAAATATTTTAGGGATCTTAACAAGGCTTGTCCTAAAGATGATTTCTCCTTACCAAATATTGATATCATAGTTGACCTCATTGCTAGATATGAAATTCTATCACTTATGGATGGATTCTCGAGTTATAATTAGATAAGAATTTCTCCTGAAGATCAACCAAAGACAACCTTCACATGCACTTGGGGAAATTTCTGTTGGAACATTATGCCATTTAGACTTTAAAATGTTGGAGCTACATATCAAAGAGCCATGACTACTATTTTTCATGATTACATGCATGTCCTGATGGAGGATTATGTTGATGATCTTCTCTCAAAATATCTAGAATGAAGTGGTCGCCTAGCTATTTTGGATAATATTTTCACATGACTAGAAAAGTAAAAACTTAGGTTAAATCCAAATAAATGTGTTTTTGGGGTCCAATCAGGAAAAATATTAGGATATATTGTCTCCCACAAAGGAATAGAAGTTGATCTTGCAAAAGTAAAAGCTATTTTGGACATGCCACTGCCAACCAACATCAGTTAGCTAAGGACTTTACAAGGGAGACTACAATCAATCCATAGGTTCATTGTTGAGCTAGCAGATAAGATTCATCTATTTCAACATTTGTTATGAAAAGAAATTCCTTTCATTTGGACAAACAAGTGTCAAGAAGCATTTGATCAAATCAAGAATTACCTATTGACTCCACCAATTCTTATGGCTCCTATTGATGGAAGACATTTGATATTGTACATGATAGCAACTACATCAACACTAGGGGCATTGTTGGCACAAAATGATAATGATGACCTAAAGAATGAGCAATCTACAACATCATTCAAACTTTGGTCATATATGAGTTAAACTACAACCCTATTGAACGAGCATGCCTAGAAGTTGTATTTGCAGCCCATAAGTTGAGACATTACATGCTGAACCATAAGAAAAAGCTGATAGCCAAAATTGATACTCTGAAGTATCAAGTCTCAGTAAAGAAGCTCTGATAGGAAGATTAGCTAAGTGGGTTATGATCTTAAATGAATATGGCATTGAGTATGTTGATCGAAAATAAATAATAGGACAAGTGATCAATGATCAACTCATAGATGCACCAGTAAAGATGGATCATCCTTTGATATCTAAATTTCCAGAAGAATCAATATTTTTCATCGAAACACCAACAACATGGAAATTATACTTTGACGGATCCTATACAAGTCATGGTTCAAGAGCTGGCATTTTATTCATCACATCCCAAGGGGGTTCCATTCCTAAATCATTTCGAATAGCATTTTTCATACACTAATAACATGGTTGAGTATGAGACACTTTTGACAGGACTCCGAATGGCAATAAAATGGAAAATCAAGGATCTTCAATTCTATAGTGATTCCCAGTTAGTTATTAAGCAATTCAATGATGATTATGATAACAAGGATGAGAAGTTGATGCCCTATAAGCACATGGTTGATAGTTTTAAACTATATTTTGAAGCTATTACCTTTGAGCAGATGCCGAGAATCCAAAACAAGGTAGCTAATGCAATGGAAACAATTGGATCTCTCTTGGAAATTCTTAACAATGCATCACAATATGAGCTCTTGGTAGAATAATTGTTGGTCCCTACATTTGATGTCCCCGAAACTGAACTCATGTGTGAACTTGTTGGTATTGAATCCCCCTGATATAAATACATTTACAACTATCTGCATGACCAAATTATCCCTCCTGACTTGTCCCTCAACCAACGAAAAACCTTTATCCAACAAGCCTCTAAGTATGCCATCATCAGAGATACCCTTTACCGCCACAGTCTAGATAGCACCCTCCTTTGATGTCTTGACTCAAATGAAGCACAAATAGCCTTACAAGAGGTTCATCACAGTATATGTGGAGCTCACTCTATTGTTCCTACCTTAGATAAAAAGCTCATGAGGATAGGATATTATTGGCTTATGATGGAACATGATGCCTATCACTTCATGAAGAGATGTCACCAATGTCAAATTCATGGAGATCTAATACACACACCAACTCAGGAATTGTAGCTACTCACATCACCATGGCTATTTTATCAATTGGGACTCAACCTCGTAGGAAAGATCCATCCCACTTCCGCAAATGGGCATAAGTTTATCCTTTTTTCTACAAAATACTTCACCAAGTGGATCGAAGCCATCCCAATGACCTACATGAATGGAAAGTAGATATCTAAATTAATCCCAAATTACATTATATGCCACTATGGTATCCCATAGTCCATTATTACATACAATGGTCACCCTTTCAAGAATCAGGATGTTCATGAACTTTGTGAAAATTTTCATATCCAACACCATTTCGCTACCCCATATTACCCCTAGGGTAATGGCCAACCTGAGGCATCTAACAAGACTATCCTTAAAATATTAAAGAAGATTGTTGATGACATTGGTTGTGACTAACATCTCCAACTCAATCCTACTTTATGGGCCTATAGTACCAGTGTTTGCACCCCTATAGGAGCTAATTTGTATTCCCTTTTCTTTGGGTCTGAGGCCATACTTCCTATTGAGGTCAAGTTACCATCATTAAGAGTATCTATGCAAGGATTGATTGATCAAGAAGAATAGGTACCATGTATCCCATCTACATGAGCTAGAGTTATTGGATGAAAAGAGATAGAATGTTTTGACACATTTGCAAGCATATCAAAACCTCCTTCGATGCAGCTACAACAAGAAGGTCCAACCTAGAAGCTTTGTCATTGGTGACTTAGTCCTAAAAGAGAATTTGAATAATCAGATAGATCTAGAAAAGCCTGGAAAGTTTGAACCTAATTGGTTGGGACCTTATATCATCACAACAACATATGGATCTGGTTCTTATCAACTCTCTACTCCTAAAGGTGAACCATTTCCTAAGCCCATCAACAACATGAACCTTCACAAATATTACACTTAATTCTTAGAGTATCCCTGCAAAAATTCAAAAAATACAAAAAAAATCAAAAAGTGGTCACCCTGATGAAAACCTCTCAAACAAGCATCTTGGTGACAACAAAAAAATAAAAAAATAGCAAAGAGAAATAATTTATCCAAAAGTGAAAACCACTTCGGTGGCACTTTGGATAGGTACCATGGTGAAAACCTGGAAAACATGTGCCATGTGTAGTCAGTCTATGCTCCTCTGTCTACAATCACTCTACCTAGTCTTCCATCATTCGATCATCCATTTTCACATACCCTTCATCCATAATAAAGCTTTGTCATCCTTCCAATGGCTTGAGAACCATTGACATTTAGCTTCCTTTGCTTACATGCCCATCCTTTGCGTTTATTTGCCACTTCCCCTTTTGCATAATAAGTTGGTTGCATACCTGATTGGGGGAAATTTCTTTAATTATGTCTTCATGGGATCTGACACATGGTATCATCCCTTTAAAACATCAAAATCTAAAAAAAAAACATCAAAAATCTAAAAAAAATAATAAAACATCAAAATCCAAAAAAAAAAGAAAATATCAAAACTTCCAAAAACAGAGTTAGATTCCGAGTATGAATCAGTTTGTGTTCGTAGGGTCGAACTACATTGTCTCTGTGCATTTTCTATGTAGGAAAGGCTCATCTTCAATGGGCCCCTGAGACATTAGGTCAGTTCTTTTAGGTTTGTTCAAATAAAATCATGGCTCAGTCTTTTTTCAAATAAAACAAAGTCAAGTCATGTCGAACTACGAGGTATTTGCGTGTATAACGTAGGCAAGACCATCAATCGATGAGCCCCCGAGCCCCCGAGGCCCTAGGTCAGTCCTTTAGGGTTTGTTGGGTCTGGTCGTGTTCTTTTCCCACAAGCAATTGTAGTGCCCCTCCGTTGTGGCCTTTCTGGATATTGGTGTAAGTATTTATTTGTGCTTCGTTGTTTACGGTGTCATTGAATTGTGTGGTAAACATAATGACTTTGTTTAACGAGTTAATTAAATTAACTTTGGTTGACAAGGTAATCTAAATTAAAGTTGGAAAAATTGAAATAACAAGTAAATAAATTGGTTTTACGAAACATAAAGGATTTGGATTAATAAATAATTAAATTTAAATTGCTTTGTTAAAAGTAATGTTTTAGTATTAAATAGTTGAATTAAATTATCTTGATAAAAAGTGTTATTTTAAAATTATATTTTAATTGAAAATTTATCATTTAGAAGGATAATTATTTAACTACAAAAAAAAAATTAAAAAAATATATTTTTCTTTTGTGTAATCATTATTAATAAATAAATAAATATTATACTATTAATAAATAATATTGTCTTTAATATTATTGTTTGATTCCCTTGTCAACCTGTCTCAGTGTGCTTAAACATAATAGGAAGTTTAAAGGTTTAAATAAATTGCATGTTTGGAAATTTTGGCTTTACACCTATCAATTGCATTTGCTTGAAAGTTTCTATAGTCTTTCATTAAATCCATTTTGTGCATATCCTACAGCCATTTCCATGAGAATCACATTCCTTAAGGCATTCTATCAACCAATTCTCGTGCCATCATTGTTGTCTCACACATGCTTATACACCCGGGGAAATCGCAACTTCATCATCTAATAGAAAAAATTCCTCTTTTTTATGCCTTGTAGGATGTCCCTTCATTATTACCAGATTTCTAGTATGGTCCAAATTATTAGAGTGCAAGCCTATATCTTTAGATTTTTTTCATTTAGCACCACTAACATTCTCCACTAGAATGTTGTACCTCTTAAATTGACGGAAATGGTTCCCATCTCTCAGAATAATTTCTTCTGCAAAATAGTAGAGATGAAGTTTCTTAGCAGATCTAACAGTTGCTCTAGGGGTCACATACAACAAACCAAAATGTGATTGCTAAATTTTCTTGGGTGACAGATAAATGGCTTATTATTATAATTATTTTACTTATTTTGGAGGTAGATAAATGATTTATTATTATTATTATTTTCTTACTTTCTTCTCTTCTACAGCACTAAGTAGAAGCCTTGAAATTGGAATACTTTGTTGTCTTCTTTTTCAAAGCCAATTTCTCCAAACCATCTTATAGCCTTCAATCAATCATGTCAATTGTGAATTATGTCGTAAGTCTAGCCATTTTATTTTATTTTATTTATTTACTTAGGGAAATGATAAGTTTCCCCCTTCGGTTGTTTTAATTAAAAGTGGTTTTCATTGATTGGTAGATATGTATATAATATTTATAGTTCTTATGCTAGATTTTTAAGAGTTATTTTATGTAGTTTTGGTTAGTAAGATATGAATTGGTTTATCATTTGGTACTAATTTCTTCTAAATATGTTTAGTTGGTAGATTGTGATCTTGCCGTTGATTTAGTTATTATGAAATTCAATTATTTGGAATACTTTTGTCTTGCAATTATACGAATGTGTGTATAATTGAAGTAGGGATCAATTAGGTTCTTTTATTAATATTAGGTAGAGGCTATTTGAGTAGATTGAAATGAATGAATATCTTACCTTATGTAATCTTAATATTTGAGTAAGTACTCCTAAAAGAGAAGTAGTAATTAGATGAATGAAATTGATTATATTTTAAGAAGGAATAAATAAATGAGGTATGTACGATATTAATTAATAAAACAAATAGGGATATCTTTAAGTTGGGGAAAATTCATTGATTTAGTTAAATAAATCTGAATGGGAAATCATGTTGGGATAAGCATCTTATTGGCTTTGTATAGTTAGCAGTCCCCTTGTGGATACACTAGGTGATTAGTATAAGTGTTTTATGGATGTTGGATAAGAGAGTGTTTCTCTAGTTATAATCAATTGATTAGGAAACTTAGTAAATGGAAAAATCATTCAGAAGGAAAAATTGGATTAATCAGATCTTAGACAATGGGAAAGCATTGTGAAATGTCGTAAGCTCTATCGATAGTTTTATAGGCATGCATAGAAGAAACATACCATCTTGTGAATAGGGACTTCATTTTTGAATTATTTCATAGTTGGATTGATAATATGTGTTTCCTTTGTGTTGCAATGTTTATTCATTGTTTACAATAAATATTGTGGTCGCATAATTGATTTAAGTGTTTGGTTCGTGGGTTACTTATGGAGATGTTCACGATGGCTTGTTTATTGTAAGTTGCTTAAAAATAGTGCATTTCAAGTTTGCAGAGTTTGATGTTTACTTTATGTGGAATTGTGTGCGTGATTTGGAATTAAAGTTGATTGAGTATTGTGTTTGATGGATATTGAGTTGTGTTCCAAAATATTATTTGCGATATGTCATGATTGAATTAGTTATATTTAAATAATTGAATATTTGATATGCAGGGAAATTTGACTATCTTTTGTTGTATTGGACATCTTGATTGTAATATAATGTTGAATTGTAAGTATTTTGGTAAATTAGTCACTGGGTATCTTGTAGGTAGAATATTGAGGGTTCCCATAGATACCCTATTGACTAATTTACTGTCGGTAATTGAGGTTGGTTTTGTATTGAATCGTTTATGTTATCTTGATTCAGTTTGAAGGTCTCGTTATGATATTGCCTCTTTTATTCATCTCGCGTTGTTTTGCAATTGTGGAAGTTATATAGCCATATTGTGGGTTCCTTGATGTGAGTCTACCTTTTTGTGTTATTTCTGATCAAGGGGACTTTATGAAATGACTTTCTTTTAGTCATATTTCATGATGGTTGGGAACCCAAAGTGTTTGAATTACCCTCAATGGGAGTTTGTGGATTTTTGGTGTTTTTGGCTTTCAGAGGCAATGGAGAAAACTTGGTTTATGTTGATTCTTCCATGATTGGACCTTTGTGATTCATTAACCCTATTTATGATTTTGAATTCTTATGGATGGTACCTCCTTTGTTCTCGTTTTAGTGATATGGAATGGGTTTGTGAGATGGTTCTTGCTTCACATGTTGTGTGATATGTACTCCTTGATTTTTATGTGAGATGAGGTACACCCCTTGCATGCTTTGGTTTGGTAATGTAGGGAGTAGCTCTTCATGGGGGTCTGACGCACAAAGGGGTTGTTAGGGTAACCCATGGAAGAGTTTCCTAAACAAGTGATAATGTAATTAGTGAACTAGCGGGTTTGGGTAGTTAAACACTAAACAAGATTAATTATGAGCCTCACCCATACCATTAGTGCTTTCATAGGCTAAGGATGGGATGAGAAGACCTAGTTGGTAAGATCACTGCCTTGTCCTCACGAAAGGTAAGTGGTCCTACATGAGTCACCCTATGGAGCGGTTGCCTTGAGATAGGTAGCCTAGATAACCATAGATGGAGGCGGTACCTTGGGATAGGTTGCCTGGCTAATCCATGTAAGGCCATGCGATGACACTCTCCTACAGTACCCGTTTATTTTCCCTTGTATGGTTTCCTCTGGGAGTGTTGTTTGAATTGTTGATGTTGTTGAGGCATTTGGTTCTTGGTGATTGTTGTTAAGGCCTCCAAGTTCTATCTTTTAGTGTTGTACACATGCCTCATAGCTACTTGATTGATGTTAATAAAAGGTGCTCTTGACATTTATTGTTGGTTGACATTGCGATTTCATTTGAAGGTTTTGGATCCTATTGTTGTTGGCACCTTTGATGGTTATTTAGTGTTGATCTATAATATTGGCATTTGGTTTTGTTGGAATTTTCATTATTTTGTTGTGGCTATGTGATGGAAATGTTAAGGGTTGTTATTTTATATTGTTGTTATCCTTGTTGTGGAGTCTGGTTTTCTTTTGGTTCGTTTGACTGTTTTGGTTGAGGAATGGGGATATTTCTTGTCAACTCCTAGCATGGGGGGGTGGTCCTCCGGGTCCACGTGGTCGGGTGGAACATGCTATGCACCCCATTGGGTTCCCAGGTTGTGTTCGTGATGCGGAAGTGGATACATAGTTTCCAAAGCTTCACTTGGTTGAAGACTACTCTACACTTTGTACCATGTTCATTTATGTAACATTCTTGTATTTGATGTATCTTTTCCTCTACACGACATGATGCATATGTACTCCTAAAGTAATGTAATGTACTCCTGAAACAACTGTAATGTATTATTTTACCTTTGTAAACCTTATGTGGTAGTTGTTATCTGATGTGTTGTATCTATGGAAATATACTCCACAATTGTCATATTGAACTATTATTAAAATGTTGTATGTATCTTTTTCATCTCTTTGGATCATGAATGGTTGTATGTTATCTTCATGTAATATCAATCTTTTGTTTGTCATCATTATGGTTTTAGTTTTAGGATTTCATGATGTCGTCTCATGTACCCCAAAGGATGTAATGGTCATTGTAATTGTATAATTGCTTTATATGTAATATATGTACTTGTTCATCTTATGTATTGTTCTTCTTTTTAAAAAAAAAATTGTGCAGAGCTTTGTTGTCCTTTGGGGTTCACACAGTGGGGCATTATAGTAATCATCATTCAAACCAAATCATGAATCAATAGACAAACATATCCAACAAATCTTTAATTTTCAATCAATCAATCATCTTATCAACAATCAATTGATTAGATCATTGGTCTTATATCATAATGGGGCATTATGTTGTTTATCTCATTCGGTCTTATCGCTTGTCTTTTATCAGGATGTGTCCTTCCTGAGATTAGACATTGTCTTTGGTCAATCTTGTCATTCACCTTAAGCGGGATATGTCTTTCCTGCAACTAGGTATTTATCAAAATTGTTAATTGGTCAACTTTATCAGATGTGTTTCTTTCCTTAAATAGGATATTTCTTTCTTGAAATTAGGTATCATCACATCAGTCAATCATATCAATCAAACTTTATCACATCAATTCAATCTTTTCATCTTGGTTAAATTAGCCTTGCCTTATTTGGGATGTTTCTTTCCTAAAGTGGGGCATAATCAATTAAATCAATCAAATATTCCTTTGTCAATCTATCAATCAATGATCAATCAACTTCGATCAAGAAATAAATTAGTTGGTCATCTCAGTCATATTGGTCAACCTAATCACTCAATCTTGTCAACACTATTGTCAAACATTAATCTCTTTGGCAAACACTTTGTTGGTCTAAAATTGTCTTATCTTATTGATGGTTTTTGGGTCATGTTACTAGCTACCTCAAGGATGTCCTATCAAGGGATTTATAGGAGAGATGATGGATCATGATCTCTTTTCTTTGCTTTCTGCTTGTGGTTTTTCTTGGAAAAATGATTGGAGCAATTGGGTCCTTACTATGATCCAGGGCATTCCTTGTCTTTTGACATTGTATTTTGACTGCCTGTCTCTCATAAATGGTCACCTTGCACACCTTGGGCTATCTCATACCATGGTGTTTGTGTTCCATTTATGAAAATTTTGATGCCCGATGATGATAAAAATAAAAGCATGAAATTTTGTCCTTTGTCATTTTCCATGCTAACATTAATCTCTTCCATGCTAACATTTCTTTTGTCTACATCTTGACAAAGTCTTGTGACACACAAAAATATCCTGCATACAAGATCATGTTAGGAAGCATTATAGTAAGTGTCACCATCATAGACATCATCATCATATTAAGCCACATACATTTGCATGAGAAAATACAAAAAACATAGCGTGCATCCATATAGCATTAACATAACCAATCATGACATTGCATTATGATCATAGTTCATTTACATTGCATCACATTCCATATACATTGCATCCCATTTTGTGTACATTGCATGACATTAATCACATTATTGCATATCACATTTTACATTCACATTACACATTTCTAATCGACACATGCATAGGCATTAGATTACATCAAAATTAGTTGCATTCACATATGAAATTTCATCATAAACATAGGTCATTCATACTGTATTCATAATCCATACATAAAGCCATGAACATCCATAACTTAATCATAAATGCATAAACATCCATCATATCAAACCATCACATGATCATATAGAATGCATAAATAGACATGATAAAAGCATAAACAACCATAGCATAATCATAATCATAAAGTACAATCACATAGAACTACATATCATAAACTGCCGCCAAAAATCATATCATATATCACTCAAAATGTGTCATAGGTACAATGTCAAGATGTATCATATATCTCAAAATAGATCTTGTAGGCTCTATAATCAAAATACACTGTCCATACACATAGTGTCAAAAGATTCTCTAGCTTGAGCCGCCTTGATGTCCTATCCCTAGGGTATCCCTATCCTCTTGTAGAGGTGCATCTGGAGACCTATTCTCAAAGGTGGATGGCCTTTCATAAGGAGTGGACCATTTGGGGGTTGATCTCTCCCCACTCTCTGACCTACTATGGGAACGCCTGTTGTGGGTCCTGTTATGTGTCCTGCCCTGCAATCCACTCTCAAACTATGAAAAGCTCAAGTCTCTCCTCTCAAGTGGCACTTCCCTCTTATACAGGTCCTTGTAGTACTACATACCCCTGCTCACCCTAGCTAGCTCCCTAACAACATCTATCATTGATCCACTACATGTTTTTGTAAAATCTAGCATCCTTTGATATGTTTGCTAGTGACTAATAACCACTAAGTCACTCTCTGTCTGGAGAGCATCTCTCTTGGCCTTAAGGCCGTATCGCTCTACCTTCACTATGCTCAACTCTACCTCTAGGGCCTGTACTCAAGTCTATAGGGTGGCTATCCACTACTCTATTGTCTCGTCCTCTACTCTGACCTTGACCTCCTCTAGCCCCTCCTCCACATACACCCCCAAAATAATCCTCTCGAAGGACTCTCTTGACCTCTCCCATCACTGCCTCCTTTGCATGCTCCTCCTCCCTCTCCTCCACATCCTCCTCAACCTCCATCATCTCTACCTATGGGCATGCCTCCTCCAGAGCTAGCATCTCTATATGCTGCTCTCCCTCCTCCACCGCCATCTTTTCTCCTTCCCTAATATTTGGTTGGTCCTCCTCATCCTCCTCCTAGGTTGATGATAAATGTCTCACTGCCCACCATCCTTCGTCCCTCCTCCTCCAGCATTGGTCTCCTCCTCAACCTCCCCTCCCATCTCCTCCATCATCTCCTCCCCTTCTATCTCCCCATCCTCCATCTCCTTTCCCTCCCCCCTCCATCCCTTGTCTCCTCTCTAGCCTCGTGGGCCCCTGCCTCAGTGCTCTATAGGCGCTGGCTTCTCTAGATCTATATATGGTGATGTTTTATGTGTCCACCACCATGCATCATACTCAGGAATCATCCCTGCATTTACATCACCCCCTCTCCATCCCCACTGAATTAGATGTAGAGAATCAACCTCCTACTTGGTCGTGGTCACTAGTATCTATTTTCCTTATGAGTGCACCTCTTGAGACGATCATGTGAACTCTACTATGCCTACAGGAATACCTTGCCTCTCTCTAAACTGCCATCTAACCTGCTCTAGAAAATACATCTCTATTAAATGCTAGGACTACATATTCCAACCTATCAAATATCTGGGCTGACGACACCATGGAAAATGCTCATCCTCCCCTACCCATAGATCAAAATCCATGTAGGGCTTCCAGACAAAGCTCACTAATGTTTACAGGCCATGTCTCCAGTATCTAGTGTCCCCCACATTTGTCTATGTGATTGATCCTCGATATAGATATACATATGGAGTACCAGCCCCCAACTGTCATACAACTGGTGGTCGAAACACTGCTATATGCACCCACACCCATATCATTAGCAATGTGACCCCGAAACTCAAGCTTTGTCCCCATCTATATGAAATATCATGGAGCTAGAAGTATAGCATGCCCAACAGACATGGTCCCCATGCATATATTGTCTCACCCTGGACCATACCTGCTAGCATCTCTCTCCAACATATGGAGAAACCATGACCCTTGTGATCTGGAATCATAGCCCCTACAATCAGTGTACATAGCACATAGTCATATCTATCATATCTCTCGACTAGAGTCTCCCACTTGATCTCATAGCCCTAGATGCCAAGCTCTGAATTGTCATTGCAATCATAGTAATCATAGAGAGCCTATAATCCTCGAATGGGGTCATATCATACCTGCTCTCTATGAATTGGTAATCACAAAATCCTATAAACATCCTCTAATGTCATAGTGGCCTCCTTGATTAGTAGATGGAAACTTTAGGTCTCAAAGTGCCACCACTCTACCAGTGATTTCAGCATACCCTTGTTTGCCCTGATAATGGGCATATAGGTGACATAGAATAAACCAAGATCTCATAGTGCACTCCTCCACATCATCTAGTTGGTCCTACAATCGAAATGTATTTGGTTGTGACTCCCACGTGCAAATAGGGGGTAGTACAACCTAAAGTCATCGCAAAAGCCATCGCATCAATCTAAAGTCTTCATTTGACCTATTGGACCTAAGTTGAACAAGTCCTATCCTAAACTGGGGAAACATTTTCAGCAATCAATTGTGTCGCATTCCTCAACTAATGCATCACCGAGTTCAATTGCTATCAACCCCTCATCATTTGTGTCACTTATTTGCACATGCATCACTTTTTTCACGCTTGCATCTCTAAACATCAATTGCATCACATTATTTCAAATGCGTCGCACAAAACTTACCCCCTATAGACCTATGCAATTGTTTCACGACATGACGATTGCATGCTAAAATTTTCCTAGCTAAAATGCATGCAAATCAAAAAATTAACAAGGTGGGTTTGTAGTACTTACCGAGGCAGGCGCTCCCTCAGGACGAAAAAAGGTGCAGATGTGGTAGCCTCTATGTGCGGTGTATGGAACAAGTGACATCTCTTCATCTTTCTTCACTCAAAGCTCCTAATATTTCTAAATTTGAAATGCACAAATGACTTATTTTCTTAATCTAGCTCCTATTTATAGCCTAAAAATTAGGGTTTGCACTTGACATGTGTACTAGGCACACTCTTGGACCACTTTGAGCCTGAATTTGACCCCTGTAATGACCTCAAAAATCATTTTCATTTGCCCCATTGAACTCTTGCAATCAAAATTATCTTATTGGGATAATTATCCAAAAATTTTATTTTTTTTTGAAATTTTGTAAATTTTCTTGAGGGGGCATACCTCTACCTTGCTTTCATCGAGGCATATTTGGACTAAATTTCTTTGACACAACACGATGAACTGCATTATGTCAAAGAGGGGAAAAATGTAGACTCTAAAAAATTCGTTAGTCTGTGAGCGTCATTTTTCTTGGTCTTCGTCTCCGCATAATTAAATAATTTTAATTATTTAATTATTCTTGATCACATTCCTCTATTAATTAAATAATTTTTAATAATTTAATTAATTCACCTCTTAACCATTATTCTACTAAGATCAATTAAATAAAAATTAATTGCATGACTAACACCCCCTTTCTTCAATAATTAAATAACACACGATGTAATTGCCTACTAAATTTTTCCTAGCCAAAAATTCATGCAAATCAAAAAATTAACAAAGTGGGTTTGTAGTACTTACCAAGGTGGGTGCTCCCTCAGGATGGCGGAAGGTGCAAATATGGTAGACTCTATGTGCAACGTCTAGAACATGCAACATCTCCTCAACTTTCTTCACTCAGAGCTCCTAAGTTTTCTAAATTTGGAATGCACAAATGACTTATTTTCTTAATCTAGCTCTTATTTATAGCCTAAAATTAGGGTTTGCACTTGACATGTGTACTAGGCGCACTCTTGGACCACTTTAAACCTAAATTTGACCCCCATAATGACCTAAAAAATCATTTTCGTCTGCCCCATTGAACTCTTGGCAATCAAAATTATCTTATTGGGACAATTTTCCAATTTTTTTGAAATTTTTTGAAAATTTGTAAAATTTTCCTGAGGGGGCATACCTCTATCCTGCTTCCACTAGGGTATATTTGGACTAAGTTTATTTGACACAATGCGATGAATTGCATTATGTCAAAGAGGGGAAAAATGTAGACATTGAAAAATTTCTTAGTCTACGAGCGTCATTTTTCTTGGTCTTCATCTCCTCATAATTAAATAATTTTAATTATTTAATTATTCTTGATCACATTCCTCTAGTAATTAAATATTTTTTAATTATTTAATTAATTCACCTCTTAACCTTTATTATACTAAGATGAATTAAATAAAAATTAATTGTGTCACTAACACCTCTTTTCTTCAATAATTAAATAACACGTGACACAATTGCCTGTTAAATTTTTCCTAGCTAAAAATGCATGCAAATCAAAAATTTAACAAGGTGGGTTTGTAGTACTTACTGAGGCAGGCGCTCCCTCAGAATGAAAAAAGGTGAAGATGTGGTAGCCTCTATGTGTAGCATCTAGAATAGGCGACATCTCCTCGGCTTTCTTCTCTCAAAGCTCCTAAGATTTCTAAATTTGGAATGCACAAATGACTTATTTTCTTAATCTAGCTCCTATTTATAGCCTAAAAATTAGGGTTTGCACTTGACATGTGTACTTGGCGCACTCTTGGACCACTTTGAACCTAAACTTGACCCCCGCACTGATCTCAAAATCATTTTCATTTGCCCCATTGAACTCCTGGCAATCAAAATTATCTTATTAGGACAATTTTCCAAATTTTTTGATTTTTTTTGAAAATTTGTAAAAAATTTCCGAGGGGGCATACCTCTACCCTGCTTTCATTGGGGAATATTAGGACTAAATTTATTTGACACAATGCGATGAACTACATTAAATGTTAAAGAGGGGAAAAATGTAGACACTGAAAAATGTCTTAGTCTACGAGCGTCATTTTTCTTGGTCTTCATCTCCACATAATTAAATAATTTTACTTATTTAATTATTCTTCATCACATTCCTTTATTAATTAATTAATTTTTAATTATTTAATTAATTCACCTCTTAACCTTTATTCTACTAAGATCAATTAAATAAAAATGAATTTTGCCACTAACACTCCCTTTCTTCAATAATTAAATAAATTATTATTTATTTAATTATTTTCCTTTCGTCAATAATCTATAGTTAGATGATAATAATTATTATTTGTCTATTTGTTGACCTTTCCATTATTCTATAATGAAATAGTTATCAAAATTATTTAATGATCTAGTGTCATTCCTTTCCCCCATTAAATAATTAACTCAAATTAATTATTTAATGTCTCATTCCTATTTCTTCCCATTTAATTAAATTGATTTCATAAATCATTTTAATTAAATGCCCATGATTTTCCCTCTTCAAAATAAATAATTTAAAAATTATTTATGCTCCAATTGTCTAGAGATTCCTTTCTCATGAAATAAATCATTTTATCATTTATTTCCTCCATTATCTCCCTCCGCTTTCTCATTTTCGAATCTCAGTCGTCTGTTGAATCTGGTCTCTTTTCAATCTTGACCCTCCATTTCATAGACTCCCCTCCTCTATGTTGCATGTCTTCTCGTTCATCAATCTTGGAATCTTTCTAGAAGATCGATCTTGACCATCCATTCAAATGGTTGTCTATAAAAGAAGCCTTCTTCCTGCATTTTCAATTTAACAACCACTTATCTCTGAATTTCATGCTTACTATTTGCAGGTATTTGCACATGTCTACTATGATCTGAGGGAATATTTACAAAATTAGATTAAGGAGAGACAAGAGAAGTGATTCAACTTCAAATATGAGGAGTTTTTATGATTTGAATGCATTTTATTCCTCATTTTGATTGTTTTCTCTTGTTTAGATTGGATTTCTAGCTTGGATAGTGTTGTGGTTGTCACTAGAATCTAGGCTGGTAGAGATTTCCCATCTTACATGACCAATTAAATAAATATCATTTTATTTAATAAAGTCCTAATATAAATTTATTCCTCTTGATTAATTAAATAGTGTCAATGATTTAATTACGTCGCCAATTCACTTTATTCCCCCAAGTCAATTAAATTATTAAAACATAATAATTTAATTATGTCACTTTCCCCCAAAATGTGAATAACCAAATGTAATTATTCAAAGCATCATCAAAAATTAAATAAAACAAATACCACATTGTTTGCAAAAGTCAAACTTGATTTGCAAGTTCAACTCCAAAAATATTAATTAATTAAATCAATTAATTAATTATCCTCACCCACTTTCATGATTAAGTAAATTATGAACCATCGATTGCTCATTTTGATTGCTTGACTAATCCATCTATTTCCTGATAGATCAATCTATTCTTCAATCCCACATATTATTCAATCTATTCCTTCAATCCCACTGAACACTCAAAATTATTTCTTCAATCACACCAATTATGTAATCAATTTGCAAATATTATTCCCATCTAAATCCTCTCAACATCTTTCGACCGTCGATCAAGATATTCTACTAAGTGATCCAGAGCATTCATTTCAAAACACAAAATCTATATACAACCATCTTTCTTCTTAAAATGGATCGAATAATCGACCTATTTTATGCAACAAAGTAATGCCAAGATCTTAATCGACATTTTTGACAAAGCTTCAACACGTCTCTTTGATCAACACACATACGTTCTTCAAGCTTTCACATGCACAATGGAGGCTTCACATTGATATGAAAAACCCAACATCTTTTCGAGCACACTCTGACATGGGATGGTAAAGTTTCCTATGTTTTTGAATTCGTTATGATATTATAGGATTTCATTGTTTGTTTTCAATAGCTTAGAAAACTTCATTTCATGAGTAATGGGCATAGATCTTGATTCTTTTTTTGAGTTAGATTAGCTTCAATTAATTTCAATCACCTTATTTGACACCATTGATTTCCCCCTTACACATTTTGGCATGCCTGGTGGGACCACATTCCTTAGCACTAATCATTTTATGAGCTAAATTTGAAGTTGTAGGTTTCGGAAATGCACTTGAAAAAATTTCACACATAGGTTTTAGAAAATTTTCACATTGATTTCATGTTTCGCATGCACTCAACTATTTTCTAGTCACTTCTACTATTTTTTACACTTTTGCAAAAGTAACAAGGGCACACTTGACTTTTTTGTTCGCTTTTGCCAAAAATACAGAGGGTGCACTTGACATTTCTAGAGTAATTGCTCCTAAAAAGGCCACTTTTGCTAAAAAGTCTCACTTTTTCTATGTCAATTTTTTAGTTTTTATTCAAGATTTACAAATCATGTTTTTCAATTTCTCACATTAATGATCATTTTATTTGGATGTTTGACAGGTACTAATGTTGTGTATGTAGGATTTGAAAAAGTATCACATAAGTTTGTACCTAAGAAACAACTAAGATGTTTATTGCAGAGAAGGTGAATGGTCAAAGATTTTAATGTTTTCAAAGCTTTCATAGTTAGAAAACACTCAATTTGGTGCAATAAAAAGAACCCCACAAATAAAAATTTCAATTTTGGTGCAACTAAAATTAATTTTTCAAAGCTTTCGTAGTTAGAGAATTTCAAATTGTTGCTTAAAAAGAACCATACAAATGAACATTTCAATTTTGGTGCTCTAAAAAATGTTTGATTTTTGTTGACCAACACTTTTATTTTGTTGATGAACGCACAATTTCTTTTGTTGACCATTAAGTAAAAATATTTAGAACAAACACTTTGGTTGGTGCTTAAAAATGAACAAATCAAATTCTTGTCTTGCACATTGCGATATCTTTGTCTGAAATCTAGAATATTTCATTTTGGTGCACATAAAAAGAACAAAACTGTTATCTTTTACACACCTTATTTCATTTTTTTTGGATAGCACCACTTGAGGGGCTTAAAAATAACATTGCAATGAAGTGTATATTGTGTATTCTATGTTTGGTAAGCTAGGTGTCTATCCTCTCCCCTTGCGCCTTTCAAAAATCTTGGGTGATGAAAAACATCTTGAGTTTCACACATTGTCTTCATTTCAAAGAATTCCTTTAAAGGGCCTACCTTTTGAGACACATCCCACGTTGGAGAACTCAAAGGTGACCTAAGTGGTACATTTGTTTTGGTCTACTATATACATTATTGTGTGTGTGAGGAAAGTTAATCACCCACTTGGTGTGAATTCTTTATACCAACGAATGTCTTGCTCAATAGCCATGTGATACATAAAATATTGCAAGGGCTGGGAGGCCTCTCAATTGAGTGAATTATCACATGTATAGACACCAGTTATCCTAAAACATGAATGAGAACCAATGCTTGGAAAAGCCACCCCTTTTATCCAAAGCATTCTCTAAAGTGGTGCATCAGAACTTTGCTTCTGAGAAGTTACTTACCAAGTCTGACTTGTGGTTGAACTTAAAACCCTCTCCATTCATTGCATGTAAACTCATCCCTTTAGGGCATGAGGTAAGCCCATCTAGGAGGAAATGTCTATCCCTAGGGTGTAATTTTTCTTTGCAAAAAATTTCCAAATCTATTCAATTACTTTGAAACATCAAACTTTTTGCTTGAATTCAAAATGAACACATGAAAACAAGCACTTAACATGGTTCTAATATAGGAAACCCTTTGGACTTGGTGCGAATCCTTTTGAAAAGAACCATCTATTTTCACTTCTAAAAGATATCTTAAAACAATATCTTTGAAGGTTTCCAGATATTTAGGCTCACATTTCAAGTCACATTAAGGAAAAAGTGAACATTATAAAGTATAACTTTAGCATTTCTACCTCCATTAACTTTGAGCTTTCATAGAGGAAAACGTGCTTAAAGTATAGACATTTAGGTTACATAAGTTTTGATTGTTGTTTTGCATGATATCACTTTCCAAATCTCGAAACAAATAAAAAAAAATCATCCAAAACTACAAAAATCATCCAAGGTATTGCCAAATATAGAAACTAGAAAACAAAATTGAACAAAGGTCACTTTTGCTACTATTTCTACCACTTTTTCCCAAAAAATTAATCACACTTGCCAAAAATAGCTCACTTTTTCTCTCTGTCCCATGACAGCTGTTGATAAAAATCTATCACTTTTGACAAACTTAGCACACTTGCTATAAAAATAGCCGCACTTGATCTTTGTGTGCCGCATCTAAATTTTTTTCCCAACGCACTTGCCCAAAAACTAGCCGCTTTTGCCAAAAAGCTCACTTTCACTTGTGTAGTTCATCCATTTGAAAGGAAATTTATACAAAGGTTGCACTTGCAAAAACTAATCATACTTTCTTCTCAAAAATAAGCGCACTTGACAAAAGTCAGATTGTAGTTGACAAAATTTATTGCTTTTGCTCAAAACTTCTCTCTTTTGCCTCAAGCCTATTGCTTTTGCTCTGTGTTCTACTAAAAATCAAAAAAATGATCTAAAATTGGTTACAAGATCCTTGTTGAAATGAAACAATTGGAATCTCAATATACATCATATAGTCCTTCATCCATTCTCAACACCCCATCCTACTTTTGAAAATCAAAATAAAAACAAACAAACTTGGATTATTCTCTCACCCCCACTTCTAAGATATCAACAGTTGCTTAAGCCTCAAGGCTAGTTCAAGTAAGCTTTTCCACAACATATCCTCTAGAAAAAAAGTGAATTATCAATCCAATCCTTTCAACATTTTGAGTTCCAAGAATAGTTTCATCCCAAAAAATCACTCAAACCTTAGGGTCTTGAGAATCACAACAACCATATCAAAAGACCAACACTTTCACCTTATGACCATTTGGCATCTAGTTGCTCCAGTTCAACAACCAACCCTTACACCAATTGTCATACAACCAAAATATGAGTTGATTGAAGGAGAAAAAATAGACATAATTAATAGTTTGAGGAGCTTCATATTTGAGACAAAGGAAACCCAAAACCAGTGGAGAAACACAACAAACATCTTAGACAAAGAGGAAGAGAAAGCAAATCTCACAGCCGGAAGACCTGTATTACCACCTCTTGCATAGGAATAAGTATACATCCTTCATGATCTCTAGAAAGAACAAAATACTTCAATGAAAATCCATATTCCACCTTTCCAAAAAGAAGCATCGTAGTCCAAATTTAATCAAGGGACACATCTTGAAATCTTATCGCAACTGGGACCTCTTGTTAAGAAATTTTTATAGATACTTTTTAATGGGTGAACCAGAATTGCATACTCAATTATAAAAAATCCTAAAAAAAAATGCAATTTCATTTTCCTTAAAACAGAAAATCCAAAAACAAAATTATTATTTTCCATAGTTAGGAGTCACAAAACATTCACAAAAGCTTGGCATTTGTTTATGACAATTACGAGATCACAACATAGAAAAAACATGGAAGCAAACAAAAGAAACTCTAGCATACCACTAACAAACATTGCAAATGACAAAAGTGGCCCATGGGGCTATAGGCCAAGTGACCTTGAAACACCTCAAAAGAGACCCACATTCAACACAACATCATACCAACCACCTAGTGAGGAAGAGGTAATCTGTAGACAACAAGAAGCCATGAAAAAAGAGAAACAAAATCCCAAGGATATGGTCATAGAGGAGGTGGATAGTGAAGAGGAAATAAATGGTGAAAAATTATTTCAGCATTATAACAATCCCAAGGCGCTCAAGCTAATGGAAAAACTCCTAAGAAAGGATCTGAACACTTACTTTTTCAAGTTAGCACAAAGTGGTGGTAAGTTACCAATATAATTTAATGTAGAAGCTCTTAAAGATCCTCATCTCATTCCCTTAGGAGACAACTCATTTGCGATAGAAATGCCCAATCCATTGGAGATTCCAAACATACCACCAGTCTTCTCAAAAGGAAATGATCAACCAGTGGAAAACCCTTTGTATAGAAAGCCAACTCAAATTGAAGAAGCAACAGTGGCCCAACAGTACCAAGGAGGTCCATCTCAATATGTTCCATAAGGAAACAACCCACCACCAGGACAATATGTGCCTCAAAACATCTCATATATTGAACCTTCCCAAAATGTACCAAATCAACAAGGGAAATTTCTACAATAGTACCATCAACAAAGTGGTTCATACGACCTCCTTCCCAATCAAGAGTACCAACAACAAGGTTTTCCATAGGGTACCCTTTCCAATCAACAAGATGGGTCATATGGTCCCCTTTCCAATTAAAATTACCAAAAATAAGGTGTGCCATAGGGTACCCTTTCTAATCAATAAGGTGGGCCTCATGGTCCCCTTCCCAATCAACAATAACAACAACAAGGTGTACCATAGGGTACCGTTCCCAATTCATCCCATCAGCAAGGTATCCTACCAATGCACTATTAGGGTAACCTTCAAAGTAGCTCACCCCAACAACAAGGTGTGCCACAAGGCACCCTTCCCAATTAATCCCATCAACAAGGTAACCCACCAACAGACCATCAAGGAAACCTTCAATATAGTTCACCCCAACAATAATGTGTGTCATAGGGTACCCTTCCTAATTCATCCCATCAACAAGGTAACCCGTCAATGCACCATCATGGAAACCCTCAATATAGTTCGCCCCAACAAGGTGTGCCACATGGTACCTAATGAGACCATAAATTGTCTCATATGTTATCAAAAATTCATATATTTCTTCCTAATGCATTAGTGTTAAAGTGGATTTGAGTAATGATTGAAAGTTCTTTAGCTTGTTTAAAGTAAAATATAAAGTAAATGTTTGATTTATTTTTAGTAATTAAATGTAATCCAAATTTCCTCTAATATGTCTCCATGAAGTGTTTAAGATGATATAATTCAGATAAATGAGTTATTAAATAACTCATGGGAAGAAGCTTCATAGACACTTGTAGCAGAGAGCTCTAGACACTTGCAGTAGAGAGCTCTAGACACTTGAAGCAGTTAACTCCTGAAAGATTTAGAAGTCTTTGAAGAAGTAATGAGAGGATAGAGAAGACTCTCAAAACACTCCTACATTCATACAAAATCATGGAGCATCAATCATTCCAAAATTAATGGGATGAGTATTTGTTTCATGTTGAGTTCAAAGATCTCTCACAGTTATTACATTTCATGATTCCTTCTTCCACAAAAGATAACTCAAGTTACCACATCACTCAAATGTTGTTGCATGATTATAGAATTTTATTCATGTTAATTATCAATGATTTTGGCAAGAAAAGTGAAGAATAATTCCTTCATTCACGTGGAGAACTGAAGACTTCATAAAAATCAGGTATTCAGAAATAGTCAAAAATGCAGTCTCAATAAAACAATGATATCTCCCTCGTTTCTCAATGAAATTTGAAAATTCAAAATTATTTGGAAACTATATTTGAAGATCTAAAAACATTTTTGATAATTTGGCATGATTTGCAGTAGGGAAGGAGTAGTACGCATTAGAAAATGATTTAGACAAAAGTGGCGTGATGGAGGACAACAACTTCAAGTTTCTTAAAGTTTTATAAATGACCCCTCAAAAATAGGATCTTAGATCCACATTCTTAGTGGATTGATATAGATTATGAATTATATAAATACAATGTAATCATTTGATCAAAAGAAGGGGATTAGAAAGGCTTGTTTTAGCCTAAGGAAATAGGATAAATCTAGTTTCATTTACCAACAATGTAATTCCAGATTTTAAGATTAAATTTGAATCCAAGAAAGCTTTTCATTTCCAGAAATTGTGAAGTAGTTTAGTCTTTTCAATTCATGCAATTTTTCCTTAGATTAGTTCCATTTCATGAAAATTTCCTTTCATGCAAATAGGATTTAAGATTAGTTCTCTTTCATGCAAATAGGATTTATTTCTACAAGTAGAATTAGTTGTCAAACAATTTTTCTACTTTCTCTCTTGCATACAACCATGGACACCACCTTGGATTGATAAATTAAATGATGAGGATTACAATCACCCCATCAATACCTTTACCAATTCGTCCCCTCAACAAGGTATCTCACCAATGCACCATCAAGGAAACCTTTAGTACAACTCGTCCAAACAATAAGGTGTACTACTAATGCACTACCAAGGTACCCCTCCTCAACAACAACAACAAGGATCTAACCCTTCTTACATCAAAAAAGGAGCTAACCCTCCTTTCATTCAACAACAAGGAGCTAACCCTCCTTATGTTCAACAAGGAGCTAACCCTTCTTACATTCAACAAGGAGCTAACCCTCCTTACATTCAACAAGGAGAACCATTTTTACATCCAACAAGGATCTAACCCTCCTTCCATATAATATGGTTACCAAGCTCTTGTACCTCCACAATACCTAGCCTATGATCAAAACATGGTAGGACAACAAGGTCACTACATAGGATCCCCAAACAAAAGAACCAAGAACATAAATGGAAATACAACTACAAGCAATGAATCAGATAATATCAAACATGCAAGTAGGGAAACCAAAGAAGACGTATACCCTTCAAGATATATGTCCCTTTTGTAATGCCCCGCTAAAGGATCTGGTGGATAACACAAAAGATAGACAAGATCATGCCAATAATTTTTTATTTTTTTAAAAAACTAAAATGACATTACCTAATGCAACTCATCAAATTAATATGAATGAAATCATTACATTAATATCATATCATAATTACATTATGACCTAAAAATAACATTAATCAACCCATTTACACACCTATCCACCATGGTCCCCTAACGTTGCTACTATGATACACCTACACTAACTACGCCTATAAAAAATATATTTGATACACTAAAACACATACAGTTAATATTTTGAATGTAAATTATATTTTATACAACAAATTACATATGGTAACATAACTTAATTATATTTAAACCGTGCTTAACACTATGTTCATATGAACCTAGTTCTAATCAACACCATAAAAGAGGTACAAAGAGACATCGCATCTACTACTAAAATTAAGTTTATATGTATCATAAATACAACATTCTTATGCTAACATTTTCATTACATAATAAACAACAATAAATAGGTCTTCAAGACTACTTCAATCTATTTACATTTTCATTACAAGAATGCTACAACGTACAAGATATATTCATCTAAGAGAAATATATAATACATATTAAATGCAATTTTCATTGAAATATCACCTGCACATACATTTAACCATAAAATGAAGTGAAAGGAAAAACTCTCCATATTGCGCATGAATTGCACCACCTAAACCCCAATGGATGGTTCGGAAATACCACCCTACCACGTGGAACCCTGAGGCCCACTCCCTCTATGCTAGGAGACAACCCTAGGCCCCACACACAAGCAACCAAAAGAAACAACAAGAGGCTTACACTAAACATCCAAAGGAGACTACCAAAACAAGAATTAATCAAAAATTACGAGGACTTCCACAATGACTTCTAGGTACTTCTGAGGACTCAATCACATAACACAACAGATAGAAAACCCATAAAACTTAACATTATACCACAACACCACATTGATGCATATTACATTATTTTCACAATATTATAACATGATAACCAACTTTAACTTAGCAATGCATAGCTAAGACCAACAATGCACAACCTTGGTACAAGTGATTTTTACACATGCGGAAGCTTCAACAAAAAATCTCACAAATATGAAGGGATTTACAACATGAAAATAGTAAACACACTTAAATAAAAATGGTACAACACAATACAGATCAAATAATATAGTTATACCCTCTAATATAACTTTTAAAACTGAATTAATTCTCACTTGACAACAGTCAAATCTGTCAACAATAAAACAACCATAAAATAGTCATATCAACTCGAAATCAAAATCTATAAAATACCCATTTTAGATTTAGCCATTGATTACTCAGCGACGTGAAATAAATTGACTAAAAATGAATAATAATTTCATAAAATGCAAAATAACAGACGGCTCCTATAAAACCCTCTTTTTGGTAATACTCGATTACAGTCAAATGACAAAATGAGTAACTCAACAACCAGATTTTATCCAAAATAAAATATTAAAAAAAAAAAAAAATTAATTTAAGCTCATTCAAACCCCTATAAATCTAAAATCTCAATCTTCCATTGACTGTTTATAGGGATAAATAAAGATATTTGCAGCCATAGAGGAACAACTTGACAACAGTCTCAAGTTTCAACCATATCTCACAAACTACGATTTGAGTTTTTGAGATTTTTGGACAAAATTTAAACGACAACGAGATGAAAAAACCCTTTAAAAATCTCACCAACCCAGTTCGTAAAAATAGATTTATGAGCAACGCAATTAGACCCTTTTACTGGTAAAGAACAAGAACAACAAATATGTATTGATTTTTATTGTAGAATAAATAAATGTTTTCATTCACACACAGAAATAAAATGATGCAATATTTATTTTCAAAAATTAAAAAGAAAAGAAATTAATCAAATTATTCCTACCCACAAAAATAAAATTAAACAAAATATCTCAAAATCCAACCTGGATCCATCGCTTGGCAATGATAGAAATTTGATGCCGAGCTCCGAAAATTTTAACTTTCAAAACCCCCAAGTTGCAACAGTTTTCTCATTGCTTCTTCCTCTTTGCAAGCATGGCAAAAACCTCCAGGAAATAAAGAATCCCTCAAAAAACCCAAAATGAATTCCAGAACCAAGTCGCCTAAAAAAACAAAGAAAACCCTCTGAAATTTCATGACCCAAAAAAGAGTGAAAACTCACTTTTTCCTATTTTTCTCATAAATAAATTTAATTAAATTCCAAAAAGAAAGAAAAACAAAAATGAAAGCAACTTTCTTTCTTTTTCCTAAAAAGACTCTTTTTTCCAAAATAAAATAAGAAAATAAAATCCTCTCATAAAATAAATTACTAAAATATTAAATTAAAGTACCTATCCTAATCTCATTAATAAAATAATTAAAATAAATAGAATAATTAAATTAACTCGCATAATTAACTCATTTGTTAAGGGTTTTTCATTAAATAAATTCAAAATATTATAAGAGATAAAGAAAACCTCCATAAAAATAATCACTCTACCAAAATAGTAAATCAAAACATAAATATAACATATACTTACATATTAATATTTAAATATTTACTAATAAACATTAATATTTAATAAATAACATTAGAATATGTTAATATTTATAACTTTATTTTCATAAAACGTAATATACATATAATCATAATAATATTAATAACAATTAAATAATAACTAACATGAGAGACTCAATATCTAACTTCACTCAAATAATCTACAAACAAAAGCTAGACATAAACTAAGAAATAACTCCACATGAAAGAAACATTCACATCAAAACATAAATAACATTAATCACAATCATAACAACCCAACTAACCTCAGGGTTTAGCACCAATAGGTTGGGATCTAAAACCAAGACTAGACAACAAAATCAAAGAATCACATATCTCATAAAAACATTCACATAAATGCAACACTCCAAACATAAGGTAAAGGAGATTGGGCATTGTCCTATGACAACCCAAAAAGGTGATCACACATTGAATCGATTGTCCTTAATTGGGGACAATGGCTAGGGTTAGGTTATAACTTGGGCCTAGATGTTATCTCCTCAACCACCATTGGGATTAAAGGCATGCTCAGACCTGCTAATTCAAGTGGAGACGTAGCCTAGTACCTGATCACTGAAACATACAAATTAGAGTACATGTGCATAATAGCCGAAGCACTAGGAAAGAAAATCTAGCAATCATATCTCATCTTCGTATTTATTTCATATGCCCAATGGTATGATGCCGCTCTTTCCACTTATCCTAAGAAATATGCTATTGCATCACTTAACTATCCAAGTAAATTTTTGCATAATAATAATAACATGACAATATACATCATACTCACCAAAGCACTAACCGAAGCTCATGTTCCATATTGCAACCAAAAAGTTTGAACACAAGTCAGTACATCTTTATGACAATAAACATAATCAAAATCATAATAACATGTCAACACAATAATAATATTTTAGAATCAAGTGAAAACCCCAAAGGTAATCAAAACACTCTCATCACATCAATATGTCCATAAATTCATAATATACAACATCAATTGCTTAACATTATTAGCACATACCTTTAAATGTCCCTATTATTTTACCTTCGTCTCGAAGTTTCAAGGCCAAAATTCCTACACATCCATAGTGGGAATGGAGGGGCACTACACCTTTCCTTTTGATCATTCCATCACTATGCTCTTTTTTCCAAAAAACTTTGAAATACCAAAGTTTGACAATACAAAGGAAAGGGAGATCCAATTGAATAGATACGAGATTTCTTGGTAGCATGCATGGAAGTCCAAAACAATGACTCTTACCTCATGAGGCTCTTTTCTCATAGTCTTAATGGTCACGCCATGGAGTGGTTTGACCATCTACCACCAGGAATTAAAAGCTTTGATGAACTAACTACCAAATTTGTAACCCACTTCTCGTTCAATATAGAATAGGACATCACCATCATGGATATATACAATATTCAATAGAGTCAAGGAGAATCCTTCACCTCGGACCTTCAACAATGTAGACATAAGGCTAGTCGATGCAAATGGCCTATCCCCGACAAGGAACTAGTAGACATATTTGTTTCCAATACACAAATAGAAGTAAATTACCAACTATCATATTATGTCCCACTAACTTTGAAGAATCCATTGAGAAGGGACTACACATAGAAAGGGCCCTCATAGCAAGAGGGGTGATCAAGCTAAATGACCCAAGAGACAATTCCTCTAATTCAATTGAGAAACCAAAGATCTGAGCCAAGAAAAAAACTGTTACAAATGATGGGGTAGTGGATGCTAGAGTAGTATGGAATGTACAAAATCCTAATGTACCTCAAAAAAAACCTCAAGTGGCACAAATGAGCTATACTCCTAACAATGCACAAAACAATCAACTTACCTACCCCCAAAATAATCAAGCATTCAACCAACAAAAATATCATAGAGGGTAGCAGAGGAAATACGATCAACCAAGAAGGAAGTTCATGATATTAGGAGAGCCACTTGAGATGGTCATACATAAACTAGTGCAAAAAAACCTCATCAAGGTTAATGATCACCCCAACTATGAGGAGTTGAGCTTCAAAAAACCATGGTATAATGAGAAGGACTTGTGCAAGTTCCACAAAATTAAAGGAAATACAACAAATAATTTCATGAGACTCAAGCACTCATACAAGACTTGATGGAAAAAGGAGAAGTGGATGTCGAACATCATCTTAGAAAAAAAGACCTCCATATATACAAAAATCCAATTCCAAACCATGCTAAAAGGAATGAAAAAGGAAAGGACCAAGATTATCACAATGCTAACTACACTTATGGTGACATAGTTCTAGGTACCCTCTCTCAAGAAGATGACACTAGGGTAGATGTAGTGACTATATGAGGTAGAGAAAATGACTCTAATGTAACTACCCATCAAGGGAGGGTTATAATACAAGGATCCCCACCTAATCCTACAACTAAGTCATCAAATGACTTCAGTATTTTGGAATAGTTGGAGAAAACTCCTACCTTGATCTCAATCCTAGCACTACTAAAACTATCACCTACACATAGGGAGATATTAGAAAAATAATTAGAAACATCGGTCCCTAACGACCTCAATCTGGATCAATTTCAAGCAATGGTTGGAATAATCGTAGCCAATCACCATTTAGTCTTTTTTCGAGAAATACCTTCCACAAAAGAAATTCCACAACCAAGCCCTCTAGATAGAGGTTTGTGTCCACAAAAACATGGTCAAATGAGTGTTGATAGATAATGGTGCAAGTCTAAACATTTGTACTTTGAAATTCATGAAACTATTGGGGTATTCTGATGATGTGATAGACAAAGGAAATAGAATTACTATAAGGACATATGATGACCTTGAAAGGAATTCAGAAGGGACAGTCAAGCTACTAGTGCAGATAGGACCAGCCATCATAGAAACCACATGTCAGGTACTTTACCTTGATTTACCTTATAACCTACTTCTAGGATGCCCTTGGATTCATACACTACAAGCGGTTCCTTCAACCTTTCACCAATGTCTAAAGTTTCCTCATGAAGGAAAGGATGTGACATTATATGTTGATCTTGAACCCTTCCACTTTTGCGCAAAATTGGAGGATAAGTATAATAAAATCCAGCGTATGCCTAGCAATGATATATCCTTTCATTCATTCTCCTATGTTGACCCTTCCACACTACCATCAACCTCAATTACACCAAAATCAATTGAGCAACCAACAACAAAAACCAAGGTTCAAGTAATTGACAGGGCTAATGGAAATGATCACTTCAACCAATCATTTTGCATTGGCATGCTTCCACCAACACCCAAGGTTTATGGAGGACTGAAGGAGATCAAATATGCTCAAACAATACAAATGATATCCAAACCCACAATTTTCACCAAGTGGGGAGATATGAAGGATGAAGAGATATTCAAAGAATACTTGTCATCAATGATCTACAAAGAGGACCAAAAGGAACCAGAACAGCCACAACCCATTCTAATTGATCCTAATAGAAAATTTTATCAATTAGCTAAACAAATGGGATATCAAGGAACATGTGGCCTTGGGTTACAAAAACAAGGAAAATAGGAGCCTATCATAATGGAACAAAGAGAAAAATATGGGACTAGGTTATGATTCAAAAGAAGTGGTTACTCCAAAAACTAGACGTACCTCTTTTAAGAAACGAGCAACTTCTACTAGTGTTAAGGCATTGGATATCTACCACATTATGGACAATGATTTACCCATCAATGACTTATTTGAAAACTTTAGCATTGATAGGTTCCCTATCCAAAGTATCAAAACTATTCCCAATGACTATTATTATTCTGGAACAAACTCTAACAAATACGAGTGGTGATGACCTAGACACCCAATGGGAGAACCATACCAGATCCATACTAACCATTTCAACAACCTCCATAATTTTTAGGAATAATGATGATAACCTACCCCTCTGCTACCCACAATTGATGGATTGGGACCAACAACAACATACACCTATTTTGGATCAATTCCACAATGATGAAGCAACCGCAAAGTTCATGAGAATTTGAACACACATACCAGTAGGAGATCACAATGTAGGGTTTGTCATGGAACTTGAATAATGTACATACTTTGGTGGGGAGATTGTATCCTCTAGTCACAAAAGTGAAAAGGATAATATAAAAATAAAAAGGCGATCCCCTAGAGAAAACCATAGTGTGGCTCTATCAAATCTTGAAAAGAAGAAAATAAAGGACACCTCTAAAGGTGAAAACCTCACCGAGGCACCTAAGGATGGAGGGTTCGATCTCCCCATATCTGAACATCAAGAAAGATCAACACTCCTAGTGGAAGAAGTAGAATCCATCAATGTTGACACAACAAAGAACCTAAAGATTGCATACCATGCATTGTCACTTGATCTTGAAGAGAAAGAAAACTTCATAGCATTCATCAATGACAAAAGGATAAAATTTGCATGGACCTATGCAGACATGCTCAGATTAGATCCGACATTAGAGGTACATCATTTGGCCATATTCCATGGAGCAAAACCTATCAAACAAAAACTAAGGAAAATGAATCCTTAAATAGCACTGTTGGTAAAGGTCGAACTAAAGAAATTACTAGACATGGGTTTCATCAGACCCATTGATTATCTGGAATGGATATCAAATCTAGTACTAGTGTCAAGGCTCACTAGGGGCATAAGTATTTGCATAGACTTCTGAGACCTAAACAAAGCTTTCCCAAATGATGACTTCCTTCTTCCAAGTATTGACATGATCGTGGATCTAATAGCAGGGCATGAGATGCTATTATTAATGGATGGTTTCTCTAGGTATAATTAGATAAAAATATCCTCTGATGATCAGAAAAAAATGACATTTACTTGTGCTTGGGGGACCTTCTACTAGAATGTAATGCCATTTGGTCTAAAAAACATAGGAGCAACCTATCAAAGAGCGATGACAACAATCTTCCATGATATGCTACATACAATTATGGAAGACTATATGGATGAAATCCTAGTGAAGTCCATCAAAAGGGAAGATCACTTGACCAATATTGCAAAGGTGTTTGATAGGCTAGAATAGTATAACTTGAGACTCAGCTCGAAAAAGTGTGTGTTCAGAGTAACATCTGAAAAGCTACTAGGGTATATAGTGTCAAGAAAGGGCATTGAAGTAGACCCTGTGAAAGTAAAAGAAATACAAGAGATGCCTCCACCAAAGACATTAAAGCAACTGAGAAGTTTATAGGGAAAGCTACAATCCATCAGGTGATTTATCGTACAACCAGCAGACAAATTTCACCCTTTCACTCATCTCCTACACAAGGGCATGACCTTCAAGTGGGATGGAAGATGTGACCAAGCATTCTAGCAATTCAAGGAGTACCTACTCACTCCTCCAGTATTGATGCTACCTATTCTAGACAAAGAAATGATATCTATGTGTCTACAACATAACTAGCATTGGGAGCTCTCCTAGCACAATTAGATGATAGTAAAAAAGAAAGAGTGGTTTACTACATCATTCAAACACTGGTGGGCTACGAGTTGAACTACTTTCCCATAGAAAGAGCGTGTCTCTTGGTAATATTTTAGACACAGAAGCTAAGATACTATAGCTTAAATAGACAAGTAAAGTTGATTTCAAAGGTAGATATACTAAAGTACCTACTAGCAAAAGTAGCTCTAATAGGTAGAATTGCCAAATGGGTAATGATTATAAGTGAGTTCAACATAAAGTATATAGACAAGAGAGCCATCAAGGGATAGATCATAGTAGACCAACTAGTTGACACACCAATGGAAGATCATAAGCCTCTTACAACAGAGTTCCCAAATGAGAGTACGTTGTTGACTAAACAAATTAGCCATTGGACCTTGTATTTTGATGGGTCCCACACTCAACATGGCTCTAGAGAAAGTATCCTATTTCTCACACCACAGTGAGATAATATACCCAAGGCATATAGAATTACTTTCCCCTACAAAAATAATATCTCAGAGTACGAAGCTCTAATCATAGGGCTCAAGATGGCTATTGAATGGAGGATAAAAAAACTGTAGGTATTCAAAGACTCTCAACTGGTGATCAAACAAGTGACTGGTGAGTACCAAACAAAAGACAAAAATTTGATGTCATATAAAAGAATGGTGGATAGCTTCAAGGAATATTTTATCACAATAACTTTTGCACAAATTCCTTAAATCAACAATAGAGCATTTGATGTCATGGAAACTATAGGCTCACTTCTTGATATCCCGCAGAACATTCCCAAGTATGAGTTCCTTGTAGAGCAACTGCTCGTACCGGCATTCAATATCCCAAAATAAAAATTAGTGTGTGTTGTTTTTGGCCCTAAATAACCATGGCACCAAGTCACATTTGATTACATCCAGCATGGTATCATACTACTTGACCTAACAACCACACAAAATAATACCTTTACTTGTAGTACTTCCCAATTCACGATCCTAAGAGATACCCTATATCATTGCATTCCAAATGGTATGTTACTTTGATGTCTTAGCGTAGGAGAAACACAAATGGCCTTATAAGAGATACACTAAGGTGTTTGTGGGTCACACTCTAGTAGTCCTAAGCTAGTCCAAAAATTATTAAGAATAGGGTACTATTGGCCCTCCATGGATCAAGAGTGTATTCTATATTCTAGAAAATGTTGCCAATGCCAACAACACAATGACCTTGTTCACACACCAACACAAGAGTTGAGACCCATCACAACACCATGGCCTTTTTCGTAATGGGGATTAGATCTAGTGGGTAATATTTCACCTGTTTCCTCTAATGGGAATAATTTTATTATTATAGCAACTGAATATTTCACCAAATGGATAGAATCAATTCCATTGGCCTACATCACTAGAAAATAGAAATCAAAATTCATTCTGAATTATCTGATTTGTAAGTATGGAATTCCCTAAACAATCATAACTGACAATGGAACCCCATTCAAGAATCAATATCTCCAAGAACTTTGTTCCAAATTCTCTATCCAACATAGATTCTCCATGCCCTACTATCCCCAAGGAACTGGTTAGGTCGAAGCATCTTACAAAATCATATTGAAGATACTAAAGAAGACTATTAATGAATCCGGTTTTGATTGGTATTTTCTATTGAACCTAGCTAATCTATGGGCTTATCGAACCAACATTTGAACACCTATAGGTGCCACACCTTTCTCCTTGGTCTACGGATCAAAATTTGTCTTACTTATCGAAGTCCAAATCCCCTCATTTCGAATCTCACTACAAGGCATGGCTAGCAATGAAGAGTATCAGGTATCTAGATTAAATGAGTTGGAACTCCTAGATGAAAGGTGTTTGAGTGTGTTAAACCATCTACATGTTTATCAAAATTGAATCAAACAAAGTTATGATTAAAAAGATCAAAGAAAAATAATTTTAGGTTGGTGACTTAGTACTCAAGGAAAAATAGAAGGTATAGCTGAATCTAGATGGAAAAGGAAAATTTGAACCCAATTGGTTAGGCCCATTCATCATCACAACAAGCTATGGCTCTAGAGCTTATCAATTGGCTAGTCATGAAGGAAAACCCTTTGTTGAACTACTAAAAAACAACCACCTCAAGAAGTTCTATACTTGAAGCATGTCAAAATACCCCAGGAAAACTTAGGGTAAAAATCCAAAAAAAGGAAAAAAGAAAAAAAGAAAAAAAATCAAAAAGTAAAAAAAATAGTAAAGAGAAATAAAACATTCTTTTAGTGAACACCACATTGTGGTGCTTCTAGAATAGGTACCATAGTGAAAACCTAGCAAAAAGGTGTTATGTTTGAATGAGACTTGCATTGTTATCTATCGGTACTATCCAAATCATCCATCCATTCATCCCATAATAAAACATGTGTCCAACCATGGCTTGGTAACTAATTAAGTATTGACCTTGTTCCACCATCAACTTTCATCCTTCCTATAAAAGGTAGTCTTGTCTCGAATTGGGGGAAACTTCTCGAAAATGGGTCACGGATTAGATCCTTGAGCGTCCCATCATGGTCAAAACAACAAAATTAAAACAACTTTGGATTATTCCTTCGATAAAAATTATAAGATATCAACATTTTCTTGAACCTCATGGCTAGTTCAAGTAAATTTCCCATAACATATCCTCTAGAAATAGAAGCAGAATGTCAATCTAATTTATCAACATTGTTTGAAATCCAAAAACATGTTATGCTTTGAGTGAAAACAATTGAACTATGTGGTCTCTGTGCGTACAATGTAGGAAAGGCTTATCAACCCTTGAAGCCTTAGGTTGGTCCACTTAGTTATTTAACATGCTTTCTTTCAACTTAGTCCAAAAATTCAAAATCTAAAAACACATTCACAAAATTCAAAATCCAAAAACATTTGGAAAATAGAAAAGATCAAAACATGTTCACATCAAACCAAGCAAAATGCGAGCCTCTGCGTGTAAACAAGTAGGAAAGGATTATCTTTGATGAGCCCCTGATGCCCTAGGTTAGTCCCCTAAAAACAACAAAAACATCATAAAACTCAGAAAAGTCAAAAAGGTCCTAACTCTATTATCACAATCCAAAATAAATTTTTTATCCATAATAAACAAATCATCACATTCACCCTTTGAAAAAACAAACAAGTAGAGAAAACATCAAAAGCTAGAACTTTCAAGAAAACAATCACAAAGCTTTGATTACAAGCATACAAAAACAAGGACAAAGTTTTAGCTACCTATCTTTTGATAGTTCACCAACAACATCCTGAGATATGCCTTAACGAATTCATTCCTACGATAGACATGATCAACACTAGATAATAGCCCCAACTAAAACAAATATAGAAAGTGATGCCACAACTTTGTTTTATATTTTTATATTTTTATCTTTGTGATTTATTTTATTGACTCATTCCTAGGATCTCTTGAGGATGTCCATAAGGATTTAGAGAAGAAGGAATGGGGGCAATTGAGCATCATTTTTTTTGTTTCTTGTAAGATGTTTTTGTGATACTACCATGGAAAATACTTGCTTTATTGACTGTATGGAAGTTGTTTTAAGACAATTTGTGTAGTAGTTACATGTTAGGTATTTATACCTCTCTCTGTAATTGGTCTGAAAATTTTCCACAACATATCCTCTAGAAATAGAAGTGGAATATCAATCCAAGTTATCAGCGTTCTTTGAAATCAAAAAAAATGTTATGCTTTGAGTCAAAATAGTAAAACCATGTGGTCTCTGCATGTACAACATAGGCAAGGCTTATCAGCCCCTAAAGCCTTAGGTCAGTACACTTAGGTATTTAACATGCTTTCTTTCAACTTAGTACAAAAATTCAAAATCTAAAAAAACATTCACAAAATCCAAAATCCAAAAACATTTGAAAAATAGAAAAGATCAAAACATGTTCACATAAAACCAAGAAAACTACGAGCCTCTACATGTACAAAGTAGGAAAGGCTTATCTTTGATGAGCCCCTCAGGCCCTCAACAAAAACAACATCATAAAACTCAAAAAAAAACAAAAAGGTCCTAACTCTATTATCACAATCCAAAATAAAATTTCATCCATAATAAAAAAATCATTACATTCACCCTTTGACAAAACAAACAACAAGAAGATAAAACATGAAAATCTATAACTTTCAAGTAAACAATCACAAAGCTTTGATTACAAACATACAAAAACAAGGAAAAAGTATTAACTACCTATCTTTTGAAAATTCACCAACAACATCCTAAGATACGCCTTAACGGATCCGCTCCTATGATAGACATGATCAACACTGGATAATATCCCCAACTCAAACAGATATGGCAAGTGATTCTGCAACTTTTTTTTAGTTTTTTAGTCTTATATTTGTGATTTATTTTATTGACTCATTCCCAGGATCTCTCAAGGATGTATATAATAATTTAGAGAAGAAGGAATGGGGGAAATTGAGAATCATTTTGGTTTGTTGTTTGTAAGATGTTTTTGTGATACTACCATAGAAAATACTTGCTTTATTGAGTGTATGGAAGTTGTTTTAAGAAAATTCGTGTAGCAATTGCATGCTAGGTATTTTATACCTCTCTCTATAAATGGTCCAAAAAAATTTAACACAACCCAACCATATATTTTTTTTAAAAATCATGTGTCCAATATGAGCAAGAATATTCTTTGTATGTCAAGTCAAATTCCACACAATGGATACAAATTCACCTTGGTTATTAATACCTTGGTGCATCATATTCATTTGCTAAATCAATAAGGATTGTTAAAAATGCAAAGTATCCAAGCAAAGAAAAAGAAACTCATCAAATTACTAACAACATCAAAATTATATCCATCATCCAATATTTCTTCTAACTAACAAACATTCATCTTGCATAAATAGTATCATTAGTTCCATACCCATCCTACATCCACAATGTCATCAATATATATCATGATGATAATACAACAATGAAAACATCATATATCATGTATAGGGAATACATCTATCATATACATAATAAAATATCATATGAAATAAAATACGATCAATCCATCCATCCACATCATATGCATGCATCAGAAAAGTACAAAAACATCCAATATACATCATCATGCATCATCATACATAATAATCACATAAACACATAATGAAACTGAATCGAAGCATGCATATCTCATATATATCATCATAAAAAAGGAGAATGTCATGGTACATCATCAATGAAACATGTGTAATAGGATAAATACAAAAAAATACATATATATGAGGCCTCAGCTTAGTTGATGAATATATATACAAAATCACGTTTGTAATATATGTCTCTAAAAAATAAACATCATAAAGACCAAGAAAAAATATGCCACTACTTGGCCAGAGGAGGAGGACTCTAAGGATCAGGTTGCACATCAGTTTGATCAAGCTATCTAACTGAGTATCTGCCTGATTCAGCACCTGTTGCAGTACTCGGCTCTCCAAACTGTGATTGTCACTATGCTCGAGGAACAAAGGCATCATAGATGGTCTAATAATATGTCACTCTCTATAGCAACTGATCTCGCTCAGTATAGACGCTATCATGCTCTGTCCTTAGACTATCCCTCTTAGTGTTAATAGCCTACAACTGTGTCTCAGCAATGAGACATTGCCCAATCTCAGTGTATCTCTATGCCTTGAAGCCATCTCTCTCATGTTGAGCTATGTCTCACTCTATAGTGAGTGTAACAATCTACACCTTTGTATCCTGTCGCCGCCCTATCTTTGCAACCAACTGTAAACCTCCATCTACAAGTCATGGAGGAGGACCTGTGGCTTTTCCATGATCTACTTGCATCAGATCATCCTGTGCACCAACTTGTCGAGCCCTAGAAATCTTCTCTGCAATGATCTCGACATGCTACCTCTCCCCATGAAAACCTATAAGGCCTGCTCTACCCACTACAGAAACATTGACAAGATCTATAAATCTCAAAGGAATGTGTCATGCCCACCATTGATCATAATCAGGAGTATTCCCTGGATCAACTAAACCCACTAGCCAACCCCATCCAAATGGGGCAAGAGCTCTAAAATCAGAAAAAAGTAGCATCTTGATAGGCTTGTAGACCCTAGACACAGACCTCTCTGGTGGTCCGACCAAACCAAGCCTCATAGGAATTTGGAAATCAACAGTCTCTCTCCAAACTACCTACAAACCCTATCAAGTAGATATCTCTCCAAAAGAGAGTGCATGTGACCGATTAGCCATCTAGTCTGTCTACAATATACCAACTGCTCCTGATAGTCAGGCCATGCCTCACAATCCATATATGGTCTCCATACAAAACTTGGCATATCATAAAATACACGACATCAGTAGGAAAGCTAGCTAGGCTATGTATAATGTAGAAAATATGTGTAACAATAAGAATATGGATCCCCAGTAGTATGATCCAATATACCATCAGGCTATGTAACTAAGATGTGCTCCCAAGCCCAAACATGAAGAAGGGAGACACCAATAGAAATATATTTCCCACCACAATATGCAACCTCATGCATATCTCTATACAAGTGGGAAAGGAGACATGGACCCCATGCATATCTAGTCTCATGCTTGAACATCTACTCGATACACACACCCCAACCAATAGGAAACTATCAGCCTCGCCTATCAAGAACAACGAGCCCCATAACCAAACCACAGAGAACAAGTGAAATAGGATTAGCACTGCCCACAAAATCAGATAAGTCTATCTCTATCTACCAAACCTCCAGACACCTCACTCCAAGAATGTGATGCATAGCATGGGTACCCCATCGAATAGAATATGTAACAAGCTCTCTATGAATGGGCATACAGAGGATCCTCCACACATCCTCTAGGGTAATGATGGCCTCCCCAGTAGGTAAATGGAAGGATGAGGTCTCTGAATGCCACCTCTCTATGAGTGCATTCATCATCAGGATATGACATCTAATGGTGGGCATGTAACAAATGTGTCGCAACCCAGCAACATCTAAAATATCTTGATGTAATACATTGAAACCAACAATCAAATAAAACAAATCATGTGGTCGTCACTCCCTCGACTAGAGCGGATTAAGAAGCACTTGCAACCATTAAACCCACAATGTTAAGGATTTTCTATGAAAACACAAAACAAGCCTATGATGACAAACAAATTGACTTTGGATTCAAAAAAAGTCAAAAGCGAAACATTTTTGTCAAAAGCGATAAATCTTTAGAAAAAGCAATAAAAATAGGAAAAAGTGAGAAATTTTTTAGCAAAAGTGATAGAAAATTTTAAATACAAAAAATTCAAAAGCAATTTTTTTTTCCAAAAGCGCAAATTTACAAGTGCACACAAAATGAAGGAAAAAAGACAAAAGCTCAAAAATCAGGCAAAGGTGAAAATAGAAGTGCAAATTTAGCTCAAAAGCAAAATTTTATAGCAAGTGTGCAAAGATATATCAAATGTGGCCTATTTACAAAAGGAAAACTGAAAAAACCAATGTAGAAGTGAGAAAAACACAAGATCCACTTGATGTGGGAGTCCCTAAATCCTCGCCATAGCTCCTCAATAACTGACAAAACAACAAAATAGAGGCAAGAATTTCCTATAGGCTCAAAGTGCAAATGAGGTAATTTCAACCCTAACTACCCATTTTAACCCCCCAAAACCCTAATTTTTACTTAGGAAACCTTCCTAGGTTAAAATTAGGAGCTCTCAGGAACATTTGAATGAACAACAAAGGACCTATAGGATTAATTTTTCACCCTCTATACATCTAAACTGAAATAAAATAGTGTTGTGAGATTGACCTCAAAATTAACATTTTTGGCCAACCTCTTGAGGGGGCATCCTAGAGTCCTACCATCATTCTGTGGACCGTTGAGGCATAATGGGGTATATTAAATTTTTCAAATCTTGATCTTAACATCAAAATATTTGAAACAAAGAAACCAATACTTTGTCTCAAAGAGGGGCAAAATGTAGACATGTAAAATTTACCTAACACTTATCGCACACCTTAAATGACATTTTTGCATCATCGACATTATTATCATCGAATATCACTACATTTCACATCAATCATATCAAAAACCCTAATTTCCTCTATTTAATTGAATAATAGTACATTATTTAATTAATTCACTTTTTCATCAAATTTGACCAATTAAATAAATTACATTTATTTAATAAAGTCCTAAAACCCTAATTTCCTCTATTAATTGAATAATACTACATTATTTAATTAATTCACTTTTTCATCAATTTTGACCAATTAAATAAATATCATTTTATTTAATAAAGTCCTAATCTAGCTTTATTCCTCCTAATTGATTAAATAACATCAATTATTTAATTATGTCACTAATTCACTTTATTCCCCTAAGTCAATTTTAATAATTTAATTGTCACTTTCCCCCAAATTTGAATAATCAAATGTAATTATTCAAAACATCATCAAAAATCAAATAAAACAAATACCACTTTGTTTTCAAAAGTCAAACTTTATTTGCACGTTCAACTCCAAAAATATTAATTAATTAAATCAATTAATTAATTATCCTCACCCACTTTCATGATTGAGTAAATTACGAACCGCTGATTGCTCATTCTGATTGCCTGACTAATCCATTTATTTCCTAATAGATCAATTTATTCTTCAATCCCATAGATTATTCAATCTATTCCTTCAATCCCATTGAACACTCAAAATGATTTCTTCAATCACACCAATTATGTAATCAATTTGCAAAGATTATGCCCATCTAAATCTTCTCAACATCTTTTGATCATCGATCAAGATATTCTACTATGTGATCCAAAACATTCATTTCAAAACATAATCTATATAACAACCATCTTTCTTCTTAAAAATGATAAGAGATATAACCTATTTTATGAAACGAAGTAATGCCAAGATCTTAATCGACATTTTTGACAAAGCTTCAACACATCTCTACGATCAACACATGCACATTCTTCAAGCTTTCACATGCACAATGGAGGCTTCAAATTGATATGAACAACCCAACATCTTCATGAACACACTCCAACATGGGATGGTAAATTTTCCTTTGTTTTTGAATTCATTATGATATCATAGGATTTCATTGTTTGTTTTCAATAGCTTAGAAAACTTCATTTCATGAGTAATGGGCATAGATCTTGATTCTTGTTTTGAGTTAGATTAGCTTCAATTATCTTATTTGACACCATCGATTTCCCCCTTACACAACTTGAAAATTGCCAAAAAGTTGGTGTGTGTAGGAGCTGATGGAGTTGTAGTAATGTAAGGTCATAGGATCGATGTTTGCACAAATTTACAAACTACTTATGCACCATACATGCTTGTAATTCACTGCATGTCCCATAGAATGAATTTATCATTTATAATTGTAAGAAAGTATCCTTCTATATCAAAAGTTGAAAATCTAGTCTGCGAGCTCTACGTATACTTCTTCTGAAGTCCTAAATGTTTCACAAAATTTCAAAATTTTGCTAAGGGAATAATAGCAAGAAACAAACTTCTTAAGGATGATGATACTAGATGGATCTCCTTGTATGGACCAGTGCAACAAGCTCTTTCAGAATATCGATCGTTGATTGGAGTAATGTATGAGCAATGCAACATAGTGAACAAAGCTTCTGACCTCTTACATAGGTTAAGCGATATAGAGACACTCTTGAATTTAGCTAGTCTTCTCTCTATGTTGGAAATGAACAATCTTGTGAAGAAATCCCAAGACAGAACTATGTATATCTATGAATATACCAAACTACATAGAATGAAATGCATGGCCCTCAATCATCTATATCTAGATCTAACTTCTAAAAGCCCAAATTTTTTAAGCTGGCAGAAAATTACAGATTTGAATCATCCTGAAAATTATTTACAATTTAATGCAAGTGGGCACTTATGTGTGTGTGTACGTGGATTTGAGATACCAATATACAATTTTACTACATTCAAGGGCTCTATTAAAGAAGTTCCTATTACAAAGGAAGCTTTTAATGGCATTGTTAAATCTGTTAGTGATAATTTGAAGGAAATTGCAAAATCTCTTTCCACTGAGATTTATAATAGATTCCCTCAAGAAGAAGTACTTGAAGCCATGGCTATTGTGTATCCTGTCATGCCTTGCATAACCACCCCATTTTATTTTATTTTGGAACAAAATGGGTCCCCCTTTTTTTCTTTTGTTTTGTTCACCTTTGGTTGTTTGGTTGGGTCTTAGGAGTTGTTTGTTTTGCTCCTAAGTCTGTCTTTTTCTCTCTCAGAGGCGGGTATAGAACCAAATCTAAACATGGAACTCTTTCAAGGTTTCTAGTTCGGATATCGTTCCGACTCCGACTCTATCTTCTCTTTTGTTTCTCCTTTGTTTTGTTGGTTGTTTTCAACAAACACTTGGATTGGTTCGTCCTCTTGTTTGTTGGTCGTTTCCTTGTATTTTTTTTGTTTGCTTGCGCGGAAGCAAAACCGGGATTGGAACACAAGTATGAAATTTCAAGTTTCCATATTATGTCCCCCTTTTGACTCTGTCTCTACTCATTTTCTTCCTCATTTTCTTTGTTGTTTGGGCCGGGTTCGGTGTTCACTCCAGTCCCACTTCCCTTATGCTTGTGTGTTTTGTTCTTTGCTTTTGGTCAGGACCGGAGCTAGACCTAGAATCAAACTTCAAACTTTGTGAAGTTCCATTTTCGATTTTGTCTCCACCCCCGTCCTCTTGTGTCGTGTAAGGAACTTTGTGTGGGTTTCTTTATCTTCTCTCCAACCTGGATCCGTGTCCACCTTACCTTTTGATGTTCCGTGGACTTGACTTAACTATCTTTTCACGTCGTTGGCTCTGTCCTTGAACTACCGCATTTATGGCATTAAATGCAACCTATTTGCATGCGTGAATTAATGTTTAAAAATTTAATCATGTTTAAACTGCCTCATTATCATTATTATTCAAATTGTTTAAGCAAACCACGGCCAGGGAATTCTCGAAAGAATTGATTTGATCATGGAAGCAAGTTGCAGAGCGAATCTTGGCTAAATTCCACTCAGTCTTGTAGAGTGTTTTGAGGTAGGTTTCTTTTCTTTTCCGTCTCCTATTTGTTCTTTTGGGTGTGTTGTTTTGGCGTATTCGCTAGAGGGTTTTGTTCTGTGAATTTGTTCACTTGTTTGTGTTTGGTTTTTCTTGTTTTGTTTGTTTGGTCCTTTCTTTTTCGTCTCGTTCCGTTTTGGGTTTGTCTTTCGTTTGTCATTTTGTTTTGTTGTTTGTTCTGCTGTCACTTTCGTGATAGGTCCATTTTGTCGTGCTCTAGTTTTGACTAGGGTTTTTATTTTTGGGGTGTTTCCTTGCTTGGGTGATGAAGTTCATCTTGAAACCCTGTTCTTGGTCTTCTCATGTTGATTTTGTGTTGTCCATGTGGGATTCTCGTTATGCCCTAGTTTTCAGAAATAGTGTGTCGAGCAAACTAGGGCTTTGCTCGACAACAGAGAAAAATTACCTTTTCTAGGGTTTAAATGACCTTTTGTACAAAGGAGTTGTTGGAGGATTAAATTATGCTATTCATGGTTTCCTTTAAGCCCATTTGACCCAGGGTTTAAAGTTCATATGACTATACCTTGTTTGAAATACTCTCTATTTGCTAGAATTATTCTGCTCCCATTCATTATGATGTGTCTTTATACCTTATTCTTAAGCGGAACCGAATCCAGAGTGGAAGTTGAATTTGGGAACTAACAACTAGTTCTAGTCCGGTTCTTGTTTCGGTCCCACTTCCGACCCCATTTTGGTTCTTATCCAATTTTGATCCCGGTCCTACCACATGATAAGAAATATCTTTTATGCCTAATACTTCTACGGTTCCGCCTCCAATAAAGGCAGAGTTTTACTAAGTAAATATTATCTTAGGAGGATGGAGGAGGGATTATATGATTGACTAACTTGGATGTTTTGTTCATCTAATACAGGAAGTTGCTGTAGGAATCAAGAAATGTCGGGAGCATCAGATGAGGCCTCTCAGAGAAGCCAACCAGGTGAAACTTCATGGCAAGGAGTTAGACCAAAGAAGATCAAGTCAGAACAGCTTCCGTATACCTTGAGATGTAAGCATAGGGAGGTTTCCCTCACGACTAGCAAAATTGATTTTGATTGGGCTGATGTTACTGACACCAATTTGGTCCCTTTTAACTATGAGGGATTACATGAGGAGACATTCACTGAGGAGCAGGTCATAGGAAGGACATAAAGGATGTTCAATCTAGGCTGACACATGTTGCACTCTTCCCCCTATCTATCCAATGTCCGGAGTTGATTTTGGCAGTAGCTAGGGCATATAACCCTACTACTAGGAAGTGTGTAGATGTAAAGGGGAATGTCATTATTGACTTCACGCCTCCAATGATTAAATTCCTGTTTAATATACCTAATCCCAAAAATCCTAGGCAATTGAATGAGGCAGAGGCTTTGAAGCTTTACAGTGATAATAAGGAGAGGAATAGATTTCACATGAATAAGACTTGGATGAGGATGGAGAAGAAGTCTCTGACCAAGCTTCCAAACCAGCCTAAGAGGGAAAACTTTAGTAAAGAGATTGCAGATATAATCATATTCCTTTCTAGGGTGTTTGGAAAAAGGGATGCTTCACTATTTAAGGAATGGATGTTTCCTTTTATCCAAACTATTTTGGATGAGAGGCAACAATTTGACTGGTCAATGATAGTATTAGACAACATTCACAATCAAATGATAAAAGTGAGAGAAACCAAGTGTTTATTTATGACCTCCTCTATAGTTTATGCAGCTGCTCGAGTGGGGATTTTTCCTGGACTTCAAACAGTGGGTATATTGGGGGAAGCCCAAGGACAGAAGAGAGTGTGGGAGTATTATAATCAGCTCACCTTGCAGGCATCAAAGCAACATTATAGAAGGATAAATGATGCCTTTCTTTATGTCATTATTAACAAACTTAATGGTGATGCGGGATATAGGCTTAGCAAGGAGGCAATGGCTTTTGTGAATAAGTGGGGGCATTGATTTATCGAGTACCCCACATTCACCTATTTTAGGTTAGAAGGCTTTGATGGTCACCCCCATTTGCTACCTAGATGTTGTGGTGATAGGATCATTCTAATGGAGTTTATTTATCAAGCCTTGGCTGTTAATTTCCAATTTGGCAACAAACACAAGATTGGTTTCCATAAGTTTCCAATGAGGCTGGGAGTCTTTAGTTGTCCACACATTCAGGAAGCTAAGGTCATTTGTGATGAATTAGTTTATTTAAAGTTGGGCTTGTACACTACAAGGAAGTACTATGACCCCAAGCACAAGTTGAGGGCTTTGCTTCTCAGTGTCTTTGATAAGAATTTTAATCTGTTGGAGGGTTTTTGGGAGGACTTGCAGGATGAATACGACCTTAGGAAAAAGAATTATGAAAGGATGCCTATCCCACTTATGGTTGAGTTTGGGATAAAAGAAGACAATCTAGAAACATTGTCTGATGATGGGATAGTTTTGGATCCCGGGTATGATGCAAACAAGATTGGTACTAAATATCTCGATCCAATAGATTGGAGTGCTGAGGAGACAATTGACATAAAGAAAATTGCAAGATCAGTGTTGGATAGGAGTATTCAATGGGTGAGTTTGAGGACTAATCAGGCCGAGGCTCAATCATCTAAGAAGAGGAAAGCTGCAGGTACCACCCAAGGATATAAAAGGGAAAAGAGAAGGATGGCACCTAAGGAGCCTTTAGATTTTATGCCTTCTAATACACAAGAGGAGGTGGTTCCTCAAGACCTTCTAGAGGTGCAGGAAGATGAAACAATTGTGGAGGTGGGGGCTTCTACATCTGCTGTAGGGGAGGTATCTACTTAGCCCTCTAATACACAAGAATTAGGTCAAGAATCGCCAAAGGGATCCCTCCATGATGAAGCAGAGGTCTTAAAGAAAATGGAGGATGAAATTGAGATACATAATGTAGAAACATATTTAGAAAAGACTCCATCTGATAAAGAGCATCATGTATTAAAATCTTTTGATATGATAGATGATGTAGGGACCGAACACATATTGACTAAGGAAGATCAGTGGAAACTCTTTGAAGATGCAAATAGAGAAGTTGATGCCAAGGCACAAGTTGAGGCATCAGCTAAGCAACAAGAGGAGGAGGCCAAGGCACAATCTGAATTGGCGGTCAAGCAGAAGGAGTTGGAAGATAAGGTCAAGGCTGATGAATTAGCTCAACAACAACAAAAGGAGTAGGAGCTCAATATACAAGAAGAGAGATAATTTGATGATGCAGTAGAAGATTCATAACCTTGAAGCGAAAAATTCCCAGCAAAGAAGAGAAAAGGAAGCTATTGAAGCTAAGCTCAAGGCACAAGAAGAGGCTTATAGAAAAATGGAAGAGAAAGAATGTTTGAAAAGGGAAAGAGAGGCTGCTGAGATTGTTGAATATGAAAAGAAATTCAAGGAGGCATGGGACTATGTTGAAGAGCTGAAGAAGCAACATGATCAAATGTTAGAGAAAAAGAAAGTGGAAGAGGAATGTTTAAAGTAGGAACTGGAGGCTAAAAGGCTGCAAGAGCAGAAGGATAAAGAGGAAGTCGAAAGGTTAGCACAGGAAAAGGAACAAAGTAATCAGCAGAATGTGCAGGAAGTTGATTCTCAACCGGGGCTTACATTGTTACAACCTCTATCTTCCACTACTGTTGCTTCTTCTTCAGCCCAGGTAGCCACTACTCCTATTGCTCCTACTTGGTTAAAACTGGACTTGGAAAGAAAACAAGTTGTTCAACCATAGCCGTTGAATTGGGAGGAAATGATGAAAGAAATTGGGAAGGAGAAACCTAAAAAGAAGGCTCGGGTTCTTCACTCTACTAGGCTCACTGATGATGGAGAAATTGTTGTTGAATGTGCCATACCTATAATGGAGAAGAGCCGTGATGGTATGCAAATCACTGATTATCAGTTGGGGGTGGTAAATTTGGGAAAGCCTACAAGAAACTAGCAAATGAGTTTGATTGATATTGTGGCCTCTTCAACTAAATCCTGGATGATCAAAGATAAACAAAGGAAGGATGAGCTTAAGGCTCAATTGGATCAGCTTCATAGGTTTTTGAAAGATGTTTCAAATCCCATTTCCCAACAAGCTGCTCTTCCTGAATCCCTAGTTTTGTTAACAAAGAAGGAAGCAGATGATTTGGTTCAAATGAAAAGCAAGGTAGGAATGATGGATAAATGGTTGGATAAGCTCAACCTGGAGGTTGATGATGTTCTTGTTGAGGGTTCTAAAATTCATAAGGCTACTCTTGAATTGGTAGAGGATTTAGATCGACAGGCCAAGGATCTGGGTAAGTAGGATGATGAATATAAGGAATGTGTTAAAAGGCTTGAAGATATTAGCAAAGTGCCCAAGTCGAAATTGCTAGAATATTCAATTCTTGAGCATGGTAATGTAGATTTTGTGGAAAAAACTGTGAGCATCATAAGGTATAAGTCTAGGGCTATTCATGGGCATCAAGAAGAAGTCCGAGAAATGAGAAAAGATTTGAATCAACAGATGGTTGAATTAGAGGCAATTGTGGCCATTTTAATTAACCTAGATTCCTCAAACAAAGAAGGCATGTCTTTGGATAAACTAAGGGAGAGATAGAGGGGTAGGTTTGAGGAAATTATGCAAAAGGGAGACGGTGGGGAGAATTTATTATTAGATCAGTTTATGGATATCAGTGAGGAGGTAAGAACTACTAGAAGGGAGTTAATCAAGTTAAAGGAGATGCAAAGGTTGGTTTCTACAGAGTTTGAAAGGATCAAATTTGAAGGTGATTGGTTAGATGGGCCAGATTTGGGTACTCTTCAACAAGTGTTCTCCAGTTATGATGAGTACATCCTTGAGCATTCAGTGCAAAAGTGAACTAACTCTTTTCACCATACTCAATATCTGCTTTTCTCCTCTTTTTGTGGGTTTTGACATGAGCTCAACTCTGAGTTTGAAGCCGTCAGTCTCACTTTCTTCTTGGAATATCAGATTTCTTGTTGGCGCAACAGAGTAATTAGTCTTGGAACAAGAGTTCATGAGTCCACTTCAGTGTTTAGTTCCATTTCCATTAATTGTGGATCTTGATTGATAATTGAGAAACGTGTGCATGTGGCACCCTATATGTATTATTAGGTTCTACTTTGTAAAGGTCGACTAATTGAAGGAAGATTAGCCACGTGATGATAGAAAATAGAGATTAGATCTAGGATTTCTATGTTTTAGGAGAGATACTCTAAAATTTTAGTAAAACTTGGTTATTTTACAATTTTTCATACATTTTCATGTTATGGTTTTAAAGTTTGGACCTGTTTTGATAAGGTTAATGGTACATGATCAATCCATACGCCAGTGATTTTTGTTGTGCTTAATTGTTTCTTATTTGATGAAAGTCAATATAAGGAACTAGATTCAAGATTATATCATTGGATTATCTATGGATGAAGTTGTTATCGTATTCATTTGATCTGTGTTTTTAGATGATGAGTGAGTGATTTGTTTGAAGCAAGTTTAGTCAATGTTGATGATATTTGAATTATCATTATGGATGTATGTAGTAGCATAGTTTATTCTATGGATTGCATCTTTCTATAGTTGTGATTAGATGGGATAAATGCTCATTATTGATATGCATGTCTGGATATGTAATAATTTTACTCATGTTTCTTTGATTTGAAGCTCTGATTCATCTTTTTCTTTTATTTAAACCCCCCAACGTAGACTAATTGATGCTATGCAGTTATGTTCCTTGTTACCAGCAAAGGCCCCTTGAATATTACAGTTATATCAACCACTGCGTGATATCAGCATAATTGAGAACCAATTACCATGACCTTGGGAGTTAGGTCACCATGTGTTATCTTTCTCTTTGAGGAGAAATAGAATAGTAATATTTTGTTTAATGTTGTTGTGCTGCTTTGACCCTCAACATATCCCTAATTTCGGATTCAAGGAAACCGAGATAGCCCAAGCTATTTTCATGATAAAGTAATTATCTTGGCCAAACACTTTTCAAAAAGTGTAAAATACAATGAATAGACAATAGAATGAATTATAAATGGAGATAAGTTTAGACAACAATGTCAGCATTTTGCAAGAAGTATGATGGACCAGTTTGATTCCATGGAGAATCCCTTTGAATTGGGATTAATAACAAAGGCTTGGAAAACCTTAGGTTAGAGTGAAATATTGCATGGTTTGATATTATAATATTTCAAACTTGTTGATTTATGTCAAGCAATGATATTGGGGTTGGTGGAGGATGAGAGAGTTTTTGGTTCATTGGAATTTTTGAAATCAAAGATAAGAAACAAACTAGACAAGAATTTGGAAAATTGCTTGAGGTTGTTTGGAACTACGTATAATATCAAAAAATTTCCATTTGAAAGGACACTCACAATCTAGAGGTCCATATGCGAAAGAAGAGGGTTGTGTAACACTTCAAATGCTGGTAGTGGTGGCACTGGCAATGGGACAAATGACAGTGACACAATGAATATTGAATTTGAGATGTAGGGAGAAGAAAATGAAGACCAGACTCAGAATCAAGATAACTCTTTTACTTTATCTCAAGTTGACCATCAGTTTGAGGACCTTGACTTGATTTGGAAAATGGAAGTGAATTAGAAATTTTTAGGTATTCATACTGCACTTCATGAATTATATTCCAAATTGTAACTAACGATATTTTATATTGTATTCCATGAAATTGTGAATCATTGCACGTTATGATATTTTATATTGTATTCCATGATATTGAATTTGATATGTGATTCTGCATCATTTTTCATAGTTTATGAATTATTTTGATTAGTGTCTTTCGTAACTAAGTCAGAAAATGAAATATACTCCTACAACAGACCAACTCATGGCCTCTTATAACCTCACTGCCTTACAATGAGAAACCAAGCAAATAACACTTATCACACTACTTATAAACTCCTATTGCATTTCCATTCACACAAATATTTGTTAAATAATTGAAAGGAATATTAATCAATTCCTTGAAAATAAGCTAACAGTTCAACATCCATAACATAAACACACGATGTGATATGACAACTTATAAATAACCCTTGATTATTTTGAGTTAAAAGATAGTGAATACAATATTGGAGAGCAAGATAGGTTGATGTTCAAAATTAAAGAAATACACTTAAGTATTTGAGTAATTTTTGTTATAATAGAGAAAAATTACAACATTTCCTATTTGTGCTATCAAATAGCTTAAATTGTGGAAAAAGAGCTTATAGAGAATTAGATGAAAGATCAAAAAATCAGAATGCTTTGGAATTTTGAATGAGGCTAAGGATTCCTTTTTATATTATAAGGGAAGAAACAAGAAAAGAAGTGAAGAACCTCATCCCAAAACTTTTTGACAACCAAATTCTTAGACAAGAGGCATAGGAATAAAAGCATGGATCCAGTCATAGGTCAAGAAAGTATTATAATTTTCATTCCATGTGTTAAACATATCCTCAAAAGGATAGTCATGAGCTAAGAGATTTTTTGAATTCTCCAAATTTTGATTATACTTGGCATCAAGTAAAACATTGGCCTCTCTACAAAAAGTTTCCACCTTTTTTCTACATCGACCATCATGTCTGAATAGGAATCAAGTTTGTCATCTTTGAAAATCAGAGGGAGGAGTGTGGGGATTAGAATATTGAAACTATCCTTCCATTTATCTAGGGTCTTCAACTCCCCATTATCTTCTAATAGGCAGGGTACAACCCTTTTGTCAATATTTATGAAAGAGTTCATTCTTGCTCATACAACTTCAATTATACTTTCCAAATACCCTTTATGATTTTGTGCCATCTTGACAATCTCAAAAGTAAGATAGATACCAGGTGGGAATTAGATTTGTTTGCAGATCCCTTATACATACCTTCTAAAGATGAAAATCTAGGATTCCATTGTTCAAATATAATTTTGAGTCACGCTTGATCCCCACTTACTCTAGTAATGGTATTTCTCAAATTTAGATATGACACATGGGTATTTTCTAGCCTTCTTAAGATTTTAGATAGACTGTACTCTAGGATGCACATTGCAATGCACACATTCTTCTTTTGTTGATTTTGCTAATCATTCATTAACTACTCTTCTAGCATTTGAATATTTTCTTTAAGATCTGTGTTTTCAATCATCACATGAGAAGGGGGAACTATAGAAGAGAAGTATGCTTCCTACATACTTTCAAGAAGGGTTTTTTGTTGAGCCAATAATACCTGCTACTAGTTGTAAGCTTCCATGCGATCATTATGTTCCTTCAACACTGTATTAATTCTATCTTACAACCTTTGAACACTAGCTTCATTAAACTTGACAACATCTACCACTAATGTAGCAACTCCAGGGGTAGAGGTTTCAAACACCCTCTTTACAATAAAGCTCCTTTGATACCCTTACCCTTTGATGCTTCAACAATCATAGGCTTGTTTGTATTTGTGGCAAGGGCCCAGATTGCAAGGGCTTCCCAATGTGGGTTGAACCTTGATCCTAATAATGCCATCTCTACTTCCTCTTTTGTGGAGAAAACTTCTCCTTCTTGTTTCCTGATAGTATCAAAGACAATTGTAGAAGCAATGTCCCATTCAAAGAGCAGTAGTAATCCACTATCTTCCACCATTCTTCTCCCTTCATTAGGAATGATATTTTTGGACTCAAAATTCATTTTTTCCCTTACCTTTGCAGCTACTTCATCATACATTTCTCTATGCACATCTGCTTGTGCCAACTAAACTCTTTTAAGGTACTCCTCCCTCTTTGATCTCAAAAAAACTCTTTAAACTCCTAAGATTTTATAAATTCATCATCATACATGAATTGTGAACATTCCAATTCCCTCACATCATTGAGGTCTCTCCCCATAGCCACATCCAACCTAAACCTTTGTTGAAGAAGGCCAACAATATTTGGTCTTGGGGGGATGCCATATATTGTTGAATTTCATCCATGTAATATGAACATCTTTACTTTCATCTGGATTGATGGGATTGTCAACCAACAATGGAAGTTTCTTGAATTTCATCCTCTTTTTTGGTTGCTTTCTTGGGGAAAATCAAAATCCACATTGATTGTTTGAGGGGAAGGAGAGGGAGTGACCTGTGGTGGGTCTGATTGCACATTTTCTCTAATAAAAGGCCCTTGGGCGTGGGGCCTTTTGATCGAGAGGTTAGGTGAAGGTCTAGGATGCTTTTCTGGTTTCTCTTCTAGGATAGGGGCCTTACCTACAACTCTATCAAAATTCTTCAACACCACCTCAATCTTGGAAATTGGGTCAACAATATCAGAAAATGCTCTATGATAATCCTTATCATTCTTTATCTTGGCAGTCTCTGCCTTCATGAATGCAAGTCATTTCACCTTTCTATCTATTACCTCATATTAATCCTTGCAATTTCTTATGGCATCTTTGTTTTCATCAACCTGATGGAAAAAATCAAACCTTCTTCATGACCTCGAGTATGAAACCTTTAGGGTCAAAATTCCTAGCATTTAACTAAAATAACTTGTATTCCCCAAGCATTTCTTTCATCCTATCTAAGTCGTCTCTAGTAAAAGTGAAATTTGAAAAGGAAGTAACATAAGGGAAAAAAGACCCTTTCCTTTGTTTCCTTAAATGAAATTGATCATTCTCATTCAATTTCCATATAATTTCCATGAATGCCAATCTGGGTGACACATATTTGGGTAGCACATGGGGGCCTCGAGGGCACCCATATACTCTAATAAAAATTAAGTTCTCATGGAGGTAATAATCTCCTTAGTTATGTTGTACTCCTAACTCCGGCCTCCACTCTTTGAGCCTAAGGAAATCTAAAATTTTCTTGTGCAATATGATTCCAAGTTGACCCAACCTTACCATGACTTGTCTTACAAAGAAAATCTCAAAAAAATAATATTTGGACTCACTATAATGTTTGTCCCAAATATGGGTCCAACATTGCACTGGGAGATTGTAGTCCTCTTTATCTTTCATGTTCAGTTGTAAAAATCTAGTGAGATGATCTTTCCATTTGTACAAAATCATATGGAAAAGGAGAGAATACCACATGAAATTCACTTTTGAATCCTTACCACTTTTCCTTCTCTTAATGTCCACCAGCCGATTGTGAATAGCCTCAGCTAAAAAGCTAGCATAGTCAAAGTCACTATTGACAAAAGGATTTTGTATATCAACAGCCATATACATAAGAGGTATCTCCATTTTTGAATGTGCATCTTCTCCCAACACCTGGCATAATGCCCAATATGTTCTTCTGAAATAGTCTTGATGGAACTTCAAATTTTTGCTCCTTGTGTTCCATTCCTGCCCTGCCTTATGTTATTGGTATTTTCATGGTGTCAGAATTTTTCCTAGGGTTGGGAGTTTTAGCTTTATTTTCATGTAAAACCCTTGTGTTTATTTTATGCCTTGGTTGGGATCTTTTTCGCTATTACCTTTTTGAAGGGTTTTAAAATGACTTATGTCCTATCGTTTCGTCTAGGCTGGGTCCCTTTGGTCTTAATATTTTATTTCCTCCACAGGGTTTTATTCTCCTAAGTCTTGGTTGGCCCCATGTTTCATCGTTTAAAAAAAGCTTATGTCATTGTTTACCATCTACCTAGCGATGTTCTCTTGTCCTTTTAATAAATGTTTTATTTTGCAGAGGGATAAAATTCGTACGACCGTTGATCAACTGTCGTTTGATCTCAGTTTTTCCCTGCCATCCCATGATGACCCCACCACACTGCTTTGGTTGATCGTGATATCACAGGCGGGCGCCACATGTCCTATCTGGTGAGGCCGAAGGGGATAATTTTGAGTGACTATCGATCAATAATTGTCAGATCTCAACAGTTTCCTGTCATCGTGTGATCAGGAATTACATGGTTTTTATTGATCGTGATATCACAGGCGGGTGCCATGTGTCTCATCTACCAAGGGAATAAGGAAAGCAACTTGGTGAATTAATCCGGTCTCAATACATTAGATGACGGATTACTAAAGTGTTCTTAAGATGCACATGTTTTAAATCAACGGGTATGTTATAATCTTGACGGGAAATCTGCTCGACAGTTAATGATAAGGCTGGCGACTGTGTTGAAGGACCAAGATCATTGATGCTCAAGATCTACGATTGCCTGCCATCGCGTGATCATAGATTGCAAGGTCTTTACTGATTGCGATATCGCCGGCGATCGCCACATGGATTTCCTTGGCAGCATATGGTATGGTGGGCCCTTTATTGCCATGTTTGAAATTGTGTCAGCTTGTTTTGAAGGTGGTCATTTGATGATTTGATCTAACTGAAGGATCAATGACTAGAATTTAAATCTACATCAAATATGGTTGGAGTCGTTCGTGCAGTGCGCGAGTGAGCTTTAATGGCGGATGAGACGCTTGTTGGAATGATTTGATCAAAATAAAATCAATTCTCTGGTTTTATTTGTATCACAATGCATTCAAGTATTTTGTGAAGCAGTCTCAGAGCCGAAAGCAAAGTTGTGAGCCTTTGCAGCCAAAATTCGAGATTTTTGCAAGCACAAAGCCGTGAGTTAATTTCTATGTTTCCTGGTTACTCTGTACTTGAATTTGGGAAAATATTTGATGTACTTATCATAGGACTTGTTGATAAACATTTTAGGGCTATAGTTTAATTAAATTGTGATAAATTGTAGTGTTTTGTAATTTCATATCTCTGGTTAGTCCTAGCTATTTGAAGTGTGAAATTGTAAAAAGAACCTAGTTTGTCCAAGATGGCACCGCCAAAGCAACATTCTGGCCAACTTGACTATTTAAGAAGAAACCTATATGTTGATTTCTTGGATCAATTGCCTTTGTCAATGAATGATAGAAAGAAGGGATTGGTTCTGATGTGAGGAAAAATCCTGGGGGAAGGGTTAGTATATAATTGCTCCAACATAGCCGATGCTGGGTTCCTCTCACAGGATTGGAAATGTTTAGATTGTGGTATGGATAGAGGAATTTTCCTCACCCCTTTTCAAATGGCTGGATATATGATTTGGGGAAGCTGGTGGTGCCAAACGTGTTCCCTGATATAGACTTGTTTAGAGCAGTGGCCACAAGATATGACCCTGTCACATGAGTAATCAAGGATAATGATGGAAGGGTTTTGTTAAGCATTAATAGAGATGAAGTCCAATAGGTTTTTGACTTAATAGAGTGAATATTTGGTTCTTATTAATCTTGAGGAAATGAAGCAGGAGTATGCAAAGTTGAAGTCTCTTTTCAGAGCTAAGTTGCTTCCACCTCATCTGGCTAGGGCAGGAGGATCAAGATTTCATATTAGCCCAAGTGACCAAGAACCTTTCAGATTAAACTGTTTTGCAAATCATTTCTTGGCCACTTTTTATTCATTATGCTAGATCTTGGGTTTCAATCCTGGTACGGTAATGACCATTGCATACATGTTCATGGGGGTGCAAATACAACACCCTAACTTCTCTGTGACTTATGACTTTGCTTCTTTCTTGGCTGAGAGGATACGTGAAGGGCTGTCAAAGTTGCAGAAAAATGATACTGGCACACAATTCTTTTAGTATTCTATGTTGATGTATACGTTCTTGTGCAAGAATGTTGACTTTTTCTCTAAGAAGATGGAATTGAGGCAATCGGTTGATGGAGAAAGATTGCTAGTACTATTATGGACTACAGATTTATCTTGCAATAAGGAAAGCACAGTTATGTGCAATTTGATAAGGTCTTTGCTTCCAAATTGAAGGCTAGACTGATGTAAATGTACCCAGGATCCCTGAGGAATTGCATGATTTCCTCAGACCAAAGGGGAGGAAGCCAGAATTGAAAGTTTTCCATAACTAGGGTGACATTATCCCATACCTAGTCAACACTGTTTTGAGGGTATATGGTTTTCAAGGAACCCCTCATATACTTTCGTACAATGTGCCACCAAGAGTGGGGTTTGCAAAATTTATGTGGCAAATAGTTTGTAGCCATGAGGACAACTTCACTGGGAGGGGTAAGGGAACATTTTTCCCAGATTATACAGTGGTGTCTGATTTTTCCTTTTCAAAAGGAGGCTGGGTACATTTTGGGAAATTCTTTGATGATTACCATTTGAGGTGTGGCCCAAAGTGGCAACATGACCCTTAGGGTTTCTTTTCCCTTTTCAGACAAAGAATAAAGGCTGGCAAGTTTGTGCATGAGTTAAACTTTCCTGAGGATCTGATTATAAATGAATTTGATCTAAATAGGAAGGATTTGAACAAGGAGAAATGAATAGCTTATGATAAGCTATTGGATATTGTGCACAAAATGGATCTAAAGTATGATCCATTGTTGGAGTTCAGTCCATACCATAAGAAAATTGACTTTCTAATGGGGAACTTCAGGGAAATTATGGGCACCTTGAGGACCAAAAAGATAAATTTAGAATTGAGTCTGGGTGTATAGGAACAAGGTGCTAGACCAATTGAAACAAGGCCAACATATCAGCCTATAGGAAAAAGGTCCATTTATAGGAGGAAAAGGGATGACAGCAGTGATGAGGAAGAAGTGGATAGAAAGGGGAAGCAAATAATGAAATTTCCTTCACAGCCAAGTCCAAAATTCAAAGTGCCTGGGCCAATTAAAATCATTGATTTAGAATCATCACCAAAGGATAGTCCCTCATCACCACCATCTAATCCAAGCCCTAAGAGGCAAATAATTGATCAACCACAAGAGGATCTAATGGATGAAATTGTTGTTACTGATCATGACATGTAGGTTGGTATGCCTTCCCCTCCTAGGCTAGTTGAATTGGTTCTATCTGATTTGGATATGAAAGGAAAATGTGTACAAGATGCAAGGATGGAAGCATGCAAGGAGTTTCTAGATGACAATGCATTTGTAAAGACTCTTGTATTCTTTCAATTGGTATGGAAGATAAAGTTTGAAGAATATCAAGATAAATGTAAGAAGAGAAGAGAACTAAGACCTGATAGGTCAGACCAGGAGAATGATGAGGAAGTGAAAACTGAATTAATGGAAGAATTCAAGAGCATCACTCCTGAGGAAGGAAGAAAACTGGTGAGTCAGGCTGGTGTAATGATTTTGCCTGAATGGGAAATTGTAGATGTAGTAGCCTTTAATGCTATTTTGAAGTCCAAGCATCCCTTGCAAGACTCTAAAGAAGAGGTCAAGGTAGCACTGCAAGACTCTGCCTTCAGTGAAGAGTATGAAACCTTGGCAATTTGGGCATTGGCCCCACAAGGGATAAAACTAGATGTTTCTAATATCAACCCAAATTTAAGAGGAGGGCTAATAATAAAGAGAGCTTCAGAGACCTCAACCACTGAGGCCACTAATTTGACTATGAATGTGGCTAAATTGGCCCAAAAGACTGCTGAAAGGGAGGAGGCCGAAAAGAGGAGCCTAATGGAGAAGTATAACCTTTTGATTGAGGAATACAACAAGATGCAACAAAAGAATGTTGAGTTGCAGACTGAGGTGGAAGGGTTAAGGTACAAATAGATTGGGGAGACATCAAGTGCTCTGGGGACTAGTATATCTCCTTCCACATCAAGGCCAGTGCCTCCTGCTTCTCCAATTTTTTCCACACCAGGGTCTCCCAGTCAGAATCCTTCCTTCACCCCTTCTTTAGAGGACATTGATGAAGAAATAGAATGCTCTATGGATCCTACAATGAAGCAGCTCATGCACAAAATTGATGAATTACAGGAATCTTTGAAGGTAAGTGAGAAAGGATCTCTTTCAAAGCAAAAGGAGATTGTTACTGTTGTCCTGAGACATTTAAATGAGAGGGTTGATAATAAATTTCCATCTATACATTCTTTATATTTTTTATTATTAGATGCAATAAAGAATATTGATAGGGATCAGGAGGTAGTGATACCATTGATTGAAAATTGGATCCCTAGGGCTAGTGATTTAGATGTAATGTATAAGGCCTCAAGGTTTGATACAAGTAATAGGCCCCAATCATTAAGGCCTAATCAAGTATTAGTTAAATCACTACAAGGTTTTCAGACCCTACCAGATGATTTGAGTAGGAAGATCAAGGAATTGGTGAAGAATTTTAATGATTGGGGTAACACATTGTTACTTGATATAATTGATGAGTAAGGGAAAGTCAGGTCACTTCAGCAATGGCAGGATCAAGCAAGTGAGGTCATCAATGATCAAATTAAATTAATTTGTGATGACTCAAATTATGATTTGTTGGTGAGCTGTATAGATACAATCATTAGTACCTGCTCATTTTTGGAATCTTTTGAAAGAGATGCAAATCAGGTAGCAATAAAATACACACCTTATAGTACCAAGGTGAATGAGGTGATTAATTTTGACTAGCCGGCTGATGAAGAATACCAGAAATGGGTAACTAAATATTTGACTAAGGAAGAGTAAAAAGAATGAGCTACTAACGGGTGGTAGATCAGATGTTGCAGTTACAACGGTTTCCAATCTTTCTTTAGTGGTAGTCTTGGTACGAGATTCTGATGGTTTTTTGTTGTTGCATCAACTTTCCTCAGTGAGCACGATGGACAAGAATATTCTTCAAGATGATTGTTGTTGTAATGATTTTTGGAATATCACCAAGTGCTCCAATTGGCTGGTGACATGTGTACTTTCTAGCCTGATGCTTGTTTTCTCCTTCATTTTCTATAAGAAGGATTTCAAGGCCAGAAGTACGGGTTAGCAATTTAGATGATTTTGGGTCGAGTCTAGGTAAATTTGCAGAGCAAATTTTAAAGTTCAATGGATTTAGAGAGAAATGCAATTTAGGTTTTGAGTCATTCTATAATAGGTTTTGAATTTATGGGGATTTAATGTTGCATAATAGTACTAGCATTTGAGTTGAAATGATAAATTCAAGCTCATGTCTCTCCATTGTACATGCATATCTGAACTTTGAATAAGATAACTAAGGGTTGCTTCATTCATCTCACTGTTGTGGTGTGTGTGATTCTATTTTAGCTTTAATTCAAGGAATTAATTAAAATGCTTGAATGGGATTATAGGCGGATATGTTCTGTATAAGGATTTGATAAGTAGTATTGAGTTAGAATACATATTGATGAGATTACAATGCAATGTCGTCAAGGATTTTATATGTTATGTGTTAAATATGTCATAAACCCTTAGATGCTTATAAATTTGACTCCTACAATGGATATATGGCACTGATCTAAGTTGTAATTACCCGTATGATTCATTATTTGTTTGTATTTGCCTAGAGCTTGCTACAAATTGCAAATCAATGACTATCTTATACTGTGGATTGTGTTGTAGTTATCTCATGCTCTAAATAGTTGATATTATCAATGAACAACCAATTCTATTCGATATTATCCTATCGTGTTGAGCTATTAAGTGAGATTATCTGTTATTGTTAATGTTGTTTATAATAATGGTGCAGAGGTTGTAAACACATTAAGGGATCACCCTCCCGGGTCTTGCAGAGCCTGAAGTGTAGGAGGATTTTTAAAGTCCTCGTCAGTTGGTCTAGGTCCTTCGAGCTGCCCTTGATTGGAATTGGAAATTCCATAGGTAGATTAGAAGACCAACCTGGTTAGTAGTAAAAACAAACCAACAAGTCTTCAAAAGACTTGACATCAAAAGGATCATGTTCATTATCAGGGATTCTCAATGACTTTCCATAGAATATTTTTTGTCTAAACCTAGGGAGTCATTTCACTCTGAAGCTATTTTTGTCTTGCTTGTATTTTCTTCTTAAATAAGTAAGGTCTATAACCTTATTTGGGACCACATTGAGTCTAAAAACCTCACAAATAAACTCCATAGTTATATCCATTACGACACTTCCATCCAATGCCCTAATTACTCTAATATTCTCATCATACATAGAAGCAAGGCATCTGATGAGTTCCACATTTATAAAGACATTAGGAACAACCAACTTCCCCAAATCATAGGTTCATGCATTGGAGACATAGGAACTTGGTTTCTTTTTCCATACTAGTATATGAACAATTCCCACCTAGTGACTGTGTAATCTTGGTACTCCAACTCAGCATCTCTGTAATTTCTAGCTTTGTCTACCATCCCCTCTACTACATTAGGGTCGAGGTTACATTGATGTTGAGGCCTTTTTAAGGAACCTGACAAGTGGGCCAAAATAACCTCCTCTAAGGGTCTTTTAGATGTAAAGCTAGAGGGTTGGTGTTGTGTGTTCTCACAACATGCCCCAAGACTATAAGACTTAGAGACCCAAGTGAAAACTAATTGCTTATGGAAGGTGTTGGCTATTTGAAGAGATCACTAGAATTAAAGTCAAAGGAACTTTTTTTTGAGTACTTTATGATTTGAGTGTACCAGGTACCGGGTACTGGGTACTGAGGGCCAGAAATGTAAAAATGTTGATGCAAGTTTTTGGGTGAAGTGTTCTAGTCCAAGAGTAAAGGTCTAGGATAGTGGATGTTATGGTGGATTAGGGGTTTGGTAAATTCTTTTGGGTAAAATCTGAAGTATCGGGTACTGGGCAACAATGTTAAATTTAAAGTTAAATGCTTAAGTTTGTTCGAGATTTTGAAGGTCGGGTAACCCGACTAGAAAGGAATAATTATGCGAGAATATGATTTTAAAAGAATGATATTTATGATGTGTTTAAAATGATGATTTATTAATGATGTCTTTTTTTTATGGGATTTTTATGAATGATTTAAAAGGGATTTAATGTGTGGAATTTGTACTTGTAGGAGGAGTAGATTGTGATGCAACATTCAGGTATGGACGGTTAGGAAAATTTGGATCACAAATAGAATCATATACATATCGAGTGATACGTTTCAGGAGTCTATGTGAAGGAGGAACTTGAGTTGTTAGAATATCAAGAATCTTGGTGTTACAAATGCGGTGAAGGAATGCACCAACCTCTGGTGTGACTCGTTCCTAGGAGTATTAAACTTGGGGAAAAACCAAAGTGTAAGAACATAATGTTAAATTAATCACTCTAAATGTATGGGAAGTTCCTACATCCTATTCGGATTCAAGTTATTGTACTGGTGATAATACAAAGATGAAGATCCCAAAATATATTAACGTGTTGAAGAAGGTTGACATCCGTTGACTTTGTCAACAATTCTCCTGCCAATTTTCATATTCCACGTGCCTTGTGATTCATCCCTTGGTTCCCTCTCATGTATTTTTCTAATCTCCTCTGTCTTGTTCTTATAAAAGGCCAGGAGATGTCTCATTTTATTTTTTAAGTTCACAATTTTTGGATGTCGGAGAATCAAAACTTCTTTAAGTTTTTTTCTTTTTCTTGTTTTTTGAATCATTCTTGATTAAAAACTCATATGCACATAGAAGCTAATAAATATCAAAGCTAATTAGAAAGCTACCTCTTGGTATGAAATCTTATGTAGTTGGTTGTTTGTTCAGTTGGAAAAGATTGTATGTTGTGTCATTTAAGGGTGCATACATAACCTACCTGGTGTCCAAATAAACCCCCTTTAAAATTTTGCATCATTCTATACCTAGCTGTGAAGCAATCTAGCAAAGTATAGAGTGGTTTGCTTTGATTTGGTTAATTCTTGAGGCATGCATGGATAATACCTAGGAGCAAATTTACTTTTTATTATTTTTGATGCTTTAGTTTAGAATAGATGTTTAAATTTAAGAAAATGTTCCAAAAAATAGATAAATGAATGGAAATTTTATTACAAATATTTTGATTCCATAGTATTGTTGAATGCTTAAAGCTAAATTTTCTTAAGTGAAAGAAAAGTTATTTAAAATTCATGAAATGTTATTGCAAATATGTCGATTTCATGAAATTGTTTGATGACTAAACTGAGAATATATTTTACCTATCCTTATGATTCCTTTGAGAACCAAAAATTACCATTTACCCCTCGTGATTAACATCATTATCACAACAAACCCTGATGTGAACCTAGTGTGGTCAAGACCTAACATAAACAAGCCTTGGGATTAAGTTGAGTTAGTCTAAGATTTAGGTTGTCCTAGTTTAGTGTTTCAAGTAAGGATAGGTTCCTGTGGTCTGTCTGTGAGGATTTATCGACACTATTGTTGTGCAACTAACATCGTGATCAACAAGAACTGGCACTAGAAGGAGGGACTGTATCTTTCCCTCCAATTTTATCTTGAATTGGTATCGTTATCCAGGTTTTGGGTTTGGAAGTTTCTTGTAAGATGACAGCCTATGAAAACCGGTAATATGAGAATGGAAGTTGATAAGCTTCAGGAAATCCTTAAATGGAGGCTTTATCCTTTGAGTTTTTTCACCTTTGGTAAGGTCACCGAGTGTAGAATTCATGATACAATTGGTCATGGTGAGCTTGAAATTTTTCTAACTAGGGTAAGTTTGGCTTTGCATAACGTAATTTCGTTAATGGAAGAGGTTTTAACTACTAAAAGAAAGGAACTATTATTGAGAAGAAGTTTGAATTCTAAGGAATTGCCTAACCCTAATAAAATTGGAAATACTAGAAAATTAACTATTAAATCAAATTGATTTATTAACTGCAATTGTCATGAGGAAAATCTTGAAGTTTTGCAAGAAAAAAGGAAAAGACATCGAGACTTGGAAATAACATGCAAAAAACATGAAAAAAAGTGATGATTCATCGACCTTTTCACACGTGGAAGATGACAATGAAGAGAAAAAGCAGGAAAAGCGAGTGGGAGATGCATGTTTTTCATTCCTAACTAAAAATCCCTGAATTGAAAAGGGAAATTTTCTTGATTTCATGCAGAATACATAATATCAAATTTTTACTTTCTCTCTCTTTGATGATAATGTAAATTGTGTTGCTGCTTGGTCTAACGAAGTTGAAGGTGAAGACAAGGCCAAGGACTTGACGAATCTTGGAGAGAAAGAGAACCAAGAAATGAACACAATCATTCATGGAGTTGAAAAAAGTGAAGAAGAAAACTATGGACCAAGACTGGAAGAAGGTAGAGTATGGAAGAATCAGCAAAGGTGTGTGCAATCGACCTTTAATGAGGTTGTTTTCACACATATGAGCCAATTTATTGTTAAGTACACATTTGAATTACATTTGTTAAATGCAAAAAAATTAAGATAATTCATTGTTGTAGCAGGAGATTTGAAATGTACTCAAGTGAATTTAAAGACAAGACTATTATGATTCGTACAAAAACTACGATGAAGATAGTGATAGAGATTAAAGTAAATTGTTTAGTTAGGGTTAATCGTCTACTTAGGGTAAATTTTAGTTAGTTAGGTCAGTTTGTTTTTGTAGGGTTTTTTTTTTGCTTTCTGGTTTGTTCCTGGCATTAATGAATTCTGCTTAATTTAACATACACATGAGAGTGAATTGAAATATTCTTAAAACATTCAGCTATGAAATGAAGAAATGAAACCATGCACAGTAAATACATGCTTAAAGTACAAGAAAAAAAGAGAAAAATTCATATATATATGTGTGTGTGTGTGTGTGTATACTTCGTATATACATGGAAATACAAAATTTCTCGTCGTAAAAGTGCAAAAAGAGCAAAAGGGAGGAACCAAGCTGAAACAATAGGGTGGTCATTTAGTCAATCTGGGATGCTTCATCCATAAGGGAAATATATCCCAAGTAAGTGTTGTCCCGGTGAGAATCAAAGTCATCAGTATGAAGATCAATTAGAAATGGTTGAAGAGGAACTAATTCTCCTCATTTTAGGAAAAAATAAATTTCATCAACTAAGGGAATTCTAATGGTTGGGTGTGCAACAGAAAAAACATAGTCCAAGTTCCCCAAGAAATCAGGCCGCACTATCAATTGAGCAGTTGTGCAAACTTCATCAACAAAAATCCCAAGATTCAAGAGCGAGGCTACAAACCGTGAAGACAAGTTCGAGTTCAACCTATAATATGCTTTGGATTCTACAAAAGTTTCCCTGAGGACTAGGCACAAATTTGGTGTAGTAAAGCTAGGAGTTCAAAGAAAGAAAACCTTATTAAGCCGCTGGGTAGTAATGTGACCCATGAATCCATTCTAGTGGTGAACGCAGGTTAGGAAAATGGGGGTATCCATAGCCTAGAAGTAAGAAAGCAAAAGAAAAGTAGAAACACAAAATTATAATTGAGAAAAAAGAAAAGATGTGAAGAATTTGAAAGAGTAGTTTGGAATTTATAGAAAACTGTGATAAATCTACGGTACATATTTTCCTAGATCAAAGTCTTAGAAAATGCAAGTTGAGGTTGCAGCAAGACAATTTTCTCTAGAGCGAAATGTTAAATCTAATTAATTCTCACATAATCAATGGCCATTGCTTCAAATTTTTCCAGTATGAAGATCATGAATTGAGAAAATTGAAGATTTCAAAATTAATGGTGGTCATTTCATTATGTTTTATTGAGTTGTATTAATTGTGAAGGTGTCCATGTGTGTAACACAGGAAGGGAAATCAAGCTAGTAAGGTGGCACATGTCAGCATCTAGAAATTAAGAGGAAATAATACGTGCATGTTAAGGCATGTGAATTAAATGCAAAGTATTATGGTCAGCATTAAGTGTAATCATGACAACTCTGATGCATTAATGTGGTGTAGCACCATCAAATCGAAATTGCTAGCCAAGTATTTTAGCTTTAGCGGTTGCCATAAAAATTAAAATGGAAGTGTGGTAACTAGTAGTTCTAAATTTAGATCTAATTTGGTGATTGGATTACTTGCTGCTAAATTTTAACTTATGCATATTTTTAAAAAAATAGTGAATTGTAGTTAGCTAGAATTTGGCATAAGGGTGGTAAATTTTAGCTAGAAAGTCACACCTACAGGGAATAATTAAATGAGTTTTTTGGAATTGGTGAAACGATTAAGGGATTTGCATTGAATGAAAAATAAAAAAGGTATCCATCACTACCACTGTGATTCCCAACATAATAGTGGGCTTCATTGCCTGCAAGTTGAAGCATATGTGCTTACAATGAAATATCAAAAATAAAAAATGAGTATCAAAGAAATATCAAAAGAGAAAAAAATCCAACTCTTTAGGCTATCCAAATATCTCTACTAGGGCTATGGACGCCTGGCTGGAAATAGAGCTATGTTTGGGAGAATTACAAAGGTAACCTTTTTGGGGCTATGGATGCTTGATTGGCAGCAAGGCTCTATCCATGGTTGGCTTTGGAGGATTACCAAATTATGTAGTTCAATGTCAATGAACTAATTTTTTCACCGAGTTCTGGAAACTAGAATTTATCAAAGCACACACTGATACTTTTTGGAGAAGTTTTATTGTCTTTATGTCAGAATCCAGCTAAACATAAGGAGTTATTGTTTGAAAATATGTATAAGATAATTTTTAGTGGGTGATTTGATCTTGGGTTTCTTTTAAATTTGGTTTTATTGGTTGCATGTTGTTGTGTGTTCTCACAAAACACCCCAAGATTGTAAGACTTGGGGACCCAAGTGAAAACTAATGCTTATGGCAGGTGCTGGCTAGTTGAAGAGATCCCTAGAATTAAAGTCAAAGGAAATTTTTTTTGGAGTACTTCCTTATTTGAGTGTACCTGGTACCAGGTATCAAAGGGCCAGAAATGTAAAAATGTTGATGCAAGGTTTTGGATGAAGTGTTCCGGTCTGGGAGTAAAGGTTTGAGAAAGTGGATGTTCTAGTGGAATCAATATTTTAAGAAATTATTTTGAGTAAAAGTTGAAGTATTGGGTACCAGGTAATAGTGTTAAATTTAAAGTTAAATGCTTGGGCCTGAAGGTCTAGTAACCCGACTAGAAAGGGATAATTATGCGAGAATATGATTTTAAAAGTGTGATATTTATGATGTATTTAAAATGATTATTTATTAATGATGGTTTTGTTTTTATGAGAGTTTTATGAATGTTTTAAAAGGGATTTAATGTGTGGAATTTTTTATTGCGGGAGGAGTAGATTTTGATGCAGCATTCAAGTATGGACAATCAAGAAAATTTGGATCACGAATAGAATCATATCTAGATCGGGCAATACATTCTGGGAGTCTATGCGAAGGAGGAGCTTCAGTTTTTGGAATAATGGAAATCTTGGTACTATGAATATGATGAAGGAATGTGCCAACCTCCAGTGTGACTTGTTCTCGGGAGTATTATTTACTCGAGGTAGAACCAGAGTGTAGGAACAAAATGCTAAAGTAATCGTTCTTAATGTATGGGAAGTTCCTATATCCTATTCGGATTCAAGTTATTCTCCTAGTGATAATACAAATATGAAGATCCCGAAAGATATTAACATGTTGAAGAAGGTTGACATATATTGACTTCATCAACAACTCTCCTTCCAGTTGTCATATTCCATGTGCTTTGTTGTGATTCATCCCTTGGATTTCCTCTCATGTATTTCTCTAATCTCCACTATGTCTTGTTCTTATAAAAGATTGGGAGATGTCTCATTTTATTTTTTAAGTTTAGAATTTGTGGATGTCAGAGAATCAAAACTTTTTAAACTTTTTTTCTTTTTCCCATTTTTTGAGTCATTCCAGATTAAAAACTTGTATACACATAGAAGCTAATCAATATCAAAGCTAATTTGAAAGCTACCTCCTGGTATGAAATCTTATGTAGCTGGTTGTTTGTTCAGCTAGACAAGACTGTATGTTGCATTGTTTAAGGGTGCATACAGAACTACCCGGCGTCCAAATAAACCCCCTTTCTTTAAAATCTTGCATCATTCTATTCCTAGTTGTGAAGCAATCTGGCGAAGTATAGAGTGGTTTGCTTTGATTTGGTTAATTCTTGAGGCATATGTAGATGATATCTAGGAGCAACTTTACTTTTCATTATTTTTGATGCTTTATTTTAGAATAGACATTTAAATTTCAGAAAATGTTCCAAAAAGGAGATAAATGAATGAAAATTTTATTGCAAATATTTTGATTCCATAGTATTGTTGAATTCTTAAAGCTAAATTTACTTAAGTGAAAGAAAATTTATTTGAAATTCATGAAATTTTCTGATGACCAGACTAAGAATATATTTTACCTATCCTTATGATTCCTTTAAGAACCGAAAATTACTATTTACCCTATTGTAGATATGAGCAAGTTTTGGTGGTGTTGTCATTAATGTTGTCATTGATGTCAACATAGTTCAGTATGTTGTAGATTGTACATGTATAGCTAAGATGTTGTTAAGATGTTTTGAGTACATGTAGCTATCTTTTTAGTGTTGTAGATGTGTTGGTTTGATATGTTTCCAAGTGCTTTTGAGAAAATTAAAAGAAGTGAAGTCAGAATGATGAAAGTTTTCAGAATGGGCTTTGATATGTGCTCTACATTTCTCTTGTGTTGATCCTATGCTTATGTGGATCTGAAGGTTTGATAATGGGGATTTAGTGGTGATATATCCTAAGTTTTAGCTTTGGTTTGATGGTACGTGAAAGTTACGTTTAGCAACATGTGAACTGTTTTGGCAGAGTTGGTCTTCTGTGACTGGGAGAAATATTGTTGCTTTGTAGTTCTCCTCTATTTTGTTTTAGATCTTGTAGATCTAGAATATGTCTTGTGAAGGTCTTTCCTGTGCTTTGGCAAAGAGGTTTGAAGATTGGTGATCTGAAAGGCATGTTTCAATATTTTAGTGTGAGTTTATACAGTCTGGACAGACTGGTGAAAGGTGTTCAGTGATTGAAGTTTTTTGTTTTGCTACGGATGTATCTGGAAGATTCTAAGATGTATTCTCGTGCATAAGGAAGCATGTTGTGGTGTCTGCATGTTATTTTTTTGTTAGGAAGTGTGTACATCAATTCTCTTTTGTGTTTTCATTAGTTTTGGTCAACCTGGTGTTTACACTTCATTTGAAGAATAAAATTAAATTAAGGTAGCATGTGGTTGATCTGATACATTATTTTTGGTCTTGATTAAATTTTTTATTGGTCCACTCTCATTCCTTTCCACAGCGGGAATGTTGAGTCGCCGACCTATTTTGAATTTATGAAATGAGGCATTTTTGGCTGACCTTGAAGAAAGTTTCTAAGGATGAGGATGGTATAAAAGCAAGTCAAATTGTGAAGAATTGTATGACAGTGTGATGCAAAGTGACAAAAATGAGCCACAAATCATAAGATCAAAAGAGTGTGTGTGAGTGAGTTGAGACAATTGTTCTTCATTGTGTTGAAGGAAGTGAGCTGAAGGTTTCTACAATCCTGTGGATGTGCATTAATTAATGTTGTAGATCTTTTGTTCTCTTTTATATTTGTAGGCAGTGAGCCTCCCTATTGGACAGTGAGTCCTTTCTATAGGAAGTGAGCCTTTGTACTTGGACAGTGAGTCTTGTTTTGGGTAGTGAGCCTTTGTGTTCAATTTGTGATCTTTTATATTGTGAGTTAACCCTTACTATGGTTTTTCTCGAATTGGGTTTTCCACGTAAAAATCTGGTGTTCATGTGTTGATTTACTTTCTATTATTTTTGTTTCATGCTCTTACTTAATAAAAAAATAGTGTGGTTGTGGAATTAATAAGTGTTGTGTTTTAAGTTTGAATTTTGTGACAATTGATTCACCCCCCTCTCAGTTGTCCTATGCTTGTTTAACAATTGATATTAGAGCTTTGGTTCCTTGGTGTAGAGCTTAACCGCTTAAGGAAGATTTGATGGCGCATAAGTTGGTGATCCCTATGTTCAATGCAATTGACTACAATGATTGGAAGGGACAGATGAAAGGATACATTATCTCTCTTGGTTTTAAGACTTGGAAGGCTATTGAGACAAATTATACACCCCCATCCAGTGGTCTTACTACTGCAGATGAGATCTCTGCTTATGAATAAAATGAGAAGGCGAAGTATGCTATTTGTAGTGGCTTATCCAAGAATGAGCGAGCTAAGGTTCTTTCTTTGGATACTGCTTATGAGGTCTGGAAGAAATTGGAAGACATGTATGAAGGAAATGAAAGAGTGAAATTGACAAAGAAGCTAGCGGCAAAGAGCAGATTTGTGAATCTAAAGATGGAAGAAGGTGAAAAATTTACAAGTTTCTTTCAGAGGGTTGAATTGACCGCAAATGAAGTTAGAAATCAAGGAGGAAAACTATCAGATGAAGATATAATTGAGAAGATCCTGATCACCCTACTAGATTGCTACAGCGATAAGATCTCGGTGATTGAAGAAGTGTATGATCCTAAGAAGTACACATTAGAACAGTTATTTGGCACCTTGCAAGTATTTGAGTTGCAAAAGTTCTAGAAAGAAGAAAGATGGAAGAAAAGACAGAAACAAAATTTAAGGCAATGAAGATTGAAGAGGAATCGAATAGTGATGGTGTTGATGAGTTGGAAGCTAACTTCACTAGGAAGTTGAAGAAAGGAACCGAAAAGTATAAAGGTATGTTGCCCTTTAAATATTTTAGTTGTGGTAATATTGGTCATTATACTTCAAGATGTCTGAATAGAGTTGTGCATAAGAAGAATAGGGATTATAAGGATAAGGATAGGAAGGATAAGAAATATAAGAAGTTGTACTATGTTAAAGAAGAAGCAAGAATTTTTGATGATGAATCTAAGAATGAGGTTAATGATTGTGAATGCTTATTCTTAGATTTGGAAAGTAAATCTGGAAAATATATTGTAAGCAAGAAGACTCTGGAGAATAAGAGAAATAGGATGGTAGGTACTTTGGTTACTACCTTTCATGCAAAACAAGATGAAGACTACTGGGTAATTGACAGTGGATGTTCAAATCACATGACCAGAGATAAGAGTAAGTTCACTAAACTTGAGAAATATGATGGTGGTTTAGTTATGTTTGGTGATGATTTAGGAGCAAAGATCTATGGGAAAGGTTCAATTAGTTTTGATGGAGTGCACAGTACTGATGATGTATATTATGTGAAGGGTTTGAGGAATAACCTTCCAAGTGTTGGTCAGATGTGTAGCAATGGTTTCAAACTTGTGCTTCAGAACAATACCTGTGAAATTAGAAAAGGGTCTGAAAATGGAGATATGATCGATGCTGGAAGAACTCATGGAAACATCTACTAGTTGAAGGGAGTTGATGGTCATTGTCTTCTATCTCAAATCAATGAAAGTTGGTCATGGCATTGGAGAATGGGACATGTAAACTTTGATAACCTTGTCAATATCAGTGCAAAGGAGATTGTTTGAGGACTTCCTAGAATCACAAGACCTGCTAATGCTATCTGTAGACATTGTCAATTGGGGAAACATACAAGATGCAACTTTAAGGGAAAAGAGCATTCTACTACTAGAATGTTGGAGTTAGTTCATACTGATCTCTATGGTCTGACTAGAACTAGAAGCTTGAATGGTGACATATATTTAATGTTGCTTATTGATGATTATACTCAAATGACATGGGTTGCTTTTCTCAGAGAAAAGAACCAGTCTCTGGATAGGTTTAAGGTATTCAAAGCAAGAGTGGAAAATGAAGTAAATCTAAAAATCAAGTGTTTGAGATCTGATAGAGGTGGAGAATTCACTTTTGGTGAATTTAATGCATTATGTGAACAACATGGCATAAGAAGATATTTTTCTGCTCCAAGAACCCCTCAATAGAATGGTGTAGTTGAAAGGAAAAACAAGACTGTACATGAATCTACTAGAACCATGATGAAAGAATCAAATGTACCAGATGTGTACTAGAGAGAGGTGATACATACTACTATTTATGTTCTTAATAGAGTCCAAATCATATACAACAACACAAAGACTCATTTTGAGTTATGGACTAGTAAGACTCCTACTATGAAGTATTTTAAGGTATTTAGAAGCAGATGCTATATTAAAAAAGATGATGCTAGATATGATGAAGGAATATTTCTTGGATGCTCTACTACTAGCAAAGCATATAGATTGTTTAACAAAAGATTGAGAAAGATTATTGAAGTGCTAATGTCAAAGTTGATGAAGACATACATAGACCTATTGAGATAAGTGAAGTTTAACCTGATGATCCTATCTGTGGACATGTACCTAGAGAAAACAAGGAGAAGGAAGAAGAAGAGAATGAAGAACAAGTGGAAGAAGAAGAAGGAGAAGAATAAAATGAACTGAAGCTTGTTGTTAGGACTCCTAAGTATGTACAGAAGAATCATCTGGAGGATCAAATAATTAGAGATAAAAGTGAAGGTGTAAAGACTAGAAGAAAAGTTATAGTTGAGGTAAATTTGTGTCTATTATCTAAAATTGAACCCAAATTTGTAAATGAAGCATGTGAAGATGAGAGTTGGATGAGAGCTATGAAAGAAGAGTTGCAGTAGATAGAAAATAATCAGACATGGGGACTAGTCCCTAGGCCTATGAATAAAAATGTGATTGGCTCAAAATGGGTGTTCCAAAATAAGCTAAATGAAAGTGGAGAAGTTGTAAGAAATAAGGAAATACTAGTATGCAAAGGATATTCACAAGTTGAAGGTATAGATTTTGAAGAAACATTTGCCCCTGTGGCTAGAATGGAAGCTATTAGGATGTTTTTGGATTTTTCTACCCACAAGGACTTCAAAGTGTATCAGATGGATGTTAAGTCAGCTTTTTTGAATGGTGAATTTGAGGAAGAAGTGTACATGGAGCAACCTAAATGGTTTCGTTGTCTGAAAAACCGGACATGGTTTGTAAGTTGAATAAGGCATTGTATGGATTGAAGCAAGCTCCCAAAGCTTGCTATGCAAGACTGGACAGATACCTGATAAAGCAAGGATTCAACAAAGGTTCTGCTGACAACAACCTTTACTTCAAAGTGCAAGGTAACAAAATGTTGATAGTAGTTGTTTATGTTGATGATACCATTTTTGGTGGAAATGAAGGCATGTGTAAAATTTTTGTTGAAGATATGCAAAAATAATTTGAGATTTCTATGATTGGTGAATTGAATTTCTTTCTTGGTCTACAAGTGAATCAAACTAATAAAGGGATATTCATTCCACAATCTAAGTATGTAAAATAACTATTGAAGAAGTTTGGGATGGATGATTCCAAACCGGTTTGTACTCCTATGGTAACCAGATGTAAATTGAGAAAAGATGATGAATCTGCTAAGATTGATCAAAGAAAATATATATCTATGATTGGCGGACTGTTGTATCTTACTACTACCAAACCAGACATTATGCATGCAGTATGTTTAGTTTCCAGATTCCAAGAAAATCCCAAAGAAGCACATGTCACAGCTGTAAAAAGAATATTTAGATATATTAAAGGTACACTGGATTATGGAATATGGTATCCTAAGAGTGATGATTTCACCTTGAGTGCTTATACAAATTTTGATTGGGCCGGATGTGTAGATGATCGGAAGAGTACCAGTGGTGGTGCTTTCCTTCTTGGTAGAAGATTAGTTTCATGGTTGAGCAAGAAGCAAGACTCGGTTTCTTTATCCACTGCAGAGGCAGAATATATTGTTACAACATCTTGTTGCACACAATTTTTGTGGATGAAGCAAACACTGAAAGACATTGGTGTGGTATTTGATGAGCCTATTTCTATTTTTTGTGACAAAACAAGTGTAATAATCATTTCAAAGAACCCAATTATGCATTCAAGAACAAAACACATATCTATCAAGTATCATTTCCTGAGAGAAAAAGTGTTGGAGAATGAAGTTAGATTGGAGTATGTGACAACAAAGGAACAAATTACAGACATATTTACTAAGGATCTTTTGAATGATACTTTTGAGCATCTTCGGGAGAGTTTGGGGGTCATTGGCCCTCCTAACTAGGTGCATGTGAAGGTGCATCAGTCGAGTGAATTCACAAATTCTTCATTTATCTGGACTAATAAATGGGTCTACTTCGTAGGGGGAGTAGAAAAGGTTTTCATTGTTGCAGTATGAGTGTACTCCTAAGGGGGAGAAATTAGTATTGTTGATCTTTTCCATTAATGTAAAAGGGGGAGAGAAATTCATGTGAAAAATAGGTGAAGAAGAAGAGAAGGTGTTCTCTCGGGATATTGTGTAGATTTTTTTCTTTAATGGTTTTTCACATCATGTGTTGCAATCAATGACAAAGGGGGAGATTGTTGCAAATATGAGCAAGTTTTGGTGGTGTTGTCATTAATGTTGTCATTGATGTCAACATAGTTCAGTATGTTGTAGATTGTACACGTATAGCTGAGATGTTGTTGAGATGTTGTGAGTACATGGAGCTATCTTTTTAGTGTTGTAGATGTGTTGGTTTGATATGTTTCCAAGTGCTTTTGAGAAAATTAAAAGAAGAATTGAAGTCAGAATGATGAAAGTGTTCAAAATGGGCTTCGATATGTGCTCTACATTTCTCTTGTGTTGATCCTATGCTTATGTGGATCTGAAGGTTTGATAATGGGGATTTAGTGGTGATATATCCCGAGTTTTAGCTTCTGGTTTGATGGTACGTGAAAGTTATGTTCATCGGTATGTGAACTGTTCTGGTAAAGTTGCTCTGCAGTTCTCCTCTATTTTGTTTCAGATCTTGTGGATTTTTAATATGTCTTGTGAAGGTCTTTTCTATGCTTTGGCAAAGAGGTTTGAAGATTGGTGATTCAGAAGGCATGTTTTAGTATTTCAATGTAAGTTTATATAATCCAGATTGACTGGTGAAAGGTGTTTAGTGATTGAAGTTTGTTGTTTTGCTACAGATGTATCTGGAAGATTCTGAGATGTATTCTCATGCATAAGGAATCATGTTGTGGCGTCCACATGTCATTTTCTCTTTAGGAAGCATGTACATCAATGCTCTTTTGTGTTTTCATTAGGTTTCGCCGACCTGGTGCTTACACTTCTTTCGAAGAATAAAATTAAATTAAGGTAGCGTGTGGTTGATTCGAGACATTATTTTTGGTCTTGGTTAAATGTTTTATTGGTCCACTCTCATTCCTTTCCACCGCGAGAATGTTGATTCCCCGACCTATTTTGAATTTATGAAATGAGGCATTTGTGGCCGACCTTGAAGAAAGTTTCTAAGGATGATGTTGGTATAAAAGCAAGTCAAATTGTGAAGAATTGTATGACAGTCTGATGCAAAGTGATGAAATTGAGCCACAAATCATTATAACAAAAGAGTGAGTATGAGTGAGTTGAGACAACAGTTCTTCATTATGTTGAAGGCAGTGAGCTAAAGGTTTTTGCAATCCTACGGATGTGCATTAATTGTTCTGGTGGATCTTTTGTTCTCTTTTGTATCTGTAGGAAGTGAGCCTCCCTGTTGGATAGTGAGTCCTTTCTGTAGGTAGTGAGCCTTTGTACTTGGATAGTGAATCCTCTTTTGGGTAGTGAGCCCTTGTAGTGAGCCTTTGTGTTCATTTTGTGATCTTTTATATTGTGAGTTAATCCTCATCATGGTTTTTCCCTCATTGGGTTTTCCACATAAAAATATGGTGTTCATTTTGTTGATTTACTTTTTGTTATTTTTGTTTAATGCTCTTACTTAATAATAGAATAGTGTGGTTGTGGAATTAATAAGTGTTGGGTTTTAAGTCTAAATTTTGTCACAACTAATTCACCCCCCCTCTCAGTTGTCCTACGCCTATTTAACATACCCCTCATGATTAATAACATTATCAAAATGAACCCTAATGCGAACCTAGTGTGGTAAATACTTGACATAAATGAGCCTTGGGATTAAGTTGAGTTAGCCTAAGATTTAGGTTGTCCTAGTTCAATCTTTCAAGTAAAGATAGGTTTATGTGGTTTGTTTGTGAGGATTTATTTGCACTGTTGGTGTGCGACTAATATCGTGATCAGTAGTTGGGTGTTTCACTAACTCATAATTCTAGAATGATTTAAAACTGAGTTCTACAGTATTTTGCAACAAAGTTTGCAGACCTAATTATGAGCTTCAAGAATAACAATGGTGAATTTTTCCAAGAAGGTTGTACCTATTTTTTAGTTCAACTCAAGTTGACATGGAACAGGCGTACCTCTACAATTTTTGCTACTATGTTGGACAAAAAAATGAACTAAAAATTTATGAAGGAAATTATGAGCCATCATCTGTCACATCTAGCATTACTTGATGTCTACACGAGTGCAATTCATTCATCTACCTGTTTATCAATTTTGAATGTGGGTTGTCCATTTGGAAAGGGATGTACAAATCTAAAATTTCAATGATGAGTAAAGCCTTGATTTTCTTGAAATAGGCACAACCATCCCCTCTATCCAATAGAATTCTCCCATGTCCCCAGTGAGAATATCATCACACAATTTCCTTTTGCAGTTTTGCAACCAAGAAAAGGACATTCTGCTATGGGTCTGTGGACTTACAGAATCCTTTGTCTTCCACCACGTAAAGAACATAAAACAATAAAATTAAAAAATTAAAGGTTTTGATTTTGATTTTATATATGATATTAAATAGACACTTCCTATCAAAAGGGGACATGAGACTCACGACATCGATACCCATAAGTGACAACTTAAACTTAAAGACCAGTCAAAAAGAGTCTTGCAATTTCACAACCAAGAAAATGGCATTTCGCTATGGGCCCACAGACTTGTGGAATCCTTTATCTTCTGCCACATAATGAACATAAAACAATAAATTACATAAAAGTAAAGGTTTTGATTTTGATTTTATATTTGATATTAAAGGGGAACTTCCTAGCAAAAGGGGACACAAAACTCATGACATTGATACCCATAAGTCATAACTTAAAGACTAGTCAAAAAGTGAATGATGTCAACAAAAAAACATAAGAACGTCAAGTTTTTAAAATTATAGGGTTTGAGAAAGCCCTAGGTTGCAGACCTAACAACCCTAATTTAACCAGTTGAGGATTACAAAGAATTTTACACTAGGGTTATAGGGTAATAGATTATAGGGTTTTAGAAAGCTCTAGGTTGCATACCTAACAACCCTAATTTAACCAGCTGAGGATTACCAAGAATTTTACACCAAGGTTTTAGGATAATAGGGTTTTGGAAAGCCCTAGGTTGTAGACCTAACAACCCTAATTTAACTAGTTGAGGATTACCAAGAATTTTATATTTCAAGTTGTAGTTGATATTTTATATTGTATTCCTTGAAATTATGCATCAGATTGAATAAATTAATATATTAGTAATAATTTCATATTTTAATTGTGTTAAACATGTACTCAGTGATTCATCACTCAACTCAATGCTTAATAACATATTAACAATAGTAGCATATACAACAATGAACATTAGAAATCATTTAATGAGTATCTAGTTGAAACCAGAGTTTTTCTTCAATTGTTAAAATAAATAATATAGATAATTAAACATCAACACATTACTGAATTTGAGTTTTCTATTGATTTTAAAATGAAGGAATACATAGAGGCAATGCAAAATCTTGTTCAAAGACAACTCTACATAGAGCTGAGTTGGAACTTGGAAACTCATATTGTCAATATCAAATCATTCTATCAGCTTTTGTAGCAACTTCCACTATTCAGGTGATGGAATTGTCATTTGTTCCAACTAATGTTTTCTAACTAAAAAAATTGTTAACAAAATGTATGACTGAATTTGGATCTTGACTTGAATGTTTCAGCTAAAGTTACATTCAAGGTTATCAGTGGTTTGATGGAATCCAAATAATTCACCTCATCTGGGTTCTGAGGAAACTAGTCCAAATCAATCTTCCTTACACCCTCCATCTTTTTTCTGAAACCATCCTTTCCAATGAATCACTCATTTGTGTCAAAATCCTCTAGCAATCCAAGCTTTGTCATGTTCCTTACCTTTTCATCTAGCTTCTTCATTTTTTTTGCAGCTAGATTCACAAATTTTGTTGTTTCACACATTCTCAAACACTTTTGAATGATAGATGACACCTTCATTGAGGCTTCACTTTGATTATTAATCCCTTTTGATTTCAATTCATTGTCACTAGCTTTGTAGACTATTTGTTGAACTTGATTTGCATATTTGTCTGCTGCCAGCACATTTTTTTTGTCCATTAAATATTTGTTGAGATTCTTATAATGTAGTCTCATAGCATCAATCAATTGAAATAATTCACACAAATGATCAATCCTCTACATTATTTCCTCCCAGATCTTTTGTTTCATATGCCCCATTATTTCTCTACAAAATGCAGTTAACTTATTTTGACAAGAGTTTATTTAATTTTTTTGCTTCCATCATGTATGTAACCAATCTTTCATTTTTTTCTCTCTTTCTCCAATTTTTGTCCCCACTATTCATTTTCTTTCCCAATGCTTTGTCTTAATTTTTTTGAAGTGGATTTTTCCTCATCATATTTCTTTTTTCTCTCATCTAAATTTGCTTTAGTTCATTCAATTCCACCTCTGTTTGTTTATCCTTTTTTCTTGTTGATGTAGATGTAGATTTTTTTTTCTAATTCATTGCTCTTGTTATCTATTGCTTTCCTTTTCTTTCTCATTTGCTAAGTTTCCCTGTAACTTTTCTATTTGAATCTTTAACCTTTTTTTTCTCTCTTGCTTTAGCAATGATGTGTTCACCAATTCATTGTTCTTCTTTGATACATTAATTTTGTCAATATTTTTAAATTCAAAAAAATCCAATTGGAAACTACTCGCTTGAAATTCATATCAATCCATCAAATTTGCTGGTTTATTTTGAACTGTGGGAAAAAAAATGTGTACTCCATGATTTCTTTATTTGTGTCAAATGTGGGTAATACCATGGTTGTTGTAGGCTCTGAAGTTACAACAGATGCACTCTCCATCAATTGCTTCCTTTATTTTTATACAATTCTAATTTCTTTTTAAACTCATCAATGTAATCATAACCTAAGGACATAGGAATAATGGAATGCTTGAATGGCAAAGGACTGGGAGTACTTGAAGTTGTTGTTTCAACCACACTAACTAGGGGATTTCCTAGAAACAACTCCTTTGTGGTGGAACTGGTAGTTGGAGTTGGACCTTTCAAAGTCCTTGACCTCTTCAGTAGCCTTGATCACTTGGTGTTTGTGTGGTATCTTGTATTGTTGTCCTCTTGTGTGTATTTTTTTGTTATATCACATGTTGACCACTACTAGTACTACTACCCATACCATTGCCACAAGTGGTAGTACTAGAAGCACTAGGTTCTCCACCATGGGAATGTCTTAGTTGTGATTGTATCAAACCTTGAGGATTAGGATTCAAAGCTTTAACAAAATGAATTGTTTCAGATATACTTGTATGCCCTTGGTCTATTATATCAGCTCCAAGGCCTCATTTATCACCTAGTTTTCTATGCTCTACATCTCCTACCATCAAAGGGCCTTGTCCTTGGGACCCCAAAGGACCACCTTCATAAATCATTTTTTCAGTTATGGCTACTCCTGAAGTATATGCTTCTTTTGTGGTCTCACTTAAACTAGCTTTGACATTGCTTTGTTTTTCCCTATCATCATTAGATTCATCATCAATTTCTTGATCTTCATGTTCATTGGGATGCTCTATATTCCACAATTTTCTAAACTCATAATCTTCTTCATTATCTCCAAAGTCTACAAGAGTTTTTGGTTCACCTAGCTCCTTCCTCATAGACCAAAAGGTTGTAATTTTTTATTGTGACCAATTTACTTTTGTAACTTCCTTATCTAGAGAATCTGGTAGTTTTACTCTACCAGATGGTTTATCACTTTTTTCATAAAAAATGTTGTACCTCCTGATTTTCTTTTGGTGCAATGCCATAATTTCTACTGACAATTGTTCAAAAGAAATACCTTTCTCAACAACACTTTTCTCCATTGCTATTTTGACCTCATCCCAAGAATCCTTGTTTCTCAAGTTTTCAAGAAAGGGTTTACTTTGATGTTGAATTCTACTTGCAGCATTCCTATTGGCCACAATCATTGATTTAATGGTGTCACATGGATCATACTGCTAGAGATGGATAGCATCAAAATTTAAAAAAATCAAAAGATCATGTACCACCATAAATGTTTTCTCTCAAATGTGAACCCTCCACATGAAAAAGGTAAAGAAGGAAATAAGGTCTTCTTTTGCTAACTGACAAAGTGTAGTTCATCAGTTCTCTGGATATTCCTTACATATTCCAATACAAAAACATTTTTTGTCAAAGTTATTGGAAGTTTGTATGGCTCTACTCTTGATCCATAAAATTTTAGCATAGTATATTCTTCCATTAAGGACCAATCAGCCAATTCTATTTATTTTCCTAGTTAAATACAATTTCTACATGAAATAGGCAATCCAGGCTAGAGTATTTGTAATTGTTTGATGCAATGTACCCAAAAAGTAGTCTACAAAATGATTGTGGTTCCTTCAAGAATCATGCGTCCTTATCTTAGTGGTCCAATCATATACTGGAGCCATTTTCTTTTCCTTACCATTCCTATAGGGTTGAATCTGAAGCTTTTTGGTATGAAACATTCCACTAAATTTGAATAGAAATAAATAGCACAAGCAGGTTGTGAACTTAAATATCTTAGTGGAATTTGAGTGTGGACCTCCTTTAATCATTAAAAAAATTGTTTATGCATGGATTTTACAATGTGCTCAATAAATTTATATTTGACAAGTGGTCCAGCATAATGGATATTATATACCATTTCAAGGAGGCTTACACCCACTTCCCAATTGTTATCCAGTCCAAGGAAAAATTCTAGCATGGAAATAGTATCCTGAACCCATGGTTTAAAATTTTCAAAACCATGTATGATTACCTTTCAATTTTTTTCTAACTTCTTTGGTATCCTAAACTATTTTATTTAGGAAAGAATTTTTCTCTCTTTCATCCACTGCTTCATAATCACTAGCAAGCTTTTCTAGGCCAATGTGGACATTTCCAAATTCTTCGATTGTAAACCCCAACACTTTTCCAAATTATTTTGCAGTAATGGATAAAAATTATTCTTTTCTATCTACATTAACAATTACTCTTTTGTTATCATCATAATTGTGGGTGCAAACCACAATAAATTTTGGGCAAGGGAAAACATCATGTAACATCATGCGTCCTAATCCACTTACCCACTATGCACTAAAACTATTATTTTGCATTTGGTTTGCAACATTATTCTTAGATGAAAGTCTAAGTTTTGAGGTAAGCCTATCATAGATTTTAGGATCATAAATAACATGGTATTGATCAATGAAACTTGGGGTTTTAAGCAATCCAACATAATGTATTTTTTTTATTCAATTTTTCTCTACCTTCCCAAAAACTTTGTTTCGTATGCTAGTGGTGGTAGACATGCTTGTACAATATGAAATTGTGAATTCCCTCTTAGTCCTCCTTAATTTTTCTTAAGTCTCTCAACCCTGATCCAAACTTCAAATTTTGACAAAATAAGATTTTAGGAAACGATGAAACGTAATCATAGGAATTTTGTCTTTCACTTACCCAGATTTTGATTCTTGAAAAGATTAATACTGATAGGCGTGGGCTAGCTTTGTTGGAACCTAGAATATCCTTGGTACACTGTAATGAAAAATTTGAAATATCCCTATGTGTTGAATCTCTCACTTAAAAATTAAATCAATTAGCAATAGAAAGTCCACTTATTTTTCTGAATATTAAAGTGAATGAAATGTCAACGTGTTGCCTCTTAACTACATAATTAGTACATTACATTTTTGTAAAGACAAAAAAAAAAATCAAACAAAGTCTCAATCATTGATATTTGTAAATGTAGACACCTAAAAATGACCTAGGCCTGCAAGCTTCATTTTTACCACTTTCGTCCTAGCATAATTAAGTCATTTAATTATGTCTTTGGTCCACATTCGACTATCAATTAAATAATTCATAATTATTTAATTAATTCATGTCATTTATTCCTCATGATTATTAAATAAATAAATTTTATTTATTAAATACGTCATTAATTGTCTAAGGTCTTCCTTTAATTAAATAAATTTCTTAATTTATTTAATTCCCCATTGTCATTTATTTCTTCTTGATTATTAAATAAATAAATTTTATTTATTTAATTACATCACTAATTAAGTCCCCTTCTTTCTAAAATTAAATAGATTCTAATTTATTTAATTTTTGTCCACTTTCCACTATAATTAAATAATTATTTTAATTATTTAATTATTCATTGGCCACTTCTCTCATAAATTAAATAAATTTTATTTATTTAATTTGGTCCACTCTCTTGAATTTTGAATTAAATCATTATTTAAATCAAAATGATTCTTTTTGTCACATTCCTCTATAATTAAATAATATCTTTATTATTTAATTATTCATTGGTCATCTAAATTAAATAATTTTTATTATTTAATTTCTCTAGCAACCTCTTTATTTGTGCCAATCTTATCTTCCAAATCAAATCTTATCTCTTGACATCTCATTTAATTTCAGCCCTTGATTGAATTATTTTATAATTCAATCTCAACCCTTCATTTCTTATCATTTGCCCTAATTTTGACCTAACCCTATTCCATACTACAACATTTAATCTTGACCATTGATTATAGGGTATTTGTCATCTTCTCATCCTGGCCACACATTCAAAATTGCAATTTCTATAAAATGGCAATTTTGTTCTTATTTTCATATCTGAGGCTCATTCTGTCAACTTAGGTTATTATTATTATCATTTACAGTCATTGTCATTTTAGTCTATTGTGAGGTTATTTCTTTTATATAAATCCTTCAACCTTTGCATAGGGCTTTGACATTAGTCTAGGTGCTCATTGGAAATCTGAGGGCCTCATTCGATTTGCTGCAAACTAGAAGGTGTAACAAAGGTGAAGCATGGAAGATGAAAATTTATGGTAACATTGTTCCTTTTATTTTCATATTGATTTCCTTTGTGCTTTGTTACTTCAATGGATTTTAATGTTATTGAGCTAACCCTTTAACAAATCTGATTTTCCCTTGATTACATTGGTGAACCTGACATATTTGGACAAATAAAAAACCATTTTTGGAGTTGGTTTCTTCTTGTTGCAGGGCTTGTTTGGTTTTTGTTGCAGGTTTGGCATCATTGTGGACAAAGCCGAAGATTTGACCATAACTTTCAAACAGCTATGTATTTGCTCACGAAATGTTTTTTACAGCTTGGGGACAACATCATCCACTCTCATTCCAAAAATCAGATTTTTTGGATCTGTTTTTCATTTTTTATAATTATTTTTCTTTTTTTAATAAAAAATTAATTTCGGGAGCAAATAATCAAATTTTTCAGATATGTTTACATTTCTGGAAAGCTCTTTGAATTTTAATAGGGGTCTACTCTTTAGTTTTTAAATTTGGATGTGCAATTATTAGTCAAAAAATAGATTTTTTTGAAATTAGGGTTTAAAACAGATTTGCTTAGATCTCACTCACTGTTGTAGATCTACTCACAAATTTTTTTTTGCAGATTTGGGATGACATCAGACGACTCCAGTAAAAAAAATCAAAATTTTTAGAGCTGTTTTGTATTTTTTATAATTTTTTTATGATTTTTAATAAAAAATTAATTTCTAGTGCAAAACAGCAAATTTTTCTAATTTATTTATATTTTTGGAAACCTCTTGAGATTTTAGATAGGCTTTATTCTCTGTATTTTTCATTTTACTATCAAATTTTTTTCTAAAAATCAGATTTGTTGTGACTAGCTAACTCTCTAATAGTTGTGACTAATCTTTTCTTGTAGTGTGTGGCGATTCTCATTCGTGTGTTCAAGACCATTGCATATGAGACTACTAATATTCATTGTTTGCAGATTCGCATGTCAAAGAAGGAATAAACAAACTTTGTGCTTGTTTTTTTTCTTAGATTAGCAAACATTTGAATTTGGTGCATATAAAAAGAACACATGTCTTCTTTGTTTGATTGTGGTTGTGGAATGGTAGGTGAGTATGCTCTCACTTGGTGAAAACCTTGTGATCAGAAAACCAGACCCATTCTAATCTGTTATTTACCCTGACTTGGTATATCGGAGTATCCTCTCCCCTCGCGCTTTCGAGCGATCTTGGGTGTAAGAGAAACAGTTATCAACTCTAGAAATTGGGCCTGCCTGGGGATTTCATCACCCCAACGCGACTCAAACCGGCAACGGACCTAAAGCCAAGCTACCCCCAACCAGTATATAAATGTAAACCTTAAAGGAAAACCTAAGGTTGCAAGTGCGAATGTGTCATACAGACGGAGTTGTACTCCCTTAAACCCTGTTGAGCTTAACCTCTTCAGGCTGGAGTGCCACCTTAATGGTGATTAATCTCTTGCCCCATGTATGGCCACTCAAACGGGGGTCCCGAACTAAAAACTCTTGTGTAGTAAGCCAAAATCCTTCTATTTGCTAGCCCAGCACCGTTCGGTGTGAAGGCATCCACACTTTCGCAGTTTGTAGTAGAGGTGATCAGCTCGCCATGGGAGTTTCATGGGGGTTGGAAGCTTGGTTGGCCTGAGAAGAGAGTGCACTGTAAGGGGGAGCCTGTGCAGCCAAGCTTCTAAATTCACACGCTACAGATATGCGGTTACGTGGAATCTAGTGAATATTGTCATGGCCTAACCTAGGATCGTGCTTATCTGATGTGTGTTTGGTTATTTTTCAAAACACTGTGTTTGTCAAGTGCTTCTTGGTTTCATCACAGTTCTAAACAAAACATTCAACACTAAAAGGTCAAACTGTCAGCATTTCCATTTTTCAAACACAATCTCAGTCCTCATTTTGAACTTAGACTTGGTATTGTCCATCATAGTCCTCATTTGGTATCTAGACTTGGCATTGGTCATTTTCCTTAGTCAACATCTTCATTGTCACCTTAGCATTTGGCATCCTTTCTTGACCAATTTTATCACCTTGCATTAGTCATTTCCCTTAGAAAACCATCATTATCACTCTGCATTTAACAACATCATGACATCCACCACCTTGTCTTCCCTTCATCAAGATATGGATAGGCTTGCTAGTAAAATTGAATACGAATTACTCTGTAGAGGTCAATACCAAGAAGCCTCAGACTTTAGGAGACAATTTATCCAAGCCAAAAATCAAGGTCCTTCATACCAGCAACGCATCAGTCCTAGTCCTCCGTCCATCTACCCTCACTACCAAAATTCACTCGACATAAATCCTACCATTAATTCACAACAAACGTCCACTTATCACCCTTATCCTAACCTTGACAAGGGAAGCCAACTGTCCAATAGTCCATCCCAACTCTCCACATCATATGCTAGTCCTTCACCTATCAATCATGTCAACGTCTACATGCCCTATCAACCATCTATCAACTCATGTCAAGTCCCCACATCGTACCATATCAATCCAGTCCAAGTTTCCACATCATATTTTAGTCAACCTTACACTAATCCAATCCAAGACTCCATGGCATATTCTGTCGAAGTCCCCATGTCACATCCTATACCATCACATCCTAATCTAGTCCAAGACTCTATGTCATATTCGGTCCAAGACTCCTTGTCATATCCGGTCCAAGTCTCCACATCTTACCCTTGTCCTTCACATACTAGTCCAATGAAAATACCCATGTCATATCCTAGTCCTTCACATATTAGTCACGTCCAAGTCCCCACGTCCTGTCCTAGTCCTTCATCCATTAATCATTTTCAAGTCATCCCCTCACAAGCCACATCTAGTCATGAAAATTCTGTCATTACTCAAAGTCACATCCCATCGTCTACACTTGAGGATACATGTCAAAATGAAAGCCCAAAGCATAACCTTATAATGTCACCCTCATGTCAAGAACAAGGTAGTCCATCCCATGACCCTATCTTAAACTCCATTCAAGAAGTCCTTCAAGACAATCATGACATCCAAAATACACCTACCATTGACCAAAGTTCAAATCCATGACAACCCCATCTTTGACCAAGACCCTATTGTTGACCAAGAAGTCCAAAATGATCCACTCCTTGACCTTTACGCCATTCATGATCAAACACTTTCCAATTCTATACAGGCCTCGACTATTGACAGTTTCCAAAATGAGACACTTGCCTCCATTACACACATAGACGATATTCCTCAAGCACAAGGTATTCCAATATAAGACATATTTGAAAATGATCAAGCTATAGCTATTCTTGTGGACTACATGACTATAATGATGAAAACTGACATTTCAAGAGCACCAAAGAGAGAATTATTTGAACGACATGTAGCATGATCCGGATAAAGATATCAATTAGGAATATTTCCAACATGATAATGAAGCTAAGACACTTTATCAACTAGGGTCATCTATCTTTGTCAGAGCAGGCTTTCTTGCAAATAAAAATATTACAAGTGGCAGTATCCACATACCTAAGGATGGGTTAGCATCTTGCTTTCAAAACAATAATACCACATCACAATAGAGATGCGTCAAAGCATGCAATATCAGGGCAAAGGACTGACATACATGAACTTGACATTCTAGAATGAAATACAACTTGAGGAACTGGAATTACAGGACATCAAGGTCTTGGTTATTCCATAGAATAACAAATCAAATGATGCCGGTGGTACCTCCTACGATCTCGGGCGTGACTTTGTCAAGCCACAAACGTCAAAATAGATTCCATGAGAAATCTTTGTCATAAGATTGCTGCCAGCACCCCCTCCATCCACACCATGAACCATCATTCCATCATAAATAAACCTTCCCTTTGGGACCAACAAAAACAAAAGTCTTACAAGTCAAAAGATCAAGATCAAATGTCAAAGACCATTGAATCAAACAAAATGACAAGTGGACAAATGAAATTAAAATGGATCCCAAGAAAGATGGATCAAAACAAAACACTTGATCAATACAAAAGTCAATCCTGATAATGAGCCACGAGACAAGAGGACTCCACATACTAACCTGTGTCCACCTCCTTCAAAGTTCATCAATCAAGGCATATAAAACTGTTGGTTCCAAACACCATCCCTCCAAAATCTATCATCCAACATCCCAAGTTTGGAAAGTAAAAAGTCATTCATCTAAACATCCAAACAACCTTTCCATGTCTACCATCATTTGTCATAATCCTACATCTCGCCTAAAGTCCAAAAATCCTACATCACAAATCTGTCACATCATGGCAGCAACTCTTTACCACAAGGACTCTGATGGCACTCTATTGCGATGTGCGTATTTTGATAAGGCCAACTCTAGTATCAGAAAGGATCACAATGACATCGATCAGTTGTATACAAGTGCTACAATCTTGACAAGACAACTCCTTCAACAAGGTCATTATTGGCATATCATGGCACCAGTTTCTACATCGGCACCGTCAGTGGATTAGTGATTCGGTCATCAAACATCCAGTTGTCAAATACAAAAAAATTAAAAAAAATTAAAATAGTCACTTACGATGAAAACACAGCTTAACAGGGCATCGGTGACACCAAAAAAAATTAAAAAATTCAAGAAAATAGTAAAAGAAAAATTTCATCCAATGGTGAAAACCTGGCAAACAGGCCCCTTGGATAAGTACCATGATGAAAACCTGGCAAACAGGTGTCATGTGTAAAATAAATCATCTATGTGAATTTTTACACTTGGGGGCAAGTCGTCTCATTTCCCATGCCTTCCTCATGACATTTACATCCATCTAAGCCCTATCATTTCCGTCCATTTTCCCACCTACCTTGGTCTTGACATAAAACTAGCACACATAAATCATGCTTTGGGAAAACTCTTGACATGTCGATCCTTGATGTACACTTGAGTTACGAAATGTCATTATTTGTCATAACCTTGTGTCATTATATGATCCTTGAAAATCATGTGAATTCCCTTAGTCTCATGTCTCCATTCTTTACCGCGAGGCCTATCCTTTCATGCTATCACCTATCTTGTATTTCCCCTTGATAAGCAGGTCAGGATGTAATCATCATCCCAACTAGCCCTAACCAAGTCATTCCAAATGCAACGAGTCTAATCCATACAAGCACATTATCCAAAATTTTACTTGACTGCATTCCTAGCCCGGCTATAGACCTCCATACTTTCATCACCTTATCAGTCATGCGTCCTCCGTTGTTTTAGGGATCTCGTCCTTCCAAGATCAAACAATGTTGTTATCACTGTCAATTGGGTCATTAGAAGCGACTAGGGGCACAATCATGTTTGTCCTTGGATTCTCATGTGTAGGCATCCCGATTGTTTGCATTTATTCTGATCCTCTTAAATGTCAAAATCCAAAAAATCATAAAATGAAAAAAAAGACAAAATATCAAAAGGATCTGAAAAAAGACAAAAACATCATAAAATGTCACGAGAAGAAGAGACCAAAAATAATAAAATGTCGAAGAAGACCACAAAATGTAAAGCGTCCACAAAGAAAAACACAAAAACTTAATCCAAATCCAATGTCAAAGTGGAGTCCACATGGGTCAAAGTCGTTGATGTCGATTCAGGTCCATGTCATTATTGAACTATTGTCTCATTTACTCGTAGGCAAAGGCCATCGATTCGATGAGTCCCAGAGACGGTAGGTGGATCCTTTTAGTTGGTCAAATAAAATCATGGCATTTCACAATGCGTCACATCGGTCAAATAAGTCGGACATAGTCAAACTTCGAACACAAGGCAGGTCATTTGAAGCGTCAATGTCAAAATTAGTTGAAAATTAGACAACATAGAAAGCCAATCAATCATCTGATCCAACATGGAGTCAACTTGCCAAAAACATATTACTCCAAAACAATGTCAGTCTCATCACTCTTTGGTCCTCTTCAAGATGTTTCCTTCTTGGAGTTGGACCTCGTCAAAATTTCCTTTGCCTTTTCAGGATGCGTCCTTCCTGACAATAGGCCCCGTCAAACCGTCAACACCGTCAAATTGGCAAAACTCTTAAACTGTCAAAACTGTCAAATCAAACAAGAATTCAATCTTTGGAAAACAAACATTGGCAAACAAAATTACATGGCTGTTAATCTTTCTGGTCTTTCTTATCTTATCTTTTGGCTATCTTGGCTATTTTGTCTTATATTTTTTTACTATCTTGTCTTTTTGGTCATGTTACTAGCTACCTCGAGGATGTCCCATGAAGGATTTAGAGGTGCGATGACATCTCTTGGCCTATTTTATTTTCTCTGACTACTGTATGTGGGTTGTCTTGACAAAAAGACTGGGGCAACTTCGCCCTTAGTATGAGTTAGGACATTCCTTGTCTGTGACTGTCTATTTTTCAAGTGGATGACCTTGCACACCTTGGTCTACGTCATACCATTGTGTTCTGTTGTCCATTTGTGTCATTTTACCTTAATGATTTATTAAGGCAATAAATATTAGTCCTATGGCAATGTTTTTGAAGGATTTGGTCTAGGAACTAACATGCATCTTCTTTAGTCTTGTCATCTTCTCTGTCTCATCTCATATAGGCATTGCATCCATATCATCATCCATATCTTTTGCACTAACATTTCTTTTTATCTTCATATTCTAGTCTTCTCATCAATTTCGAGAGCACACTCATGTTCTTGGAACCTGTCTGTCCTCTCGAGGGGGCATACTGTAACCCTCCTCGTCATTCTTCCTCATCTTATTTTGCACTGGGGCATCTTTTGACTTATTTTCTTTGTCACAATGCGACAAGCGACATTATGACAAATAGGGGAAAAATGTAGACACCTAAAAATGACCTAGGTCTGCAAGCTTCATTTTACCACTTTCGTCCTAGCATAATTAAGTCATTTAATTATGTCCTTGGTCCACATTCGACTATTGATTAAATAATTCATAATTATTTAATTAATTCATGTCATTTATTCCTCATGATTATTAAATAAATAAATTTTATTTATTAAATACGTCATTAATTGTCTAAGGTCTTCCTTTAATTAAATAAATTTCTTAATTTATTTAATTCCCCTTTGTCATTTATTTCTTCTTGATTATTAAATAAATAAATTTTATTTATTTAATTACGTCACTAATTAAGTCTCCTTCTTTCTAAAATTAAATAGATTCTAATTTATTTAATTTTTGTCCACTTTCCACTATAATTAAATAATTATTTTAATTATTTAATTATTCATTGGCCACTTCTCTCATAAATTAAATAAATTTTATTTATTTAATTTGGTCCACTCTCTTGAATTTTGAATTAAATCATTATTTAAATCAAAATGATTCTTTTTGTCACATTCCTCTATAATTAAATAATATCTTTATTATTTAATTATTCATTGGTCACCTAAATTAAATAATTTTTATTATTTAATTTCTCCAGCAACCTCTTTATTTGTGCCAATCTTATCTTCCAAATCAAATCTTATCTCTTGACATCTCATTTAATTTCAGCCCTTGATTGAATTATTTTATAATTCAATCTCAACCCTTCATTTCTTATCATTTGCCCTAATTTTGACCTAACCCTATTCCATACTACAACATTTAATCTTGACCATTGATTATAGGGTATTTGTCATCTTCTCATCCTGGCCACACATTCAAAATTGCAATTTCTATAAAATGGCAATTTTGTTCTTATTTTCATATCTGAGGCTCATTCTGTCAACTTAGGTTATTATTATTATCATTTACAGTCATTGTCATTTTAGTCTATTGTGAGGTTATTTCTTTTATATAAATCCTTCAACCTTTGCATAGGGCTTTGACATTAGTCTAGGTGCTCATTGGAAATCTGAGGGCCTCATTCGATTTGCTGCAAACTAGAAGGTGTAACAAAGGTGAAGCATGGAAGATGAAGATTTATGGTAACATTGTTCCTTTTATTTTCATATTGATTTCCTTTGTGCTTTGTTACTTCAATGGATTTTAATGTTATTGAGCTAACCCTTTAACAAATCTGATTTTCCCTTGATTATAGTAAATCTAATGGTTATAGAGTGATTCTAGAGGTTTGAGTTCATAAGCCTAGTGCTCTATGCTTTTCATTTCCAAATGCAACTACAACCATCCATCAAATTTTCATCAAACAGTTGAGTGATTTATGATATAAACAATAAACATGTGTTTTAAGTTTTTTGTAATAATTTTTTTTAAAGTATTAAACTTTAGTGGCGCTAGGATACACAATCCTAATAGAGACATTGAGATGATTCCACATGTCCATTTTGCGGTTTTGTGAGTCACATATAGATCAACTTGAAGCATCCTGCGAACTCGTAAAATCCCTTTAAAATCAAGAGATTGATTTACATCAAGGCCAAGGATTTGGTAACTTAACATTGCAAAGTACTTCATAAAATGACTAATGATACTGGGAACCAAGGGAATAGGTCAACGAAAAACTAGAAATCAATAACATTTTGGAAAAACCTAGCAAGAGTGACAACTTTTGGTTTTTTAGGATTTTTTTCAATTTGATGGCAACTTTCTTTTTTCATTTGTATTGCTTTATGTTTTAAATTTGCATACAAATATTTCATAAATAGATAATACTTAATCTCTTTAAGGAAAAAAATATGATTTTTTTAAGTTTATTAAATATTTCATTCCATTATTTTATTCCATTTACATTACTTGTATAATTTGAATAGACACTGTAAACACAAAATAATTCTTTACTGTAAATGAATATTGAAGAATAACACAACCATTTATTTTATTACCACTAAATTACAATGTTACATTATTACATAGCTTTTTAAAGATGAGTAGAGCATGCAAGCTCTTGTTTTGTATAAATGACACATGTCACTTTACATCAGACACAATTGATTATAAGTTGCTACTGGTTACCGTGAAAGAGCATTTCCTATACCATCTTCTCAAACCACGAGGCTTATCGACCATGGCTTGGATCTTGGGATCTCAAATATGCTTCTACATTTATAATATGTTCAATTTGATGCATCAAAACAACCCAAAATGATACAATTTACTCCAAGATGGTAGTGGCGGCTATGGGATCCAAACCATATTACCAAACAAATGATTTTGAGAATCCATAGGGCTTTCCTACCATGCTCGGGAAATGGGATCTATGAAGATACAAAATGTACCTATCATGTTTAACAACCAAAGTCATGCAGAAGATAAGGGATAGTAAATTTTCTCCCACCTTTTATGCACTTCTTCCATGCATCGAGATAGCACACAATGAGTCTAAAAGTCCATAGTTCGTCTTCGAGGGCCTCTATCAAAATAGAGTATGAGAAGTCATCGGCTTTGAATACAAACAAGATTAAAATACTTATGTGGGTGTACTCTCTATAAAGGCACTTATCTCCATTAGAGCTCCTCATCCTGGTTCAAAACTTGTCTTAGAATTCAAGTGAAACAAATCAACTTCTTTCCAATTCCACCCATTTTGAACTTGAAGGAAATTGGTATTTTCCTCTATAACTACATAACTGGAGGCAAGATAATATAAATTATCCCCAATAATACCGCATCATCTTCTTCCTTATTAACCTTGCAAAATGAAAACCCTTATGACAATTCAAAACGTTGCAATCAATAGTAAAGCCTTTAGCCTTCTACAAATGATTTTAGTTATGCTCACTATCCCTATTTATGGGCTAGTGGCCACCACTACCAGCTTGATCCCTATTTACTCATGAGTCATGTGAGGTATAATTGTGCAAACCAAGTAACCAACTTAATCATGTAACTTAATTCTTACATTTACAATATTTATTTTGATTGACGTTTGGCTACTGCACATTGTACCTCAAGCTAAAAAGCTATCAAAATCACCACTCAAATGATATGAAATCATTACAAATCATATTTCAATTGATCACTAGATTAATGACATCATCATCTATAGTACATTGTGCATTTTTTAATATCAAGCTATCCAATCACTCGCTTCAGATGTACATATGGCATTAATCCATGGTACCATAACCACACTTTCTTCAAAGAAATATAATCCAACGAATATGAAGAATAAAAATATGGAAATTGATAAAAAGAAAGTGTGTGCCACATGCCATAATTTTGCCATTTTTAGTATCAAGTTATCAAATCAAACATTTCACTCACTTTAGATTAGAAAAGCAACTTAATTTTGAATCTTTTAAAGATTTCCCAAGTACTGTTGGTGTAAAGAAAGTCTCGTACCTAGTTAATTCATTACTAGGGGACTTATTTACACATGTTAAGTTTACTTAGGTCATAGGAAGGAATCTTTCTAGAAGATGTTAGTTGTAATTAGTTGTTATCTTATCTTTGACAACTACTACATGTGAACCTAGGTAAGTGTGATTAGTTGTCTCATGTCATATAATTAAGACACTTGTCATAATCCTATGACATCTTGTATCTCACCTTGGCTATATAACCAAGGGGTCTCTCTCATTGTATACAACAATCATATCATTGACATTGAATACAGTTTATTCTTGTCATATTCTATTCTCTCTTTTGTGCTTTCCATTTGGTCTCAAGATGTTGGCATCCATAGCCAATTCTAACATGGTATCAGAGCGGGTTGGATGCCATTGGAGAGTCTTTTTCTGAAGAGAGATACTAGATTTGGGGAGGTTCCATTTTTGGCTCTTTGTTGCAAGTTTAAATCAGAGCTTGTTGGTGCAAATCTAAGCTCACCATTGCATCCGAAAGGTTCGAGAAAGTCAATTTTTCCTTTTGTTTCATCCAAATTAGACATACGAGGCCAAATCTATGAGGGTTTGAAGTTGAAGTGTGGTTACTAGATCCAGAAGGTAGCTACGATTTTGGAGCATGTTGGGTCAAATCCCACCTTGCCATCGCGTCCAGAAGGGCCAAAAACCCTAAGATCGACTATCAATTCGTCCATTTTGGAGCAGTTGTCTGGTGAGGCAAAAAAAATTTGCACAAAGAGCCTTACGACCCCCAAGTCGCCATCATTATAGCATCGATATGATTTTTTGAAAATAAAATATCTTATTATTTGGAAATTTTTTGAAAATTTTTATATAGCAATTGCTATATTATTTTTTAGAAATTTGTATTTAAAAATCAAAAAATAAAAATAAAAAAAATTGTTGTACGTAGACTTTATTGTCTGCAGATTTCATACTACACTGTGCAGGTACAAGGTACTTGCAGGCCCAATCGTGCAAGCCACGTGGCCACATGCCAGTGGGCCACACTGACCCCTGTCCCCTCACATCCCATGGGCTACACACATAACTCCCGTAGGCCTAAAAATCTGCAAACTGGAGAAAAAATCCACCCGCGGCCGGTAGACATTTCAAAGCCGGCGACAGTATCATCACTAGTGGTGCAAAAAATCCGGCAAAATGTAAAAATATTCCAGTGTCGAAAAAAATATTCCGTCACAATTTGCAGAATATTCCAGCTCAGATTCCTCTGGATTCCATCGCCGGTCAGTCAGGAGAATATTCCGTCAAGGTAGGGTGTATTCTGTTTTGACAGCCGGCCGACTGTCAATTTTAAGCTTTGTGTTTCTGTGACGGTCATATAACCGTCAATTTTAAGATAGTGGATTGCTGATATCAGCAATACGTTGGCACAGTTTTAAAAAATTTCTCCCCCCTCACGGTTTTCATTTTGGTTTTCATAGGCGAACTTTGAAGCATCATAACTCAAGCATACGACCTCCTTTTTCAGTGCAATTTTTTTTTATTTGGGCTAATTTTTCACACTCTTCGTAGTGGTGCAATCATTTTTTAGTTTTGGTGTCTGTGTTTCCAGAACTTTCAGATTCTCACAAGTGTTTCTGCTTTGTCCTCATTTTGGGAACTTCGGGAGCTCATATCTTGCTCCTACGGTAACATTTTTGGGTACAATTTTTTTTGAAAGTGCATGATCTTTCATGTACTTCTCATTGGTATGATTAGATTGATCTCATTATATTCCAAAAATTGTACTTGATTTTGTGGCCTATTTTGGGCATTTGCATGTACCAAGATCAAAGACCACTTCGTTATTTTTGGCAAGTGTCAATTGTAAACGCACTACTCATAAAGTACCAAGCTCATATATTGCTGGGGGGGTTCTTTGATTGAGTTAATTTGGGGGGGTAATCTTGTGGTTGATTCATTTGTGTTGATCATTTGAGGAGGTATCATGGGTTTTTCTATTCATCCTTTTGTGGTAATGATGAATAAGGATAATTATGAGTCTTGGAAGAAAGGTATCCTAACACATCTCAGGTGGCTTAAGCTTTTTCCATACGTTTATGGGCTCATACCTGAACCAGAAATGCCTTGGAAGCAATCAATTTGGGGTAATAATAATGATCACATTGTAGGATTAATTGGTTCATATATTAGTGTTGATATTCCTGTGGAGATCTCAGATATCGAGTGCCCACACACACTTTGGACCAAGATTTGGGAGATTTTTGGAGACCATCATATCTCTCCATTCCTAGATGATCTTGTTGCAGATTGTTTAATTCCCCTTGATGATGTTGATAATATACCCTATGATGATGATGCTTCAAAGGAGCTTGAGTATAATAAATGTCTTGAATTTCTAGTTGACACAGAGACTTCTCTTCTTGCTTCTCCTCCTCATATTGAGATCACATCTTCATCTATTGTTGTACCTGAGGATACTTGTGATTCAATAGTTTTGGCTCCTTGTGATTCAGTGCAACAGGATATTCATTGTCTTCCAGATATGGTTACTTGGGATGACTTCTTGACAGGTATTTCAAACTTGTTTGTGGAGTCTCATCTTGCAGATTTGGGAGACATAATTGATAGCATTCATCTTCTCTTTGATGAAGATGCACCTTCTTCAGTTGTTGTGAGGGAACACCTTGACCCTCTTGTTCATTCTCTACATGATCATTCTTCACAGATTGGCGTGAGTGTGGATACTTTTGGACAGCATTTGGAGGAGGCTTCTTTGTCTTCAAAGGGGATATCTTTGTCTTTGGATTATGTTCTATATCAGTCTCTATTAGATTTTGGATTGTCCTCTTCAATAGTGTGGCCTAGAATGCATGTTTGGAGTGTGTCAGATTTCGGCATCGACATGGAGACACTTGAGCATGCTTCAGAGACATCATCCATCATTCATCTTCTTGACATCATGCATACATCCATGGTTTTGTTTCTTCCTAAGGGGAGGAACATTGTTCAACGAGATTGGATCATCTTCAGCATTCAATGTCAAGCTTCTACCATCATTGTAGGAGACTCAACATTGAGGGGGGGCTGCCTTGTCTCTCTTCTACTTCTCTCTTATGGGGGGTCTTTTTCCTCATATGGGGTTTTTACCTTCTCATTCTTCATTGAAAGCATTTCATGTTTTTGTATTTCATCTCTCTTTTGGGGAGGAGTTTTGTCCCACTGGGTTTTCTCCTTTTCTCCTTTGTGAGAGATTGCATTGCATATGTACATGGGTACCCAACATGGCCCAGTAGTCGGGACCCATTCTTGCATCTTTGTGTTATTTGCATAATAATCATCTACTCCCTAAGTTACACTTAAGGGGGGGTGTTGGTGTAAATAAAGTCTTGTAACTAGTTAATTCATTACTAGGGGACTTATTTACACATGTTAGATTTACTTAGGTCATAGGAAGGAATCTTTCTAGAAGATGTTAGTTGTCATTAGTTGTTATCTTATCTTTGACAACTACTAAATGTGAACCTAGATAAGTGTGATTAGTTGTCTCATGTCATATTATTAAGACACTTGTCATAATCCTATGGCATCTTGCATCTCACCTTGGCTATATAACCAAGGGGTCTCTCTCATTGTATACAACAATCATATCATTGACATTGAATACAGTTTATTCTTATCATATTCTATTCTCTCTCTTTTGTGCTTTCCATTTGGTCGCAAGATCTTGGCATCCATATCCAAATCTAACAAGTGTATATGGCATTAATCCATAGTACTACAGCCACATTTTCTTCAATGAAAGACTATTTGGTGGATATGCAAAAATTGATAAAAGATTTAGAATTAAATGAAAGGTAGAGTACTTTGAGGCATTGAAAAGAGAGAGATAAATGGCTTGTTGTAGCTTAATCATTATCAATTTCCATTAAGAAGTCACAATAAATTTCTCACTTATGATCAGAACTATATGTTGAACTTGAATCATACAAAAAATATAAATATCTTTTTAGACTTCAAAGCCACATTTTTGTATTGAGCAAAGCAAAAAGGATTTACAAGAATTGAGCCACAAAAAGTATTTAATTTAAGTAGCCATGAAGTACATAGCCAAATTAGACAAAAAGTCACTAACTGTGATAAAAAAATCAATCATAAGATACATATTACAAGAGTTGTACAATAAAATATACACAATTCATTACTAAATTTTTTTGTAACAATAGCAGGGGCCCTCAACTGGGTGTTTGAGCAGGACGTGAATTAAATTGAACAAACAATAGAGAAGAAAATGGAATCACCCAAATCCTTCCTCCAAAACTCTAGACTCTATAATGATTCATTAGGTGTATCAAAACCGGACCACACCTCATATTAACCACGACAAAAGCTTGCACTATAGAAGCATCTAGTTCAAGTTTGGGGAAGATTCCACCAATAGGATTTAACCCAATTTCAAAATTGTAAAGCTCAAGTGCCAACTCCAATGAAGAAGGAGAGTAAATGAAAGGTTGCAAATAACATATTTCCAGCATCTTCACCAAATATTTATTTAATAAAATGTCCATGCAATTGGACAATTATTCTTATAGTCTCCTCAACTTGTACATAGGGAATAGTAAAAACCATACCCAACTTTTTTTTATCATAGGCATCATTGCTTCTTTTCTCCCAAAAACATTTGGGTAGCATGACACACCATGAAGACTCCATAATATCACAAATAAATTGATAATAGAGAAGAAATAAAGCAAAGCCAAATATATAATAAATGATATGAACATCAAGTTGGTGAAGTATATATAGAATAAAGATATCAAATACTCAACACTTGAACATTTAATTCACCACTTGATGTGACAATATTATTTTGAAAAAATTTAGTCATGAATTTAAATGATTTAATAAATAATAAAATGTCAATCATTGATATTTTAAAATCTAACTGTTCTAGCATTATTCTGGAGGTTTGAATTCACAAGTCTAGTTCTTCATACATTTTCTTTTGGAATGCAACTACATTACTACAGTCGTCCATCTTGCGATAATTGTTGATCTTTGATGAACTTAGCATTGATCATTGATTTATTTTAGACCATTAACCATGACCTGAAGCTTGGTCCCATCGAGGGTATATATCACAATTCCACATTACCATGAAAAATTGATGGCATCACCTTCTCAATAGTGCAGGTGCACAGGAGCTACCCCATTGTTAATTGCTGATCTCAACTGTTGATTTTTGTGAGAAAATATTTGTCACCTAACTTAGGAGATATTAAAGTCTTTGATACTTCATGGAATCGGTAATTTCCTAGGTCGAGGGGTCGGTCACCACGATGACTCCAAAGGATTAACTCATAACTTAATCGACCTTCAACTATCGATAGCCAGTCAACGATAAAATATTAGTTTGGGTGTTATGACTTTAAGTAATTTAATAAGTAATAAAATATCAAACATTGATTTTTAGAAATCTAATGGTTCTAGTGTTATTCCAGATGTTTGAATTTGCAAGTCTAGTGCTTCAGACATTTTCTTCCAGAATGCAACTGCAGCTGTTCATTGAAAATTCATCGAATAGACGTGGGTTATATTAATTTGCACTGACATTTGGCTTCAGACATAATAAATATGTTGACACTTGTCCCCATTCTAGGCACTTTATGAAGGGATTTGGATGTGTGGAAAATTCGTCCTGAAATAGAACAATATGTAACATTTGATATTTTTGCCACCCACGCTGTGACTTTTTATTCGCATACCAAGTATATTTCACCAATGCATTTTTTTATTGGTTTGAGATTATTTTTAATTCACCAATGTTTTTTTTATTCATTTGAAATAGGTTTAATTTTCCAATGAAAATATTTTTTTGGTTTGAAAACATTTTTTGATCGCCAACAAAAAAAATTTATTTGTTTGAGTACAGGTTTAATTCACTAATAGAAATATTTTGTTGGTTTCAAAACATGTTTAATTCGCCAATGGAAATATTTTATTTGTTTGAAAATAGGTTTTAATCACCAATGAAAATATTTTATTGATTTTTAAAAAATTGCAATTTGCTAGGATTTTCCACAAACTTCCAGCGATTACAAAATATTTGCCAATTGAGATTATTTTTTCCCGAAAAAGGAAAAAAATAACTAATAAAATTGATATTTTTTTCGAGAAGTATACATGATTCGCCAAGATTTTACACCTTTGTTGAGGGGGGGTTCTTAAAGTTATCCCTGGTCAAGAAACTATTGTTTTGTGTCAAGAGTTGCTTAAATTTTTTATCACGAGAGTAGTCACTCTTAATAGTTAGGGTTAAGACTCGAGCAAGTGGTTGTAGCCAAGACCCAGGTAGTTACATGAAAGTAACTCAAGTGTTCAAGTCAAAAATAACCAACCCAGATGAGTTATTCACCTAGTGAATCTTCACTTTCTAAGGAAGGACTCTATAACGAAACTAAAACACTAAACATTTGAGACTATAATAAGAAGGGATCTTCACCTTAAGGCTTAAGATTAATATCTATTAGTATTTATGATTAAACATTTTTTCAATAAATAAAGAATGTGAGTAAAGAAGAGGTAACTAATTAATGAGCACGTTAGGTGCTATAGTTGCAAGATTACCTAAATAGTAAAAGGATAGAGTCCTTGTTTCCTTTTGATAAATGAATTGTGATTTGAATTATTTCCTTAAAATGTAAAACTATTTTATTGTAAGCATCCAAACCCTTCTAGGGTTTTGTACTGATTTGAATACCACCTAGTAGAGGGTATTATGTAAAGGAAGTTTTATTTTTCAGTCTATGACCATTCAGGTCAAGTTAGTTGTTTGTATTGGCAAGGAAATGTCAGGTAAACTTATATGTGGGGAAATACCCCTTGTGTTTTATTTATCTTGAACTAGTGGAAGTTTCCAAGACCCAATAGTTACACCAATTAACATGGGGGTTCAAGAAAGATCTATATTATCAACTCAGTTGAGTTATGTCTAGTAAGACAAGTTATGTCGAGTCATAAGTTCTTTGTGATTGTTTATTGGGTAGAATAGTTAGTTCCAATATACCCTAGATCAAGAAAGGTATTCCAAGTCAAGCAGGGTGGGTGAACAAATGACTTTTCTCTTTGTAGTGATTGTATCTACGATACAAATACTATGGCCATAGTGAGAGCAGTTGTCTCTCTATGCACTTGTCAGTTCACTGTGACCCAGATACTTAGCTAGTCAAAGATGTCATACATAGTTGGAAGGTATCCATAGTTGTGCGATGGTATTAGTTAAGTAGGGAACAACACCAAAGCTCATATGGTAGAACTAAGAGGGTTCTTGACTAAACCCTTCATTGAAGGGAGGGCCCCGTCAAGTTAGGAAGGTGTGCGGGGGACCACTTAAGTCCATGGTTGGAGTTAAAGCACCTAGGCGATGCTCTCCTTGTAGATGAGATGTCGAGTCTTGGAAAACAGAAAGAATCCATATAAGGATTTTTGACCTAACTCTCTTTTAGTTATTGTTTATAGCTTAATTAAAATCATTAAATTTTAGTGCAAAATTAAATGATGTTAATCTTTTTAGTTGGAAAGTATTTATAGATGCTTTGATATATCTAAATGGAAATAGTATGCAGTAGCATGTTTCTTTTATTGAAATAAAAAAATATCTATTTTTCCTTGAATGCCAGTTGTTAACTATTTGGTGAAAACTCATGGTAAATATTTTATAAGGAGATGGATGTTACATTAGTTTAGCATATCACCCACAAAAAAATGGAAAAATAGAGGTAGTGAACATGAGTTTGGGAAACTTATTGAGATGTTTGGTGGAGGTAAGGCAAGAAATTGGGATATAGTTATATCACAAGAGGAGTTTGCATACAATAATTCAGTAAACCAGAGCATAAGGAAGACACCATTTTAGATTGTGATAGGGATACATCCCATAGGCGTTGCGAATCTTGGAGACATTAGTATGGAGGATAAGAGGAGTGTAGAAGCAAAATAATTTATAGGATTCATGGATACATTAAATAGACACGTCTGAAAAAACTTGGAGGACATGAATAACAAGTATGAGGAAAGGGTAGATGAAAAGAGGAGACATGAGTAATTTGTTGTTGGGGATGAAGTTATGGTATATCTCAAGAAAGAAAGGTTTCCAATAGGAACATACAATAAGTTGAAGATGAGGAATATTGGACTATGTAATATTCTCAAGAAGTTTGATTCAAGAAATGCATATGAAGTGGAGTTACCAGAGACACTTGGTATATCACCTATTTTCAATGTTGCAAACATCTATGAGTACCATGAAGGACAGTCAAGTGGGATTAACAAATAATTTGACTTGAAGGAGTAGTTATCACATCAACCACTGGAGTAGACCACTTTCATTTTCCTCTAGCCCCTGAAAAGAGAGGGACTCAATTTTCTTCCAACCCTAGGTGTCTGATGCAAGAGCATACCTGGTTGTAAATCAATCTTGTATCAACCAAAAACATTTCTTTTCTTGTAGTTTAGTATGTATTTGTCTTAGTAGTTTCTTTCATATTTTACTGTTGCATCATTTCTCAGCTCATAGAGCAGGATATTGGTTCTACATGGGGTCATCTATGACATATCCATATTTTAGGAGATTTGTATTCATTTATAGAAAGTTATCTCTCATAGAATTTTACCATCAATTCTCATACAAAGCATTTGTGGTTGACCTAGCTTAGATTAGTTATGCAGACCTTTTTTGGAACATGTGGAGCTTAATGGAACATCATTCATGAATTTTAGGTCCAATAGGAACTTTCTTGGAGATCTGCAATTTGTTTTATTTCCAAAGGATTATCTTTTCTTGTTTGAGGTTGACCTACATGTTTGATCATTCATTGGGGTTTGTAAACCCTTGAGGCTAACACGGATCATAATTGGAGTTGGAGATTCATATTTAAGATAATTTGTAATCATTTTGAAAATAATTAGTGATGATTAGATAGTTCAATTTTAGGAAGTTATAACCAATTGTAATATCTGTTATACCCTTGCAATAGGCCTATGATCCCTAATCATTCCACATATATGTCATATGATGCATGTAAGATTGCAAGTTGTTGAATCAATGATAATCTATGTTTTTTGAGTATTTCTTGTGTTATTTCCATTTTTTTGAACTCTAAGTTGCATGATTGGATATTCCTTTCTAGACCCTCCATTCGTGACTTCACCAAGAAACTTCAAATGGGTATCCCTAGTTTAAATTTGGGAAAGATTAGATAAAAATTTGTTAAGTTATGTTTATGCTAAATTTTGGATTGTTGTCAGCCTTTTGTAGAAAATTCTAATTGAAATGGCTCAAATCCAAAGGGGCATAGTTAAATAGTGGATAAATTTTCCACAAATCGCTAACAAGGAATTTTAGATGTAGGTTTCAAGTTTGCATGTTTTAGTTGAAATTCAATTATTCAAAAGATTCATTGGGGACTCATATGTCTACAAAAGGATAGATTGAGTTAAAGTTGGGGTTTTTGGAACAAGGTAAGTGAATCGATCCAATATTATCAACCAGATCATTATTCAATAGGTATAATTTGGATGTTGACCAAGTTCTTGTAGGGCTTGATAGCAATCAATTTCTTGCAAAGGCCTGAACTTGAAGGAAGGAGTTATCTTATGAGTCTTTCTAAGTGAACCGATTGTTTACCTAATATGTAGAATATAGTTACTAATAAAACTCTTGTATAAGTCTCAATGGCAAGTGAAATTACACATTATCCCAATGAGTGTCATTTTTTAACAAGTCTTAGCTTTGTGGGAATCAAAAGGTAAACAGGACCTCGTGGGAGAATCTATGACATCTAGATGTGTCCACATGGGCTTGATCTTTCTTTAGAATATTGATTAAAGCTATTTTATCACAATTTTCAAACAAAGATCCAATGTTCACACTAAAAAAATCATGGATTCAAGCCAAAATGAAAGAAATTTAATGAAGACTCAAATGATCCAACAAAGGTTTTTTTTTGCACGTGCACTTGGAGAGTAATATTCCATAGAAAGATCAATATAAAGTGTTGAAGCTTCCCATGGTTACCAAAACCATGGGAACCCCCAAAAATTTCTTGATGTATTCATGAGCCTTGATAGGAGGTAGATAACAATGAAGGAAAGATGCTTCTATCTACAAGAAACCAAAGCGGAATCATAATAATGCGATAGCAAACCCGATGCCACGAAACACTGGAAAACTCACAAACTGGAACAACGTTGGAATCTGTGAAGCAACAGTAAATGAAATGATGATAGAATCTAGAAACTGTGTATCTCGATGTTGATGCCAAACTGAGACTAAAAATCTTCCATAGGAACAAGTACCATGAAGATCTGGAACATTAACCATAAAAACATGGCCCTCAAACTAAGAAGGATCTGAACCAATGCGGATCAATAACCATAAACTCCCAATCTAAAGTGTGAACCGATATGAATTTGATATGTGTCAAGCAAGAGCAAGATGTGGCCAAAATAAAATAGGAAACCAGATATAACCCATGTGATCTATCATCAAAACAATATGAAGATCAAAGTGCATGCACACTCTAATCAGATTATTATGCAAGAAACCCCCTGATGGAACTTTATCTCAGTTCATTTATTACAATAACCCAATGATTGTAAATGGATAGAATGATTAACATGCATAAATAGAAAATAAAAATAGACCTCATATCTGTGTAGAGGACTGAACCAGCTTTCCAACACCGCAAGAATGACGAAAAAAGGATCACCGAGTCAAAAGATATGCCCTCCGAAGCAAAAAAATTCATCTAAGTTCAACAAGAAAAGAATCCCACCAAACAGAAAAATTTTAGAGAACAAACTACACCATCAGAAAATTGGGCTCGCCAGCTTTCCGACGATATCTTGTTTCAAAAAATTCACCTCCGGGATCAAAAGTTATGCCAAAATGAAAAAAATAGTTGTATAATGGCAATTCAAGGTACTTGAATGCTAATTAGGCGCAAAAAAATAGCTCCTTTCAGCCTGGCTCTTGGTCCGCCATATGACCGCACCCCTGTACATGGAAAAAAATAACCCACCGCCAGGCGGGCAGTAGGTGGGTGGTGCAATGGTGGTGATAAGGTGGCGCTGCTCCTAGCTCCATCGGCTGACAATAGAGCCCCCCTTGGGGGCGGCGATAAGACCAGGGCCCGGAAGCTAAGGAGTTGATGGGGTTACAACGGTCGTCAAAGAAGATAGGGGCACTAGAAAGAGGGGCCGACGGAGAAAAAAAATGGTGGGAGAGTGAAGAGAGGTTGGCGGTAGGGGAAAAAACAATCAGCAGTATGGCGAAAACTGCGGATGGTACAGAGTATAGGCCCTGTCGGATGTGACAGACTTGGTACCATAGTACCAACAGTTCGTATATTTTAAAAAAAACTCTCCCCATGTAATGAAAAACTCACAATTTTTAATAAAAGCTCCATACAAATAATAAAATGCCCGATAGAAAATATTGTGCAAAAAAAAATTTGAATTTTTTTGCAAATAGAAAAATAAAGCATACACTGTACATGGGTAGGCCGTACGGCCACCTAGTAAAAAAAAATTTCCTCACGAACAGCTGATGCCAAAATAGGGCATATTATAAGTCAATTTTCTTCTCTCGGATGCTCTGGATCTGATGGCGACGTCCAATCTGCCTGAAAATGCACCGGAAGCTTCACAACTCCCAGATCTGGAAAATCTTCAAACCCTCATAACTCTGGCATAAAATGTTGGATTCAGGCAAAACAAAAGTTGATCTTGACTTTTTTGATAGCCCTGAACTCAAAAATGAGCTCAGATTTCCTCCAATGTGCACCGAAAGTGACCATGCAAGAGTACCCAAATAGAGAGACAATCTCAAGGTATGAACCCCTCGAGGAATCCCGAATGAACTCTGCAATGATTTTCTCAAAAATATGAGAAGGGGCTGCAAATCAAGGCTTTGATACCATGTTAGAAACCAAGATCTGAACTGCAAACCAGAAAAACCTTCCACAAAAGAGAAAATCAGAAAAAGCAAGAGCTTTGCAAAAGATGTGCAAAATATTATTATTCTGGAATTCATAATTACATGAGATGATTTGCTTTATAAAAGAAAAGATGCATAACCCTAATCTTATCTTGAGCAACAAGATATCTCAACAAGATAAGGATGAGAATAATTAACCTAGGAATTAAATATTACCTAAGTAAAGTTATGCAAGTGTAATTAAATATTAATTACACTAACAATATCTACCTTGATTTCCATATTTTTGGAGGATAATAATAGTTTCAAGAGGGGAGGGCAGTGTAGAGCCACCAAAAGAGAGAATTTATACAAGAAGCCACTATTTTCACAATTCCAAGTCTAGGTGTAGCATTTTTGCATTGTAATGATCTAGGTTTATCCCAAGCTTGTAACAACAATTTTTAAACATTGAATATTGAATGATTAAAGGTAGAATCAAACCTTATTTGTGTGTCTCCATATGTATGTTATTTATTTGTGTTGTTCTCTTAACTAGATATATATAAAATACTTGTAAAGCCTTTGTAAGGTATATTCTCAACATAATAAAAGAAATTTATGAGAATATTCATGGATTACTAAGTATACCAACTTAATATTTTACAACCATCTATGATTTTCTTGAATTAATGAGTAGATCCCAACTTGCTTGTGCATTCTACAAGATTTAGTCTTATGTGGTATATTGATTAATGCATTACCTTTGTTTTTTCTTTCATATTTGATTAAAACCAAAGATTATTTTTCTAGGTTGATCAAGACACTAGTTTTTTATTAGTTTTATCTCCCCGCCATCCTTAACACACCAAAATTCATCAACTCAAACATCCTTCATTTTCCTTAGTTTGTGTGTTCTACTACCATGTTTGAATTTGCATAACATCACAAGGGGTTATCATAAAACACATTCTCAGATTGTTTATATTTCATATTATATTTAATAAGGTGCTCATCTTCACTTATCCAAACTAGCACATAGGTATGTTGTGACACCTATATTTGGATACATTATGCACTAGGTATAGTTTATTGTAAGGGATATTTTATCCTTTAATCATCATCTAAGACCTCAAGAAAAACCCCTTGGTCTTGCAAAGCCAAAAGTGAAGGAGGTCTTACACACTTCAACCCTTGGTCCTTAGTTTCTCAACCTAAAGATAGGTTTGTGGTGCTCTTCCCAAGTTTGACACCCTTGGCACTTGGGACATTATTAAACCTTAGAGATTTGGGGTCTACAACTTTGATTGCCAAAAAAATAGAATTTTTTCGATGGATACTCTAAATCAAGAATCAAATTGAAGAGCCAAGTTAATTAGTGACTACGGTGCAACTAAGAAAGTGTTGTTCTTTGGTTTATAAAATAAAATTTTTGATGATTTTAATTATTTTCTCCTCTAAGGAGTGGTGACTCTTTCAAGTAAGATCCAAAAAATTATTTCAAAAGATAAAGGAATGGAAATGGATCAACGCTTCAAAGATCAAGAAATGTCTAAGGTTTCTTTTTCTCATGCAAGAAGGAGACAAGAATAGTGGAAGGATAAAAATCCAAGTCCCCTTTGTATAATTCAAAAAATACTAAAAAATTAGGTACTTCAAGTAGAAGATATGCTTCGATAGATTATGATCAATATACATTAGATAATTCAGTCGATAATAGGGTTAGAACTACTAGAAGAACTTTTATGCGTGATTATGCTAAGCATGGAAAGGAAACAAATCCTAGTTAAAAAAACATAGATATGAGTGAACCTCTAATTCCACCCCCAAGAAATCTTGTGCTTCAACCTCTGAGAGGAGGTAGACATGATACTCCTCAAAATTCTAAGAAGTAGAAACCCCATTCCAATATGTTTCCTAAATATTCAATTAGAGAATGAGTATAGATAAAATGAGTTATATGAGCACATAGATCTTATTGATCATATCAAATAAAATAAGTGTGAAATAGAGGCACAAATTGCACTACATCAAGCCCAACTGGCTCAACATGTCCTACAACTGAATTAAAATTATAATCTTTCTCAACAAACCCTAGAAAATGTTTCCTAAAAATAAAATGTTATTCCACCTCAAAATTTTGCACATGCTATTAAAAATTAGTAGGTGTATAATTTTTAACCACAAAAAAAATCCCCAACAAAATAATGTAGGATAGCACATTGGGGACAACCCTAGAAGACATGCTCAAATATTTGCTCCACTGAGACTATCATTGGGATTGGAAAGGTACAGATAGCTATAATTTTTTGGCATTCCAAATAATCCTAATCCCATTGTAGTCGATATTAGAGGGAATATGTTAAAATCCCAAGGTAACAATGTTATCGCTTTTGAGAACCACTTGATACATTTCATTAACATTAATAATGAATATGAGATATAAAATGAGGATGTCATGATAAAAATATTTATGCAGTCACTAGAAGAAAGTGAAAAGGAGTAGCATAAGAGTCTTTCAGATAACAACATAGACTCATGGGATGAGTTTATGAGAGTGTTCAATTTCAATATGGAGAAAGAGTGGACCAAAATTTTGCAATCCATGAGTTGACTACCATAAGAAAAGGGGTGAATGATTTCTTTTATTTTGAAACAATAAATTTATTATGAAAATGAGGAAAGTTCCTCCCATGTGACACCAAATAAGCCCATGCACCTTGTTTTATATTATGTGTCATTTGATTCAAAGGTGGGATATCTTCTAAGAGCTAATAACCCTCAGACTTTGAGGGAAGCTTATGCCTTGACAATCTACATAGAAGTAAATTTGAAGGAATTTGTTAAAGACAAAAAAGGGTTGATGTAAGATTGTAGAAACCAAGTGCAATAACTTCTAGTTATCCTCTCACTATCAAATAGAAACTAGACAAGTTGATGGGAGATTTGAAGAATCTCTCATACAAGGTTGAAAAGAACAAAAAATGTATGCCTTCTAATTTTTTTTGACACTTTTAATGAGGGTCATAGGTTACATACTAGGCCCTCCAATTATGATTGGCTTAAGAGACTTGGAGGTAATGACAAACAAATAGCACCAAGGAATTTAAGCCAAGGGTACCAAGAGAAACACACCCCTAATCACTTGAGGAAGGATCGTGTGAATCTTCAGTAAGATTTATTTTGGTTTGACATATGTTAATTTCCCCATGATCAATTCAAATGTGTTATTTCAATTACACTTGATGAAGAGAAATAATTCTAAGAGCATGAAGGTACACCCAAGTAATATGATGATGCCAACATTGATCAATTGGATGTCTGAGGGTGAGAATTTTTTTAAAATAATTATGACAACCATCATGTTCCTTATGAGATACCAAAAAAATATTTTGAGAAGCTTGAGGAGAAAATAATGCAAAGGCGTAATAGAGAAAATCCATTTAATGAAGAAATCAAAGTTCTCATTGAAGTCATTGTCATACAACTATAAAGTGATTACTAGCTAAGGAACGAAAAATTATATACCAAAGAAAAAGCTAAAGTTGTAGATTCTCTAGATGTTATAGCTACATAGTTTAATAAAGGAAATAAAAAGGAATGTAATGAATAAAGAACAACTAATAGATTTTCAGGGAACTCATCACCTAGAAAGAAGATGCATCTACCAAATGTACCCCTACAACAAGTGTATGTCCCAAATAAAAAAGGTGATGATGTCTTTGTTGGATGTTGTGGTTGTGTTGCTGATATATGGATGTCATTGATGTCAACACTATTGGCATTAATGTGTTTAAGGTTGTATAGGATATTGAGAAAATTGTAATGGAATGAGTTGCAGGTTACTAGTGTGAAGTGAAGTTCAGTCTATTGGTGAGTTCTATGTGTTGATGTTCAGAGGTTATGGATTAAAGGGTTTCTTGTCGAGTATATCTAGTTTATCCACGTCGAGTTTCAGAGATATGCATGAAGATTTGATATAGTTATGAAGATTTGTGTTCTGATAGTTTTTATGTTACTTCAGTTGGTGTTCCTAAATGAAGATGATGTGATTCCAGCAAGTTCAGTTGTTGTGGATGCTTCTTCAGTGATCCATGATATTTGTGGATGTTTCTAGATCATGCTCTATTTTTGTTGCATGTCCACATTGATTGTTGTGCTCACGATCGATGATTTTCTCTTGCGTGTTCATGTTTTTCATGTTCATGGACAACAGGGTGTTGTAGCATGTTGTGGATCTTCGAGGAATAATTTTTGAAGGTGTTTCGGATTTTATTTTGGGTCTCCAATATGTTGTGGCCAACCTTGGTTGATTCGCATTGATATTTATTTATTGTTTTGGGCTGATAGTTTATATTCATTTTTATTATTTTGTTGAAGCCAACATGGAACCATGTAATTCCTAATTGCGGATATATGTAAGCGATTGTTTATTCCATTTGAATGTAATGGTATGAGAAAATAATGTTCTAAATCATTTGAAGGTAGAGCAAAGTGTGAAAAAGAGTGAAGGAGAGTGAAGAAGAGTGAATAAGTGTTCATGTGCTTAACCGGAACTGTAATCAAGCATTAACAGATGCTATTTTCTCAGTTCAAAATCTTGTGGATGTAATCCAAATCTTTTGTAAGACAGTGAGCTCTAGGCAGTGTGCCTAAATGCATGTGCATTTCCCATTTATTATTTTTATACTTTTAATAGGGTATAATCTTGTGGATTGACCTCCACCATGGTTTTTCCCCTAATAGGGTTTCCACATAAAAAATCTTGGTGTTATGTGTGTTTCTAATGTGTTGATGACTTATGCTTTCATGGTCATTGATCAGATCTGAGAATAAGGTTAATAAGTTTAATAAGTTTTGAATTTTTGTGACAACTGATTCACCCCCCTCTCAGTTGTCTGCCCTTGTGTTGCCAACAATTGGTATCAGAGCAGGTTCCTTGGAAGAAGTTTAACAACTTGAGGTGATTTGGGATGGAAACATACAAGAAGGATAGTCCAAGATTTGATGGAACAAATTATTCTCTATGGAAGACTCAAATGGAGTGTCATCTGAGATGCATTGGGGAAGCCTACTGGAGCATTACAAGTAATAGGTATGTTATTCCATAGAATGGTCCTACTACTACTGTTGAGATTAGGGACGTTGAATACAATATTAGGGCTAAGGAGGCATTGTTGAGTGCTTTGACTGATTCTGAGATGACAAATGTGATGGATCTGAAGACTGCTTATGAGATCTGGAAAAAGTTGGAAACTTTGTATGAAGGTGATGCTAATGTGAAGATTGCTAAGTTACAAAGTCTAAAAGGGAAATATGAAATGCTGAGAATGGGTGATGATGAGAATATTACTACTTTCATGCAAAGAGTGAACAAACTTGTGTGTGGTATCAGATGTGCTAGTGGACAGTTGGAAGAATTAGAAATCGTTGCTAAAGTGCTTAGATCCTTTCTTGTTGCATACAAAGTCAAAGCTAGAGCTATTGAAGAGCTTCAGACTTTGACAAATGTAACCAAAGATATGTTGATTGGTAAGCTTACTGCTTTTGAGTTGAGTGAATTTGGTGATGCCCTTCCTAAGGTAGAATCTGCATTAAAGGCTACTACTTTCAGAAGAGATAAACAAAGTTATGATCTGGGTGAAAGTTCTTCTAGAAAGGTATTCAAGTATGAGGAAGAAATGAAACAGATTGAAGAAGAAGAGAGAGAACTGGATGAGCTTGAAGTGCTTATTTTCAAAAGAGAATCCAAAGGACAAGGTAAGTATAAAGGGAAGTTTCCTATTAAATGTTTTTCTTGCAATAAGATAGGTCATTTTGCATCAAGATGTCTAAAAAGAGTTCCTAAGCCAAGACCTAACAAGCCTAGATTTCAAAGAAAGTGTTATTATGCTGCTGATGAAGGTGTGACAGATGATGAATTTGATAAAGGAAATAGAAGTGAGGATGAATGGGTATTTATTGCTATCAAGGAAAATAATCCTATCTATTAAATTTGCTAGTTGTACAAATGTGGATAAATCCCTAGCTGCTCGAGTTGAAGAGAAAGATGAATGGGTGATTGATAGTGGATGCTCTCATCACATGACAGGAGATAAAATTAAGTTTGTGAGATTGGAAAAGTATGATGGTGGTGTTGTAAGATTTGGTGATGACAAAGTAGGTGTGATCCATGGTAGAGGATGCATTTCTCTTGATGATAAGCATAATACTGATGATGTCCTATATGTGGAAGGTCTAAAGAATAATATGTTAAGTGTTGGACAAATGGTAGATAAGGGATACAATCTTCAGTTCAAGGATGGAAAGTGCAGAATATTGGGAAGTTTCAGAAATGTGATTGCACCAGGTACAAAAAAAAAAGGTTATATCTTTCACCTGAGTGCTGCTAGTAAAAGTTGTTTGATTGCTCAAGCTGATGAAAGTTGGTTGTGGCATAGGAGAATGTTTCATGTTAACTTTGACAATATTATCAAGATAATTCTACTAAGGTTGTGAGAGATCTTCCTAAGTTGATGAAACCTACTAATACCATATGCAAGGAATGTCAGTTAGGGAAGCAAACTAGAATTTCATTTCAGAGTAAACATCATAGTTCAAATGAATTGTTGGAGCTTGTGCATACTGACTTGTGTGGTCCTTCAAGATTCAGAAGTTTACAAGGTTACAAGTATTTCATGTTACTCATTGATGATTATTCTAGAATGATGTGGGTTAACTTCTTAAGGGAGAAATTTGAAGCTCTAGAGAAGTTCAAGATTTTTAAGGCTATGGTTGAGACAAAATGGTCTGAAGATTAAATGTCTGAGATCAGATAGAGGTGGTGAATTCACTTTTGGTGAGTATAATTATTTTTGTGAAGAACATGGAATAAAGAGAATTATCTACACTGCAACCCCTCATCAAAATGGAGTTGTGGAAAGGAAGAACAGGACAATTCAAGACATTGCTAGAACTATGATGTTGGAAGGAAATGTTCCTCATATCTACTGGAGAGAAGCTATGAGTATTGTTGTTTACATTCTCAACCAGGAACAAATCAAAGGTGATACTAGTAAGACTCTTTTTGAGCTATGGTTTGGTCACAAGCCTACTATTAGATACTTCAAAATATTTGGGAGTAAATGCTTTATCATAAGAGATGAAGATATAGGAAAGTTTGATGCTAGAGTGATGAAGGAATCTTTCTTGGTTATTCTACTAAAAGCAAAGCCTACCAGTGTTACAATAAGAGATTGAAGAAAATGGTTGAAAGTGCAAATGTCAAGGTTGATGAAGACATAGCTAGACCATCCAAAACCTGTGAATATGATTTAGATGATCAAAATGATAGTACAAATTCAAGAAAGAAAGTTCAGACTTCAAATCAAGTTCAAATCATTCTAGTGAATAAAGAAGATCAAGAGGAAGGAGAAACTAGTGAAAGTGCAGAAGAGAGATCACAAGAGTTTGAAGTTCGAGAACATCCTAAGACTCCAAGGTATGTAAGATTAAATCATTCAAAAGATTAGATCATAGGTGATCAGAACAAAGGTGTCCAGACTAGGAGAAAGATTAAAAAAGAGTATTGTTTGATTTCAAGGATTGAGCCTAATAGTGTGAATGAAGCATGCAAAGATGAACATTGGGTTGAAGCAATGAAAGAAGAACTATAGTCGATTGAGAAGAATAATACATGGATTCTTGTTCTTAGACCTAAGGATAAAAATGTAATTGGAAATCAATGGGTCTTTAGAAACAAATTGAATGAGAAAGGTGAAGTGGTTATGGTGTGTAAAGGATATTCTCAGATGGAAGGAATTGAATTTGAAGAAAATTATGCCCTTATTGCTAGGATTGAAGCTATTAGACTATTTCTTGCTTATTCTGCTTACAAAAACTACAAGGTTTATCAAATGGATGTCAAGTCAACATTTCTAAATGGAGAATTGGAAAAAGAAGTGTATGTTGAGAAACCTGATGGATTTCAATTGACTGATCAGGGAGACATGGTTTTCTGATTGAAGAAAGAATTGTATGGACTTAAGAAAGCCCCTAGAGCATGGTATCCCAGATTGGACAAGTACTTGTTGAAGCTTGGATTTAATAAAGGTACTATTGATAGTAATTTGTATTTCAAGATTGATGATGATAAAGATTTGATTGTGGAAGTCTTTGTTGATGATGTCATTTTTGGAGGAGATGATGGTTTGTGCATGAGGTTTGCTGATGAGATGCAAAGTGAGTTTGAGATGTCTATGATTGGAGAGATGAAATTATTTTTGGGATTGCAAATTAATTAGCTAGATAAAGGGATCTTTATATCTCAGTCCAAGTATGTGAAAGAATTTCTGAAGAAGTTTGGTATGGAAGATTCAAAGCCAGTCGACACACCCATGGTGACCGGATGTAAGTTAACAATAGATGATGATTCTTCGAAAGAAAATCAGACTAGATATAGATCAATGATTGGTGGATTGCTTTATTTGACTCAAACAAGGCCTGATATCATGAATGTCATATCTATTGTTGCAAGATTTCAAGTTGATCCTAAGGAATCTCATGTGATTGTTGTGAAGAGGATTTTCAGATACTTGAAGGGAACAATTGATTTTGGTCCATGGTATCCTAATGATGATGATCTTACTTTAAGTGACTTTATTTATGTTGATTGGGTAGGAGATGTGAATGATAGAAAAATTACTAGTGGTAGCACATTTTTCTTGGGAAATAAGTTGATTTCATGGTTAAGTAAGAAGCATAATGCCATTTCCTTATCTACTATAGAGGAAGAATACATTGTTGCTACTAACAATTGTACTCAAGTATTTTGGATGATGTAGATGTTGAAGGATATTAGAGTTGTGTATGATGAGCCTATTGCTATATTATGTGATAATTCAAGTGAAATTATCATTTCTAAGAATTTGGTGATGCATTCAAAGACCAAGCATATATCTATCAAGTTTCACTTTTTGAGAGAGAAGGTGAGTGAAAAGGAAGTTAGATTGGAGTATGTACCTACTAAGGAGCAAATTGTAGACATCTTTACCAAGTTTTTTACTAAGGATACTTTTGAGTATCTCAAAGGGAAGTTAGGGGTGATTACCCCTCCTAATCACAACTAAGATGCATTGCTTTGCATCAGTCTGTGCATTTCATATTCATATCTTGATCTGGATTGATGTTGTGGTGGCTACTACTCAGGGGGAGTAGTCAAATGTTCAAATATGTGGTTCAGAGCTTAGAGATATTTGTCATTTATTTCAAAGGGGGGGGAGAATAATGTGAATAACTATTAATTATTTGGGGAGAAGAGTCATGAGAAAGAATTGAGGAGAGAAGAGTCAGAACCTAAGGGGGAGCAAGTGCTAAGAAACAGTTGCATTGATGGTGTTTTTCACATTATGTGTTGCCATCAATGCCAAAGGGGAAGATTGTTGGATGTTGTGGTTGTGCTGCTGATATGTTGTCATTGATGTCAACGCTATTGTCATTAATGTGTTTAAGGTTGTATATGTTGAGGATATTGAGAAAATTGTAATGGAATGAGTTGCAGGTTACTAGTGTGAAGTGAAGTTCAGTCTATTGGCGAGTTCAGTGCATTGATGATGAGAGGTTGTGGATTAAACGGTTTCTTTTCAATTATATCTAGTTTATCCACATTGAGTTTTAGAGATCCGCATGAATGTTTGATCGAGTTTTGAAGATTTGTGTTCTAACAATTTTTCTATTACTTCAGTTGGTGTTCCTAAATAAAGATGATGTGATTCCAACAAGTTTAGTTGTTTTGGATGCTTCTCTGGTGATTCATGATGTTTTTGGATGTTTCTATATTGTGCTCTATTTGTGTTGCACATCCACATTGATTGTTGTGTTTGTGATTGGAGATTTTCTCTTGCGTGTTCATGTTTTTCATGTTCATGGCTGACATGGTATTGTAACATGTTGTGGATTTTCAAGGAATAAATTTTTAAGGTTTTTTGTGGTTGAGGATTTTATTTTGGGTCTCCAGTATGTTTTGGCCAACCTTGGTTGATTCGCATTGATACTTATTTATTGTTTTGGGTGACAGTTTATATTTATTTTTAATATTTTTTTGAAGCCGATATGTAACCATGTAATTCCTAATTATGGTTTTTCCATTTGAATGTAATGGTATGCACAAATAATGTTCTAAATCATTTGAAGGTAGAGAAAAGTGTGAAGAAGAGTGAATGAGAGTGAAGAAGAGTGAAGAAGAGTGAAGAATTGTTCATATGCTTAACCGAAACTATAATCAGGCATTAGCACATGATATTTTCTCAGTTCAAAATCTTGTGGGTGTAATCCAAATATTTTGTAAGACAGTGAGTCTTCCTTTTGTAATTGAGCAGTGAGCTCTAGGCAGTGTGCCTGAATGCATGTGCATTCTCCATTTATTATTTTTATACTTTTAATAGGGTATAATCTTGTGGACTGACCTCCACTGTGGCTTTTCCCCTAACAGGGTTTCCATGTAAAAAATCTTGGTGTTTTGTGTGTTTCTGATGTGTTGATGACTTATGCTTTCATGGTTATTGATCAGATATGAGAATAAGGTTAATAAGTTTAAAAAGTTTTGAATTTTTGTGACAACTGATTCATCCCCCCTCTTAGTTGTCTGCCCTTGTGTTGCCCATAGTCTGAACCACTAATATGGGAAATCCAAAGTTTTTTGGAGATAATGCTAAAAAATAAAGGTAATGAAACATCAAAAGATAAACAAAAGACAATAGAGGAGATTGGGAAAATGGTAAATACAAAGAAAATTATTGTTAATGATCATGTAATTCCTTTCATCCCTGATACTAATGTTGTGTATGTCCCCCTTCTACTCTACTTGCATATCAGTTGATTGACATTGATCAATCTTTGAGTTAGCTAAAGGCTCAAGTGAAAATCAGGGAACTATTGAGGATCCCTGAGTACAGGGAAAGGACATAGCTATATCTCAGCACCCCTACTATTTTTTATCAACCAAATAAAGTTTTAGGTTTTCCCAAGGATAGGGAAGATAAATTTCACATCTAGGAGGCCCCCAAGATATACTTAGGCACTATCTTTGGAGGTAACAAATAAGTAATTGATCCATTTTATACCTCTTTATTAATAAATTTCTAGTTGGTGCAAAATTGTTTGTTAGATTTAACCTACATGGGTAGCAAAGTTGGCTTGGGTTGTGGGTTTTCTCCCCATTGGTTTTAGGATTGACTCCAATCCCAGGTTTACTCAGTTGGGACTAGCTTGTAGGTTGCTGGGTCCATAGGGGACTATTCTTGCCCTAGCTCGCCCTCTTGGATGTTGGGCTAGATCACAGGGATACCCCTGTCATTAACAAAATAAAATTAAAAATTAAAAATGTATGTTAGATTCTGGATCATCCTATAACGTGATGCTATTGGAAGTCATGAACCACCTAGGACAAGTTTCAAAATATTATAAAATATGATATGTCATGGATTCTCATAAATTTATTGTGATTAGGATAGTAAATAATGTTCTAGTACAACTTGTTGCATATCTAGATTAAAAAAATTAATGGATATAATCATAGTTGATTGTTATACTATGTAGGGTATGTTATTATCTAAAAAGTGGGTAGCTTCAATAGGTGGTAGTATTCAAATGGATTTGTCTTATGCTACCATGCCACTATGTGGGAAAAAAATTCCAATTATAGAGGAAAAAGAAATGACGGTTCTTGTGGAGAATCCAAATGAACCAAAGAATAAAGCTCATTCCTTTGATGTGGAGCATTATTATTTTATAGGCTACTATGATGATGATTCTAATAATAATATCGCCTCTTATCTGATTCCCCCACATCAACATCCAGGACATTATGGAGTTTGGAATATACATTTTGATGGTGCATGTTCAAGAGAAGTTAGTGGTGGAGAAATTGTATTAGTGCCCCTGAGGGAAAAGACTATAAGTTCACTTTCATATGGATCTTTGAATGCACCAATAATGTGGTAGAGTATGAGGCTCTACTTCTTTGTTTGAATATGGCTTTAAAATATGGTATTAAATACATTAGAGTACATACCATTAAGAACTTGTAGTATCTCAAGTCAAAGGTGTGTATGCTGCAAAAGAAAGAAGACTAAGAATGTATTTAAATGTTGCTTGGGACACTATTGAGATTTTTTATGCATTCAACATAATTTGAGTTGAAAGAGAAAATAATTTTATAGCTTATTCCCTTGCTATGTTAGCCTCAATTTTTAATTTTTCTCATGTCTCCCCTCAGTGTAGGTATGAAGTTGAAGTTCTTACTAGGTCTAGTATTCCAAATAGCATCTATAACTGGAAAGCATTCAATTATTATCAATAAACATATAAGTTATTGAATTACATTGGTCACTTTGAGAACCAACAAATTGATTGGAAACCCATGGTGGAGAAAGATGAAGAAGGTAAGGAGACTCTCTTTGGAAATTAAATTATCTAGCACAAAAAAAAAATTATTCCCATAGGTCTTGTTGTATTAGAAAGGATGTTTGACAATGCTAACTATTATAAGACAAGAAGTAAGCTTGTTAGTGAAGAAGATATATAAGGTATAAATTTAGGAATTGAATTGACTTAGAAAATGATTTATATTGGTAGGAAGTTAAGACAATCAAAGAAAAAAATATTGATTGCATTCTTAAGAAAGTATAAAAAATGATTTGCTTGGTCTTATGATGAATCAAAGGCTTATAGAGAAGACTTGTTCCAACAAACAATTCCTTTGGAGCCCAGTGCAAAGACATTTAGATAGAAACAACACCTATCAACCCTACTCTTGCCTCCAGATCTAGAAAGAACTAATTAATTTGAAAGAGGGTAGTATTATCAAACCAAGTAGACATTCAAAGTGGGTGTCTAACATTATTTAATTCAAAAAAAAAGAATGGGGACATTAGGTTATGTGTGGATTTTATAAATCTAAATATCAAGTCCCTCAAGGATAATTATCCATTTCCCAGTATGGAACATTTACTATAGCGGGAGATAAGGTCAAATTTGATGTCTATGATAGATGGTTTTTCAAGCTACAACAAGTCATGGTCAAGGATTCAAAGCAACATAAGATAGCATTCACTGTACTATAGAGAACTTTTGTGTATATTTGAATATCATTCAAATTGAAAATGTTGGAGCCACATTTCAAAGAGATATGGATGTAGCTTTTGAAGAGCTTATAAATGAGATCATGGTTTTCTACTAATATGATTTGACTTCCTATTCCAAGGATTGAGATGATCACTACAAACACTTGGAGTTAATCTTCTAGAGATGTTTAGAGTATGGGATATCTTTGAATCCCAAGAAATGTATTTTCAATGTGGAATAGGGCAAGATCCTTGGGAACATTATGTCTAAGGAATGGGTAAGGATTGATCTAGAACATGTAAAATCTATTGATCTTATCCCTCACCCCAAAACATTTAAGGTAGTCCAATATTTATTTGGGTAGATAAATTTTTTTGAATGTTTGTTCTCAAATTTGTTGAGAAGACAAAGGCCATCTCTAAAGTATTCAAAAAGGGACAATCTTCCAGTTGGGATAAGGAAATGATTTATTCATTCATAAATATCAAAGGTGCACTTAAGAAGGCCCCTATGTTGTCAAGTCCAGATTACTCCAAGACTTTACAACTATTTTCCTTTGTATATTTCTATACTATTGTTGATGTTATACTATAGAAAAATGATGAAGGATATGAGTAACCAATAGCTTTCATCAAAAAATCCCTACAAGATGTTCAATTGAATTATTCTATGATGGAGAAGCATGCATATTCTCTTGTTAAGATCATGAATAATTTTAAACCCTACCTTATAGGGGTCAAGATCACAACCTTTGGGTCACATACAACTATTAGGGACATATTTTTGCAATAATATGCTTTAGGAAAAATATATAGATGGATCAATAATATCCAAGAGTATGACATGGAGGTACAAACAACCAAGTTGGTTACAGGTTAAGGCCTAGAAAAAAAATTAATGGCTAAGAAAAAATTGGATACTACTAAGTGTACCAAGTTAACTTTGACTACTATTTCATTCCATGTCATTCGAAAGATTTTCCTTTGTATAAAGACATTATATTTCATTTTAAAAACTTGAATTATCTGATTGAATTGAATGATAAGAAAAATAGGAAACTAAAACTACAAACTCAAATATGTGTTTCTTGAAGGATAGTTAATATGGAGAAACATTAATGTTGTACTCCTAAGATGTTTAAATGAAGCATAGTCAATGAGAATTGATGAGGAATACCACCATGGATTATGCAGTGGACATTATATGTCAAAGAAAACTACTCATAAGATTATGAATTTGGTTCTTTTGGTGGCCATTGGAGGCTTTTCAGGTGTAGAGGATTGTCTAGGGTTTCAATTCACACTATATCTAGTTAAAGAAAGGCTATGGATTCATGGAGCATTGAAGAGTAAAATACATGTACGTATGTGGACATGTAAAAATGGCTTAACGCATATTGTTGGTTCTTCCAAATCAACAAATCCAATGAATCTTATAGAATAGCCACTTTATAATGCTTAGAATCAAAGGTAGATTTGGCCAACCAACATGAAATGAAATTTGAACACATTTCCCCTGCATTTCAGGCTATGTAGGACCTAGGGGGTGACCCTTCACAATTCCTAAAGACTTATTTCAATTATGCACAGACATTACATTTTAAAGCAGATAATTCCCAATTAAAATATACCAAGGAAAGTCTTGAAAACTTCAAATCTAGCTATATTTTTGGTATCTCAACACTCACTCAGCAATTGGGAAGTAGAATTCAACACCAAACCAAACCAAACAACATAAATTAAATTGATTTTGAATTATTAATTTGTTTATGAGAATGCATTAAGCTGAATGACAAATCAATGTCTAATTTTGGGCCATGGAGTCAAATATGGAATCATAAAGAAAATTGCATCAACAAATAAACCTCGACCAATGGATTTAAAATTGCTAATGCTTTACACTAACATATCCACTCTTTTTGTCATCCAAATTCTTCTTACAGATCCATCCTGCACACTTGAAATCACAATTATCTACTCAAAGTAATTTAACTATTTATTTGAAATAGAACCATGAACACACAACACAATCTCAGGGAAATTGAGATGGAAAATTCAACATACTTTTTATATTAAATTCATATGACTTAAAGTGTAAAAATTTGGAGACAATTTGATGACAGTCATTCTCTTCTTGCACAAACTGAATGACATTTACTCATGAAACTCAGCTATTACAATTTACATACTCAATTCATGACTTAGAATCAACATTTCTCTATCTACCCAACTGATACAAGAATTCAGAACCCTTTACAATGAGAAAAGAATGAGAAGATATAGAAGGAAGAAGAGCCCCAAAATTAATCCACTGAAGACACCTGGAAGCTTCATCCTCCATTGATCAACAAGAAGAAACCAGAAAAAGCTTCTCTCATCTCTCCTCATTTGCAATAACAAACTATTCCTCTGTATTTTTCCTTCATTCACCTTTTGTTCCATTTTTACCCCTGCTGTTGAAAAATGGCTTTGCCCGTGAAAGCCCCTGTTTACTCTTCTTTTTCTATGTTGCACTTCATATTTTCACTTCCCAACAAAGAATATTATTGTCTTATTCTTTAAAAGGTGGAGGCCTTTAAACATTTTATCAGGCCACAAAAATATCTCATTTGTGCCCATCATATTTGCTTTACCTTAAACACCCAACAACAAAGAATAATTTCTTATCTTTAACTAGAGCCTTTTAATTTTACTTTCCATTGTGCTTCAATTTATCTCCAATAGAGAAATATTTCTTTTTAATATGAAGGATTTAATTCTATTAATCAGGCACTTAGCCTTTTACCCGTGCTTTTACATTATTCACCCTTTTACATTTTCTTCATCAAAGTATTTTAAAATGATGAGGGCCTTTTCAAAAATTTACTCACCAAGAAAAATAAAATATCACCCATGCCTTTACCTTGCACTTCACATTTTATATCTTAAAAACTTTGCTTATTAAAATTGAAAACTCTAAAGTTTATCGGGCAATATTTAGAAGCTTTCACTTAAAGCTATGCCTTTTAAAAAATGTTGGGCCCACCATCCACATGGCTCAATTTTATGCACCCCATTGCATTTCAGCTTGTGCCATCCTTCTTTGTGCGGGGTCAACGGGTTGGGGTGAGGATGAGTCCACGTCGCCCATTATTTTTTGGTCGTTTGATGAGCTTTGTTTGCCCTAATTTTTCCTTGTTGCTGTTAGGTTCCTAAATTTCCACCCTGTTTGCTAAGCCTTTTAAATGAACTTAGAAAATTTGGACTAACATGGCACTTCTTTCAGGTTGTGGGTAACCTATTCGAAAGTAGACCTACGGATTATGGGCCGGCTTCCCCTTTTGATGGTGTCACCTAAACTATTCCTTGCTGGGAAAAGGGGAGAAAGAAGCATGAAAAGAAAACTAACCCCTATGGTGATGCACCTAATGATATATCTCAGACCCATACAACTACTTCTACACACAAGAATGGTCAACAACTTAAAGTGGCTTACACAACTCAAAACTTCATAGTCTTTGCATCAGTATTTCATAACAAGGCTAAAAATGTCAAGGACAACATCTAGAAGGAAGAAAAATACATCTTCACAACTTAGACTCTACCCTAAACTAACTCAACACATGTTATGATCTACAAGTTCATATTAACTGCATAAAGGAAAAGAAAATAGGACAAAATCAAAGGGAAAATAATTCTTCCATAAGATTTCATCAACCATTTCTAAAGCTTTCACAATAAAACAACATAATGAGAAGGTAAAAGATATTAACTTATCAATCAAGAGGTGTTACACACTACTGTAAATGTCTGATAATGAGTTGCAATGCAGTCCTCTGCCATAAAAAAGGCTCCAAAAAGTTACAATGCCCCTACAGAAAGAGAGAAAGAACTCCAAAATGTTCAAAATGAACATACTTAAGCCAAACTGAAACCAACAACCCACACAAGTCTTTTTAGAAACCCTAAGTCGGATGTGGCACAAAATCCAAAATAGAATCTTCTAAAAAAGCTCCAAAAGGTCCTCCAAATGCAGAAAAGTCACGCCATGACTTGACCCACCAGAAAAGCATGACAAAAAACCTCTAAAATGGTCCCTTCCTCCAAAATAGTCAAATACATCCTCCCACGCATTCTCCATGTTGACAAGTCATCACCAAATCTATCACATGTTGCTTGACCCACACTCTCCTCATGCAATATGTGTGTTTTGAAAACACAAGACCCCAAAAAGCATTAAAGATAATGATCTTGATTAAGTGATTCATAAAACATCACTTAATCAAGTCATTTTACATTTCAAAGCATAAAATAAGGGGCCCACCATCTCCTTGTGTTACATTTGCATTAAAAGTCATAATAAAGTGATTTTCAAATCACTCACATGATATCCTTAAACATTGGAATAAAATTCAAAACATAATGTCATATTTAAAAGATTTCAAAAGTTTCTTAGGCACTTGACTATATCAACCTACCTTATTTTTCATTTTACACACACATTGTAATACACATGTTTGCAAAGGCATCATAGTCTCCAAAATATCTAGTCAAAAGGTCGACCTCCAAATTCCTTGGAAAGCATATTCCAAGTCATGTGATGTTGGGGTAAAAAACAAAGACATATCATATTTGTTGCATGGCACACTCCATATGTGTTGTTGAGGACTTAGCATAAGTTGAAATAAAGGGAAGAAATCCCTAAGGCATAAAATTCCTAATGCAATAACACATGATTTTCGGCCCTCATTCATTTACCACATGTTTTGATTTTTTAAAACATGGGATAAAAAAATCCCATCAGCACTTAAGGGTCAAACCCTAATTATCAAAACACCGAAATAATGGGAAAAACACCATCATTTGGTCGGTGAAGAAAATCTAGAGCACTTTGCTGCCATGGTTTTGAAGAAGACATAGAAAAATGGGTGCTTTTCTTGGTTGATTATGTTAATTTTTTGACAATTTCTGATGAAAAGAAGCATGTAATAGCAGGTAAGTTGGTTTTTTGGCACAAAAACTATACTTTTCCCCATAGTTTGGAAGCCATTGTGAGCAAACAGTTGCGGCCTATAGTATTTCTAACCACTTTATATGCCATTTCTTTCCTCTATTGTTTCTCTCCTTCATACAACCGCCATTGTCAAGTCTGATTGAAGCTCAACGGGAAGTTTTGAGTGACAAAACCTTGCACATTTCAATTCTCAAGCTCAGGTAAGCTCCCAGCCAACCTCTGTATTGACTTTTTCCTCCTTTAATGAGAAAAAAAACTTGAATGGAAGCCTTTAAATGTCTTTCATTTTGTTTCAAACTCTCATGATAGCATTTAAAATACTTCATTATTCTGCAATTTTGAATAAACTCGGTGCTTTTCTGTTGTTTTTATGAAAATAATAACTCACTAGCCGCGGCTATGAATAGGAAAAATGTGTATTTCATGTAGCTTGGCTTCATTTCTGAAAACCCTCATGTTATTTTTTCATTTTTCCTTGTATTTCACAAATCTTAACAACCCAGATGAGTTTCTTGGAATATAGAAGAAGAAAGAGCCTGTTGTGGGCTCGGCCTCCATTTTTGCAAACTGGGTTTTCTTCATTCATGATATCTTCTTTGTTTTCATTATAATTGCAAAAAACCCCTATTTGGGTTTCTTGTAGCATGTACTTTGTTGAATCTACAATTGCTTGTTAAATAACCCAAGTGGGTCTCTTGACTTTCTTGAAAAGCTCAGATTTGTTGCAAAAAATGCAGATGATTTTGCAAGTTAATTCCACTTTCCTATAGAAAATAGAAATGTGGCTCCATTTTTTTAAAAACCCAGGTGGGTTTTCCATATTTTGTAGAAAAAGGCCAATCTTCACCACGACCTATCATAATACATGAAATTCCTTTTCATTTTTCTAATTTTTGTAGGATGTTCACCATATTGCCATTTCCATATCAAATTTTCATGATGAACCCATATTGGTATTTTTTTTATTTGAAAGCAACTTCAGATTTTGTCAAAAAGTGATTCAATGCCACTGCATAGTGTGAGCATAATGAAAAACTTCAATTCATAGCAAAATGTGCTTTTTTCAGTGAGTATCTAAATTCGTTTTGGCAATGCACTTCATTTCTATAGAATGTATTTAAAACATATAACCCCAAACTAGGTTTTTCATTGTGAATAGCTTCTACATTTCATTTTCTATTTAAGAGCACCATATTCCTCCTTTAATGATGCTACCTCTTCATGTTCACAACACTCATGGTAACCTTTGCATTAGCTTCAACACTTGACAAACCAATACTGTATGCAAATTTGGCACCATGATAAATATAAAGGATTACTTCATAAGTCATTTATGCTTGACTGTCCTTCGAGTGCATAGGAAAAATGAAGATAAATTTGTAGCTTATTGTCTTCATTGTAGTAAATTTTCACAATGTAATGAACTTTAAACTATGCTTTTCACTTACTGATGATGTTATTATGAAATGAATCATGAATGTAGACTTGCATTAGAATGCAAGAAACCAATAATGAAATGCACTCCCTCTGTTGTGTTCTTTTCTCCTTTGATTGCTCTTTAACATGCAAACATTACCTTTAAGCATGCTCTGTGACCAATCACTTAAGGCAAGTCTACTAGCTATTCATAACATTGGATTGTGATACTAGTCATGTCCTCCCTTTTTTCTTGCCTTTCCAACCTAAATTGTTAATCCATGTGGCCACCCCACATGATTCCTTCATGAAGATAATTGCCTTGATTTTATCTCATCACTGTGATTTCTCTTTTGTTTTCATGTATTTTGATATAGATGCATGTTTGATTGTGTGCAATTTTTTACATCAACGTTTCGGATCACACTCCGTGATCCATCATCAAGATGAGAATAGAGAGAAAAAGGAGAAAATTGGATATTTGCAGACCTAGAGCACCTTTAAAGGATTAGAAAAAGGAAGAGACTACTGCACGAATCTCTACACCTTTTTAAAAAAGCTAGGTCTGCAACTTTCTTTGCAAGCTTAATCCTTAGCATCTCCAATTGTTTAGATTTGAAGCACAGTTCCCTCCCATGAAGGGTATCAATTAATGATAGAAGTCTTTGGAACAATACAATATGGATTGTGGAAACTTGATATCATTAATAGATGCATGTTGTCAGTTGCAATTGATAATTTCTCATAGCACTCCAAAAGACACCAAGCCACATGGAAATCAACTTCCATGTCTATGTCATCGTTTCTATTTGTGACTCGATTGGCAATGATCTTTGCTTGCTCACATATGTTCTTCATAATTTTGTATCACATCTTGCTTTGAATGGGACTCTAGTTCTCCATCTGTCTCAGCAGCTGTAAAGATCCAAGACACTACTGAAGGAAGCTTGTCTTTGGACATCTCACTAATATTAGCACCCAATGAGTTCATGATTGGAATAGTATTAATAGGACCACTTGTTCCAGTGAAAAAATTTACATTAGGAGGCTCAATATTTCCAATAGGAGTGGGATCTTTACTAGGTTGTCCAATATTACTATGGATGCCATCAGTAAATGTATTATTATGATCAGAATTTGTAGATGACTCTCCATTTTGGTTATACACCCAGTATCAGCAGACTCTGTAGATGACAAGTGGATTTTTTTTCACCACATTTGCAGTGTTGGAAAGCTCAATCTTAGAAATGGGACTGGTACTAGCCTCATCATTGTGAGTTCTTACATTCATGTTAGTGTTTGTACCATCAACAAATATTTTCTCTACAAAAAACATCATCTTTACACGATGCTCCTTCAGCTTCTTTATGTAACACCTCATCAATTGTAATTACAACATTACTATCTTGAGCTGTATTCTCTTCAAATTTCCAGCTTGGTAACTCTTTATGGTATGGCTGATCTTTTTTCCATTCCTGCAATATCTCTTTCATAGATGGTTGCTTGTTGATTCTTTATAAAACTTGATATTTTGGAACTATCCTCCATTTCTATCTTTTGAAGCACTCTCTATTTAGGTTGTAAAGGAATTAGATATCTATTGAATTCCATTATCATTGCCTTCCTTTGAATTATTCATCATGATAACATGAAGCTCCTTTGGAGATCACTGCTACCTCAAAGTTTTGATTGCACTCAACAAGTGCATGGAACCAATCACTCCTCTATGATTAACTTTTCTTACACTCTCAAGTGATTTCCCATAAATAAGATAAGCACCCGAGGCTGAAACATAAGTTGTTGTCCTGGGGTGTATGTTCTGTCTATGGAAAAATAATGTGATTATCATTGGAACAATAGGCCTCTCTTATAGCTTTTTACTGCTCTAATTTGTGACATGAAGAATATCTTGGGCCTCATGGACTGAAATGCGAATTTCTCCTTAATTTTGGACTGCATTCGTATAGGCACATTATCTGTGTCAACTAGAGTTGATGTTTCTTGAATGTCTTTGTCTTTTATGCCTTTCCTCAAACCATCATGCATTGATTGTTAGCTGACAAATTGTTTGTCTAATGTTTGATTGAGAAGGCCTTGAATAAAGCCTTGTGCAACTTGGGCTTGTCTTTTGTTATTCCTATCTTTGACATTGATGTCATTCACTTATGCATGTGCAGTCCACCTTTACATGAAAACTAATGATATTGCTGAGTACCTTCTTTTTTTTGTCATTTGATTCATCTTTACGAACTCTATCATTATTACTTCATGTTCCTGTAGCATTTTGCAAGGTGTTGTCCCATTCACTTGTCTCATGGCCTTGTCTCCAAAGGGGTCACTTTTTGTTGTTTCATGATTGAATCAACCATTCCTTTCTCAATTTCCATCAATAAAGTTATTGTCAACTGCATATCACTTATGGAGGTAATCCTTGAGTCTTAGCAATTTCAAGAAATGTAGATGAAAATTGATCATTATGTGACACCGAACAAGGCAGTTGAAACCCTTCCTTTCTTTTCCATCTGTAATGCCATCTCTTGTAACCACTCCTCATTTTCCTTTAGTGAATTCAAAAGACATTGTTGTTGTCCTGCATGACATGAGAATACATGTTTCTGTCCCACCTGAATCTGCTATCTGATTCCACCACATTTTTTTCCTTTTTGCTCATATGTGAAGCATAATTGTCTCCCCACTTTGATCCTAGTGGGCAGACACATGTCCCATATTTCTGTGACCTAAAATCTCACTGTCCTATGTGATGTGTGGCTGTCCAATAGGGTCAAGGTGGGAGGGACTTGAAAATACTTTGGATTTCTCTCTCATTATTTAAGAGATGCATAATTGAACTTGATGCATCTCTAAAATCACTTCTTTCTATAAAATGGATCAAGGGTCCACTTAAGAATATTGAAAGACATATCTAGAAAAATGTGTTGCATCTTTTGAATCTGATAATGAACGTTGATCAACTAGTGTGATTCCATATTGATTTAATGCATTGATAATAGATAACTCTTTATCAAGTTGCTCAATTTCCTTTTCCTTTCAAAGCATGTTGAGCTCTACCCTCGTGGGAGCCACATTTTCCCCACATGTTGTATTTAATCTGAATCATAATAGTAACCGGACTTGTCCTAAATCTGCACATGAAGCAAATAGTTAGAAAATAAATGCATATGTTGGATGTGTTTGATGACTTCATTATTTTCCAAGCCATCCAAGGTTTGCATGCTTATTTTATGCACTTATGGATCATTTTATGCATGCATAGGTAGGTGTGTATGTAAGGATTGAGAGCTTTCACTGTTTAGAGCCTCACTCTAATATCATTGTTTTTTTAGATGTAGGAGCTAGGAGTACTACGAAACTGGGGAGGACTCAAGTAGCTCGGGGCAGTAGTAGCAGAGTAGTCAGGAAACCTTGTAACTAGTCATTCTTGTTAGAGTAATAAGTTATTATGCTTAATTAATTACATCATATTGATTAATTAATTAAGTCACTTATTCCTCTTTATTACTTAAGCTAAACTTAGGCACATTAATAATTAATTAATTATTAATTATTAAGTGTGCACACTAGGGTTTCATTTAGGGTTTCTTGATCTCCTTCATAAGGATTGATCACTTTTGTAATCATTGATTCTCTTAATGCATTTTTACTGAGAGGTTTACAGAACATCGGTTTTGGTTCTTCATGTCTTTTGCATGTAATAGGTGATTGCATGCAGGTGATTTTGGATTCTAACATGGTATCAGAGCTCCAGACCTGCAGCTGCTTGTTCGTGATCTGAAGATATGGCCTCTTTGTGAGTTTTGGGTGCAAGGGTTTCCACAGGCATCTTTTATGCAAGATCTGGGGGTAGCTATTTTTTCGAGACACAATGGGCTCAAACGGACGTCGCCATCATGTTCGCAGCATCCCAAAACCCTAGAAACGCCTGTCAAATCGTTCAATTTGGTGCAGTTGATCCAGGAGGCAAATTTTTTTTGCCTGCGGGACCGTACGGCCTCCCCAACACGCAGATCGAGGCACGCTTTTTTGAAAAATTTCAAAAAAAATATAAAAAAATTGAAATTTTTTATTGAATTTGTGCGCCGCCCGCACAAAAGCCAGGCGGCCACCACCGCGCCACCCGGCGGCCACCAGGAGCGGCGGCCACCGGGCGGCTCCCCCAGCACACCGCCATATTCCCGCCAGCCCCCGGGGGCTCCTCCGCCAAAACCCCCGGTCATATGGAGGACCGGGGGCCAGCGCCCAAATCTCATCCCAGCAGCGGAATATTCCGCCCTTGGAGCATATTCTGGCATCAAAGGAATATTCCGACAGCCATCAAAATTTTTGCAGGGGGGCCATTTTTGCACCGACGGCCAGATGGCCGTCAAAGTTTTTACAGTGAACCGCTGACGTCAGCATGACATCATCCGTACGGCGGCCCCTCTTTGCCCATCCTAACCCTAGTTTTTTTCTAAAAGAGCAGTTTTTTTCTTTTGGCCATAACTTGGGCATACGGTATCAAAATCAGGCAAACGAGATATCGCCAGAAAGCTGGTTCCGAGCTCTTTCTAGTAGTGTTGTTTATTTTTCAGTATTTTACTGTTTTTCTGCATTTATTGCTGTTTGAAGTCAGATGTACTTTTTATGCTTCCGAGCTCATAACTTTTTGCCACGATCTCCGTTTTTCGCCTCGTTTGAAGCGTCAGAAAGGTATTGAGGAGCTCTAGGTTGCTGTCTGTGCACTTTTTCTGTATCTATCCCAGGTTTATCAATTAGTCCAGATTTGGCCCGATGGGTTGTTTGGCGATTACTTGGATATTTTGGCAGTTGGGAGAGTGCATCTTGCATCTTTGCACTTCGTTTTCAGTAATACATCATTCAATAATTGCTTGCTGCTTCATAGATTCCAGAGTTGTTCCAGTTTGGAGTTTTCGAGTGTTCCGTGGCATCGGGTCTTCTGTTGCTTTATCATGATTCCTTGAGTCAATCGGTGACTCTCATCCGGTTTCAGTAGTATATAGAAGAATATTTCCTTGCTTGCCTATATCAAGTTCCAGTGTTACTCTACAGAGTTCTTCTAGTGCTTCTTTGCAGCATGTTATATCATTGTAGGGGGGTTTTGTCCCACTGGGTTTTTCCTTCTCTACTCCATTCTTGCATTGTAAATGGGTACCTGATCAGGCCTCGTTGCCGGGACCCATCTTTGCTTTCATGCATCTTATTCTAGTGTTTTTAGCCACTGGGTTTTTCCTTCTCTACTCCATTCTTGCATTGTAAATGGGTACCTGATCAGGCCTCGTTGCCAGGACCCATCTTTGCTTTCATGCATCTTATTCTAGTGTTTTAGCTTCTTCCTAAGTTCATCTTAAGGGGGGGTGTTAGAGTAATAAGTTATTATGCTTAATTAATTACATCATATTGATTAATTAATTAAGTCACTTATTCCTCTTTATTACTTAAGCTAAACTTAGGCACATTAATAATTAATTATTAATTATTAAGTGTGCACACTAGGGTTTCATTTAGGGTTTCTTGATCTCCTTCATAAGGATTGATCACTTTTGTAATCATTGATTCTCTTAATGCATTTTTACTGAGAGGTTTACAGAACATCGGTTTTGGTTCTTCATGTCTTTTGCATGTAATAGGTGATTGCATGTAGGTGATCTTGGATTCTAACAATTCTTAGGAAATGACTGGTCTTCATTCTTTCATGCACATTGTTTATTTTTACTTATTCATGTATAAATTGTTTTCATATTTCCATGGAATAAGTAAAGTTAGTCCCTTGGCTTGTGAAGGACATGTACACTTCATGATTATCAATAAAGATTACATTTGTACACATATGGTTCCTTTTTCTCATTTTTGTTGTAATTATAACATTGGAATAAAAAATGTAATATGTTTCATTTGACAATCTTTATCAGACATATTGACTTGACCTAGCAAAATTATGGTTTATCTTTTAAATGTTTAAACAATGCAAAAGAATAAACACTAAGTAACCTGATTTTAGCTGAAAGCTAAAAATCAGGTAATAGCTACATCTCTTCCATGGCGACATCAAATGCATACAATAGTCAACATGAAACTCTATCTTGTTCATTGAAGCCCTGCGTTTATCACGTTCCTATTACTCCTCACATGTTGATGCATTCTTTGGATCCCTCTTGTTGCTCAAAGAACCTTAAGAACAATGCATTCCTAACTTCCTGCTTCTTGAAATCTCAAAGTTGAACTCTTTTGCATTGCAACACCAACAATGAAGCATAGTATGTAATCAACACATCGGTCATCAAAATGAGGTGTATCCCACAACAATATCAATCCTCAATCAATACTTGTAGGTGGATTACATAATGAAAGGAAGACCTGATTTGATTTGCAGAAAAATACTCTCTGATCCATGTGCCAGCCACTATAACACAATTTTGATACATTTATTGCAAGTGTTGGTTGTTGTTGAACAAAGCATGTGCTATATTTTCCATTCAAAAAGCACTCAAAGATGTTTCATGTAGCTGCACCTTGTACCTGTGTTAAAATCTCCTCTACAATATCAAATTCAACACCATTCGGCCAGTAATGGTGTTGGCCCATTTGTAGCTGAAAAATTTTATGTTCTTAGTGCCCACCTTTCACACTACAGTGCTTGAGCCTCCTCTAGATGTGCAGCCTAGCTATGAATTTCATTTTCTTAAATGTTTCTAAGTCCCTATCAACAAATCCATTCGATGTACATCATGCAACTAATTTCATTACATGGGACTACAAGTATTGATGGTGCTTCAAAAAATAGTTAACCTGCATGGCATAACTGAGTAAATACAAAGCAACTTGGGAAATCACAAACACATCCTTCATAACCATGCACTTCAAACCCTAGCTCCCATTCTATAATGTAGTTTAGAAATTTGGCATTGACTGACTTGGTGTAAAAGAACATCCCATGTTCAGGACCATAAGGGTATTGAAAAGTCACCCTCTAATTCCTTTGTAGATACTACAGATTCATGTAAATGGACTAATGCTGAAAGCTTTGATTTTGAGTGGAAACTTCTGTAAGAGATCCTAGATTAAGTTTGAAACTTGAGCTTTTGCATACAATAGAGAATCTCAAAGTACTGATTTTGAGATACAACTGTTATGAAAGATTAGCTTGGCATATGGTAGGGTGTTGTCAATATTAAGGATGCTCTCATCAAGGAATAGAATTAGAGCACCTCATTCCATGTCACTATTCTCTAAAACTTGATTCTCTTCAACCTCAGCAATGGAGATATTTATTTTTTCCAAATACTTGTTTAATTTGTCCAGCTTATAAATAAGTTCCATATTCTCATATGTGATATCCTTGCAATATTTCCTTTAGATATCTCTAGAGATTTGTAAAAATCCTCCTCTGATTCATCTCTATATTTTGTTATATTTGGCAATGATTTCTGAATCTCAGGTCTGGATCTTTGAGCCTCCAATTTCCTAATTTCTTCTTCTTTTGAGGAGAGTTTTTATATCCATTATGCTTCAATATTCTATATTTTACTTCACTAATAGAAGCCTCCACATTTGCATGCATATTTAGTAGGGAACTTGCAAATGCAACATCTAATGGAGTTACCTTATCCATTAAGTATTGATGGGTGTCCATATTCTACTCCAATGTTCCCCATACTTAGCATTATCCTTATATATTTCCTTTCAAAAGTTTACAACTGTTGGTTGTATTTACACAAGAGTTCCTAGACTCCTTTTCAATAAAAAATTTGATGCATGCACATGGAGTGAACAGGGAGGATGATGACAAAGGTTGTGGAAGTAAGCAATGCATCAAATAATTAAGAAACATGAACCATTTTAGCCTCAAATTGTGTGACATATGTCGGGTCCCCCTGTGGGCCCGACTAAAAAAAAATTGTTTTCAAACAAGTTTCATCCTAAATTGAGCTGACACATCTTCTAAATGCTCTTAGCATGAAAACTTGAAATGGGTTATTATTAAAATTTTCTTTCTAGCATAATTGGACAGTAGTCAAAACTGGCCAGGTGCGCTCTGGAATCACCCTAGTCAAATGACCTCCTAGAGCTATGAGAATTCACAAGCATGTAGACATTTGATTCAAAAACTCAATTCAACATAAGGTTTGGAAAAAGATATTTTGAGGTGCAAGATATTCAATGTCAAAGTTGCTCAGTCAGACTTTTTGCAACTGCACTCGTTCAAAACCAATTAGGGCTCACCAAGTTACCACTTCAAAAAAATACCAAATCTTCTCCAAGGGAACTGCTACTGGAGACATTAGATCATTTAGGTGCATTGAGCATGTGTGCAAGAGGGCTTTCCTCCAATCATTATTCTTCACAAGATATTAGGGGTCAAAGTTGACCACCTTGAAACATTTTGAAAATGCAAATGTAGAAGCAGAACAAACTTCATTTTCTTTTGATCTCGAAAAAATTTCAAATCTTATCATGAGGCTATAAAACCGGGCCAGGTAGCATATGAATGTGGGTGGGGGGAATGCAGGGCAAAAATCTATTCATCTTGATAATCATCCAACTGTAAAATATCAGCTCGAATAGGAGGCCACTTCATAGGACAAAGAGTTTGCAAACAACAAAATAGTCCCAAAACCCTCCAGCTTTGCTTTTCAAAACACTGTCAAAAATTATCATGGGAAGCTAAAAAATGACATGCATGTTCACATATGTCAATTGAATATGCTCACCAAGGGGTTTGGCATGAAATTCAAGTAGCTCTGAATTATGACCCTCCAAAGTAGGTCACTTGGGAAAAAATTTCAGGTACACTTCTAAGTGTGCAAAGGCAAATTTTAAAACACGGGCACTTCAAATTTGCAAATTTGAAGGTGCCACCAGTGGCTCTAATTGGTGATGTATGCCCCCTATGGGAATAGAAAGAATCCATATCTCTTGGGAGTAGACCAAATGTCGATTCCATTGGGCGACAGAGTCAAAAGGTCATCTCTACGCCCTACTACTCTAGTTTTACAAGTCAAACCATATTTGGTGGCCCAAGGCCACTAGGAACTATAGGTCTCATCTTACCTCTGTCATAGAAAAATTTCTCATCACATTTCACCGAAACCAATATGAAAATATCACTGCAATCTACCTGATTAAACATGTTGGCATCTCCCAACTGCCCATCATATACAACATTATCAACAGGGAAAACTTTAAGAAACCCCCCCCTTGACGAAGGTGTAAAATCCTGGTGAATCTTGTATACTTCCCGATAAAAATATTAATTATAGTGGCAAATTTTTTCGGTTTTCGTGAAAAAAAAAAATCATTGGCAAATCTTTTCTAATCGCTAGAAGCCTATGGAAAATCCTAGCGAAATGCAATTTTTTTAAAACCACTAAAATTTTTCCATTGGCGATTAAAATCTATTTTCAAACCAATAAAATATTTCGATTGGTGAATTAAACCTATTTTCAAACCAGAAAAAATATTTTTGTTGGCGATTAAAACTTTTTTCATACTAAAAAATAAAATTCATTGGAAAATTAAACCTATTTTCAAATGATTGAGAAAAAAACATTGGCGATTTAAACATAATATCAAACTAAAAAAAAAATGCAGTGGTGAAGTGTTAGTGCAAATTTTCCTAACCTTAGTTGCAAGTATTTCTTGGTCATCTTTGTAGTCAATGGGTCGAAGGTTTCGAAAACTTTGAAACTTCAGACTTTGGTTCTAAGGTTCCAAGTTTTAGCGACCACGTGACATTATGGACCATGACTGTTAGATGAATTTTTGATGGACAGTTGTAGTTGCATTCCGGAAGTATATCTCTCAAGCACTACATATGTGAATTGAAACCTCCAGAATTACACTAGAACCGTTAGATTTTCAAAAATCAATGGTTGAAATTTTATTAATTATTTAGGTCTTTGATCATCCTGCTCTTGTTTACCATTTAATATTGCCTAAGTCAGACGAAAATATTTTATGACAAAGCCTTAAATCTTAACTCTTTAATCCTGAGGGTCGAGTCTCGTCAACCTAGCGATGTCCCCATTTTAAATTATGCACGTGCATAAAGTTTGTTTTAAAAGAGAGCTCAATGAATTTTCGATGGACAACTATAGATGCATTCCGGAAGTAAATCCTTGAAGTACTAGACTTGCGAACTGAAACCCCCGGAATAACAGTGGAACCATTAGATTTTATAGATCAATGGTTGAGATTTTATTAATGATTGGTTTCAGAAATCAACATATAGTTCTGATCATAAGTGAGCAAAATTTATTGTGACATATTAGCTAGGACATTGATAATCATTAAGGTAAAATGAGACATTTAATTCTCTCTTTTCAATGCATCAAAGTACTCTACCTTTCATTTATTCTATTGAAATTCTCAATTTGGTTGTGGTACTGGGTGGCGACGCAGATTAATACCATATGAATAGCCAGAGTGATTGATTGGATAGCTTTATATTGAAAACTGGATGATGTACTATAGAATCGTAGATGATGATGTCAATAATCCAGTGATTTTGACAATCGACAACTTGCGTCGCACTGCTGATTTTGACAATTGACAACTTGTCAGCTTGAGCTACAGTTTGCAACTTTGCATGTAGCTAGCTTGAGGTACCGATTAAGTTGGATTTTTGGTTTGCGGCTGCACGAATTGCAATTATTACTAAGTAGTCAATAGTAATTATACACAACCTTAGAGCTCACACGTGACACGTGTGAGGTGTACAAGGTACCAGGCTAGTAGTGGCACTTTTGGTGGCACTTTTGGCCCATAAATAAGGATAGTGAGCACAACTAAAATTATTCTTTTAATTGTCATAAGGGTTTTCATTTTGTAGGGTTAATAACTTAATAAAGATTCAGGAAGAAGATGATGTGGTATTATTGGGGATGCTCTAAATTATCTTGCCTCCAGTTATGTAGTTACAAAGTAAAAGACCAATTTCCTTCAAGTTCAGAATGGGTGGAATTGGAAAGAAGTTGATTTGGTTCACCTAACTTCTCAAACAGGTTTTGAACCAGGATGAGGAGCACTGATCGACATAAGTTCTATCCCAATGCATGGAGGCTGCAAGTAGAAGATGGGAGTAGTTTTACTACCCCTGATCGTTTGCATGGTTTCCCAGGCAATTCCCATGCATTTAATTTTAGTGCTCATCTTCTGCATGGGAGCAGTTTTACTAGCCCTCATCTTTTGCATCAGTCTGGTTCTAAAAGAGGCTAAGTAAATTTTGTATCTTCACGGCTCCCATTTCCCCAGTTTGATCAGGCCCCCTTTCCCCATTGAATTTATTTTCAGAGCGTATGGCTAACTCGACAAGTCCCATGTGTTTATTTTCAGAGCTCATGGTTGACCCGACAAGCTCCATTTATTTTCAGAGATACATGCATCACATTTACGTTTTTAAATTTTCACTAGCGGTCCAGCAGAAGCTTGGTGCTTGCGCTTACATTTGTATTTGTACTATGTAATAATGTGACATTGTAATTCAATTGTAATAAAATAAATGGTTCTGCTATTAATGTGACATTGTAATTCATTTTATTAAGTCCTTTGCAAGTTAAGTGCTATTAATGGTTGTGTAATGTGCTATTAATGTGACATTGTAATTCATTTTATTAAGGCCTTTGAAATGTTAAGTTTCTGGCCCCATGGCCTTGATGTCAATCCTAGCGAATTAAACTTTAAAGCAAATTTAAAACACATGTTTTAAAGCAAATTGAAAGCAAATTTAAAACACATGTTTTATGTTTATTATTTATATCATAAATTACTCAACCGTTCGATGAACATTTGATGTATGGTTGTATTTGCATTCCGAAATGAAATGCACAGAGCGCTATGATTGTGAACTTAAACCTCTAGAATCATCCTATAACCGTTAGATTAACAGAGATCAACAGTTTAGAATTTGTTGTCAATGTAGGAGTAAATCATTGTTTTTAATGGCTTGTTTTAAATGTTGTCAGCCATGTACATTGTACTACCTAATTGTGTACTATGTAGTTTGTAAGTAACGAGTAGATGTTTCGGTGTCATTCAATTTTCTCATTGCAATGTACCACTTGTTATGGATTCCATAGTTCCACTTCCAAAAAAGCCATTCTAGTAACCCAGTTTCAAGATTCAACGTAGTTTCGACTTCAAGAATCAAAATTCAAAATCTAGGTAAGTTAAAGAATTCTTGTGGCTACGTTTCATCGCTTGAAGTTGACGTTTCTTAAAATATTATTTTACGAAACTTTGAAGCTTAGGTTTAGGGTTAAGAGGCTTAAGAATTAAGAAAAATTAAGGACTAATAGGGAATTCACAAATTTCATATTGTTGATTGTATCAACATGTTTACCACCAATACCACTAGAGAAATGTCGGATAAAAAAATACATTATGCAAAATTGCTTGAAACCCCAGGTTTCACTAATGAATACAATGATATTTATGATCCTGAAACCTATGGTAGGCGTACCTCAAAACTTAGATTTTCATCTGAGAATAAGGTTGCAAAGCAAATGCAAGTTAATAGTATCAGTGCACCATGGGTAACTAGATTAGGGTGCATGATGTTACCCTTGCCCAGAATTTATCATGGTTTTTGCCCTAAATTAAGATGATAACAAAAGAGAAATTGTTAATAAAGATAGCAAAGAAGAATTGTTAGCCATTAATGCAGAAGAACTTGGAAAAGTGTTGTCCTTGGGGTTTACAATCGAAGAATTTGGAAATGTCCACATTGACCTAGAAAAGCTTGCTAGTGATTATGAAGCAGTGGATGAAATGGAGAAAAATTCTTTCTTAAATAGAATAGTTCAAGATAGAAACAAATTGAAAGGTGATCATAACCCTCCTTCTGATTTGGATATTTTTAAACCATGGGTTCAGGATACTATTTCCATGCTAGCATTTTTCCTCGGACTGGATAGCAATTTGGAAGTGGGTGCATGCCTCCTTGAAATGGTGTATAATATCCATTATGGTGTTCCACATTCCAAATATAATTTTATTGAGCACATTGTAGAATCCATGCATAAATTTTTTTTAATGATTAAAGGAGGTTCCACCAAGAAATTTAGGTTCACAACCTACTTGTGCTATCTTTTTCTATTCAAATTCAAGGAATGTTTTAGACCAACAAGCTTTAGATTCAACCCTATGGTAATAGTAATCCTGAGCAAAAGAAAATGGCTCCAGTATATGAATGGACCACTATTATAAGGTTGCATGATTCTCGAAGGAACTACAGTCATTTTGTAGACTACTTTTTGGCACCATTGCATCAAGCAATTACAAATAATCCAATGCCTAGATTTCCTATGTCATGTAGAAACTGCATTCAACTAGGAAAAGAAATACAATTAGTTGATTGGTACTTATTGGAAGAATATATTGTGCTAAGATTTTATGGATTGGAAGTACAGCCATACAAACTTCCAATACATGTGACAGAAAGGGTTTTTTCTTTGGAAGATGTAAGGTAGATGTAGAGTATTGATGAAAGACACTTTACTAGTCAGGGGAAGAAGACCTTATTTCCTTCTTTACCTTTTTCATGTGGAGGGATGAAATTTGAGAGAAAAGCATTTAGTGTGGCACATGATGTTTTGAATTTTTTTGATTTTGATGCTATCTATCACTGGCAATATGATCCATGTGACACCATTAAATAAATTATTGTGCTTAATAAGAATTTTGGAAGTAGAATTCAACATCAAAGTAAACCCTTGCTTGAAAACTTGAGAAACAAGGATTCTTGGGATGAGGTCAAAGTAGCAATGGAGAAAAGTGCTACTGAGAATGGTATTTCTTTTGAATAATTGTTAGCAGAGATTATGGCATTGCATCGAAAGACAATTAGGAGGTACAATAATTTTTATGAAAAAATTCATAAACCATCTAGTAGAGTAAAAATGCCAGATTCTCTAGAGAAGGAAGTTACATAAAAAAATTGGTCACGATAAAAAATTGCTGCCTTTTGGTCTATGAGGAAGGACCTAGGTGATCCAAGAGCTCTTGCAAAGTATGGAGATAACGAAGAAGATCTTGAGATTAGAAAATTATGGAATTTAGAGCATCCAAATGAACAAGAAGATGAAGAAAGTGATGATGATAGGAAAGAAGAAAGCCATGTCAATTTCAAACTTGGTTTAAGTGAGGCCACAAAAGAAGAATTTACTACAGGAGTAACCATAGCTGAAAAAATGGGTTATGAAGGTGGTCCTTTGGGGTCCCAAACACAAGGCCCTTGGATGGTAATAAATGTAGAGCATAGAAAACCAGTTGATAAATTTGGCCTTGGGTTTGGAGGTGAAAAATTAGACCTAGGGTATACAAGTCAATTTGTTAGAGCTTCAAGTTCAAATCCTCATCCTCATGGTCAGACACAATCACAACTAGGACATGCCCATGGTGGAGGGCTTAGTGCAACAGGCACTGCCTCTGGTGGTGATGGTATGGGTAGTAGTACTAGTAGTGGTCAACATGTGCTACAAAAAAAATTACACACAAGAGGACAACACAATATACCACAGAAACACCAGGCGATCAAGGCATATAGAAGAGGAAAAGGATTTTGACAGGTCCAACTCCAAGTCACACTACTAGTGGATCCACCACAAAGGAGTTATTTCTAGGCACTCCCCCAATGCTAGTTATTCTATTTGTGACATCATTAGAAACTGCAAGTACTCCTATTCCTTTGCCATTCAAGCAATCGATTGTTCCTGCAACCCCAGGTTTTGATTACATTGAAGAGTTTAAAAAGAAATTAGAATTGAATAAAAAAGAAAAGAAGCAACTGATGGAGAGTGTGTTTGCTTTAACTTCAGAGCCTACAACAACCATGGTATTACCCACATTTGACACAAGTAAAGAAATCATGGAGTACACATTTCTTTTTCCCACGGTTCAAAACATACCAACAAATCAGATGGCTCCATCTAAATTCTAGGTGAACAATTTTCAATTGGATTTTTCTAGACTTAGAAATACTAACAAAATAAATGTATCAAAGAAGAACAATGAATTGGTGTACACATCATTGTTGAAGAAAGATAGAGAGAAAAAAAGGTTGCAGACTCAAATTGAAAAGTTACAGGCAGACCTAGCAAATGAGAAAGAAAAGAGGAAAGTAGCAAATAACAAGAGCAATGAATTAGAAAAAAGAATTAAAAAAATTTCCTCTACATTAACAAGCAAAGAGGATAAGCCAAATGAGATTGAGACTGCAGTGAATGAACTGAAGCAAAGGATAGATGAGAGCAACAAGAAATATGATGAAGAAAAATCCACTTCAAAAAAATTAAGACTAAGCATTGCAAATGGAAATGCACAGTGGGAACAAAAATTGGAGAAGGAGAGAAAAAGAAATGAAAGATTGGAGGCAGAGCTGATGGAAGCAAAAAATTAAATTAAGTCTTGTCAAAACAAGTTATCCTCATTTTGTAGAGAAAAAATGAGGCATATGAAGCAAAAGATCTAGGATGAAATAATGCAGGGGATTGATCATTTGTGTGACATGTTTCAATTGATTGATGCTATCAAACAACATCATAAGAATCTCAACAAATATTTAATGGAGAACAAAAATGTGTTGGCATTAGAGAAATCAGAAAATCAAATTCAACAAATGGTCTACAAAGCCAGTGACAATGTTTTGAAATCAAAAGGGATTACTAATCGGCTTGCTACATCAATGGCGTTGTCATCTGTCATTGAAAAGTGTTTGAGAATGCATGAAACAAAGAGATATTTGCATTTGGTTGTAGACAAGATGAAGAAGGTGGATGAAAAGTTAAGGAACTTCACAGAGCTTGGTTTACCAGATGCTTTTGACACAAATGAGCAATTTTTTGGATGGAATGATTTTAGAAAGAAGATGGAGGATGCAAGGAAGATTGATTTGGACAAGTGTCCTTGGAACCCAGATGTGGTGACCTATTTGGATTCCATCAAACCATTGCTAACCCTGAATGCAAAATTGACAGAAGAATCCAAGATAAGTTCCAATTTGAATCATGAATTGTTAACAAATCTTCAAGTCAAACAACATCAATTAGAAAAAATGACAATTCTAACACCTGAAGAGTGGAAGTTGCTAGAAAAGGTGATGTAATGATTTAACTTTTGATAATATGAGTTTCCAAGTTCCAACTTAGCTCTGTGTAGAGTTGTCTTTGAGCAATATTTTGCATTTCCAATGTCTCTATGTATTCCTTCATGTGATACAGTGATAATCAATTTAAAAGCTCAAATTCAAACTTCAGTAATGTGTTGATGTTCAATTATTTGTATTATTTATTATATCATTTGAAGAAGAAGTCCGGTAGTGGTTTCAACTTCTAGATACACTTGTTATTATGTTCATTGTTGTATATGCTACTAATACTATTGTTAATATGTTATTAATCTAATAAGCATTGAGTTGAGTGATGAATCACTAAGCACATGCTCAAGTTTTACTTTTAACACAATTAAAATATGAACTATAAGGTGGTTTTAATTCTAGGCATCCATAATCTTAGTGAAACTGCATTACAATTCACACATAAATACTCAATCTCCATGACTACTTAGCATATCCACTAAACATTTATATGAATTCATGTCATGGATTATCTATTATTTGAATTGGAATGATGGATTTTTGGTTAGTTTCATTGCTACTAAGTTTTGGTGAAGAGAGCAGTATTGGTGCTTCTCCTAACCTTAGTCGCTAGCCCTCGGAGTTTTAAAACCTTGTTGTGGAGCTCTAAATTTTCATAACTCCCCTATTCCCTGACATGGTTGACGGTTCACTTTTTTGACTTGCAAGTCTTTCTTGGTCATCTTTCTAGTCGGTGGGTCAGAGGTTTGGAAAACTTTGAAACTTTAGACTTTGGTTCTAAGGTTCCAAGTTTCAACGACCATGCGACATTATGGACTTATCTTTCCTTTAAAAGGCACCATCATTTGACATCTCATGGAATTCTATGTACAAACTAAACTTCAAATATGAATATTTTGGGTAGTCTATCATAGGACGCCCTCTGGACAAAATATGAAAAACAACACTCATCTGAACAGTTTTTGATAGATTTGCTCCTTCCATTGCTTTTCCAAATTGAGCCTCAAGTGTACCTTTACATGTAGCAATGTTTTCCATTCTTTTTTCATGCTCTTCATAATCCATGGCATACTTAACATGAAGACATTCTTCCTTTGATTTCCATCGTATGACTAATTCTTCCTTTCTGTCTATGATTTTTTTTCATAAACTTTATCGATATGCTTTTCTATAGTGTCAATCTTTAGCTGCAACGTCTTGGCTCTTCCACATTTCCAACTACAAATCTTATATTTGGCCAATGTTTTCTTTTCAATATCGTTTGCATTGACAATCCCCACTGGTACCATGAATGGGTATTTTGACAACCAACCAAGTTGAAAACTCTTTGTCATTTCCCACTTGTGCCCCCTTTTTGGTTTATTTTTCCTTTTCTTGCTACCAACATCATCATCCTCATCCAAGTCAATTATCTCATTCTGGCTAACCGGGCCCAAGGTATCACTTGGAACATCTTTTGTGGTATTGCTATCCTGATTTGATACATTTTTATTTAAATCAATCACAATCTCAACTTGACCTTCCGATGGCGGTGAGGTATTGGGAATGCTACCAATATTTGGTGGAACAGTTGATGATGTAGCTCCATCTTGACCTGATGGATCAGAAGCTTTGGAAATTACAAAGTAAGACTGTATGGTACATCTAAGTTTTGGGCATTTTGATGTCCTCCCAGTCTCTTCACCACCCTGAGGAGTGATAGGAGTCTATTCACCACCCTAAGGAGCCTGAGGAGTGGCATGAGTCTCTTCACCACCCTGAGGAGTGGCAGGAGTCTCAGGAGCGGCAAGAGCCTTACCACCCTGAGGAGTGGAAGTAATCTGAGAAGTGGCAAGAGTCTCTTCACCACCCTGAGGAGCGACAAGAACCTTACCACCCTGAGGAGCGGCAAGAGCCTTACCCTTGTTGCTCGATTCGCTCGGCATATTGATCTCTGATTCGCTCGACATATTCATCTCACTTTGAATAAAAACTGGAAAAAAATGTCTTCTTGTTTAAGGACAGAGAATAATAATATAGATCCCATTACCTACTCAATATCATCTTTAAGACCGAAGCAAGAATGGAAAAGAGATAAAGAAAACTTATTATTATAACTAATAACACTATGAAGAAATGATCACTCACCTTTAAGTCTGCGTTTTCGGCTTTGGCTGACTTCCGAATAAATGACACTTTTGATTGTATTTATTTTTGTTCATGGAATGGATTAATAATAAATCACATATCAAATTCAATACCATGGAATACAATATAAAAAATTTGGCTTTTCCTAAACTTAGTTGCTAGTCCTCAAAGTTATATAACCTTGTCACAGAGTTCTAAATTTTCATAACTACGTGATTCCCCGACTTGGTTGATGGTTCACTTTGTTGAGTTGCAAGTATTTCTTGGTCATCTTTCTACTCGGTGGGTTGGAGGTTTCAAAAATTTCAAAACTTCAGAGTTTGGTTCTAACTTCTAAGGTTCACTTTGTTGAAGCAAGAATGGAAAAGAGATAAATAAAACTTATTATTATAACTTAACACTATGAAGAAATGATCACTCACCTTTAAGTCTACGTTTTCGAATTTGGCTGAATTTTGAATAAATGACACTTTCGATTGTATTTATTTCTGTTCATGGAATGGATTAATAATAAATCACATATCAGATTCAATACCATGGAATACAATATAAAATTTTTGGCTTTTCCTAAACTTAGTCGCTAGTCCTCAGAGTTATATAACCTTGCTGCGGAATTCTAAATTTTCATAACTCTATGATTCCCCAACTTGGTTGATGGTTCACTTTGTTGAGTTGCGAGTCTTTCTTGGTCATCTTTCTACTCGGTGGGTCGGAGGTTTCGAAAACTTTGAAACTTCAAAGTTTGGTTCTAACTTCTAAGGTTCACTTTGTTGAAGCAAGAATGGAAAAGAGATAAAGAAAACTTATTATTATAAATAATAACACTATGAAGAAATGATCACTCACCTTTTAATTCTACGTTGTTGGCTTTCGCTGACTTCCGAATGGAGAAGTAGAACCTTAAAACTGAACAAAATGTGTAAGAATAAATGACACTTTCGATTGTATTTATATCAATCCATGATTCCATATTTGGAAAATTCTGGGGGATTTTTAAATGGTATATTAAATCTCACGTGCTTATACAACGATACGTTGTAATTTTCAAGTTGAAATGTGTCCTTAAATGTAATTATTTTTTAATGTTATTGGCGAAATAGGTCCTCATGAGCAACTTTTTATAAATTTTAATTGGTGAAATAGGTCTTCACAAACAAGTATTTGTAAATTTTAATTGGTGAAATGGGTCCTGATACAATGTTGTTTTAATAGTATTGGCGAATATGTAGGTGTTTTATTAAATTCTTTCAGGATTCCAGGCAAAAATATTAGTCGGTCCAATTGAAATGCGTAGTTTGACAATGGCGAATTTTTTGCTTAAATATGCCTCATAAAAAAATCATTGGCAAATGGACATGCATTGGACCTATACTTCATGAAACCTGGGCGATTTGGACACCCTATTTAGAGCGAGAATTTTCCAATTTCGACTTGGCCGATTCCTAGAATTCGCCAATTGGCGAAGATTTTCCACTAAAGTTTTCCCTAATTATCAACAAATTCACAATTACTATGCATCTAAAAATCAGGCACACTCTTAAAATACTAATTATCATGTGGCAATGACTTATCATATTTATCATATAAATCATTCTCAAGATGAAAAAAATATTCTTCAATGTTTTGCACATTTCCACACTTTATAAAAACTTCTTCCAACTGACAAAAATAGCACTCACATTCTACCACATGGATGGTACTATCAATCTTAGTCTAATTACTAGTTTTCATGTCAAAGGTGAGACTATCACAAGAATTTACCAAAAGATCTTACACATCATGCAAATTGTCTCCAAGTGTATGTAAAGAGATACACTCATACATTGGCACACTCTATAATTGTCCTCCACCATGCTGGTATAGAGAATCATCATGAATTTCTAACTTATCCTCATCCTTACTCACTTTCTTATCCTTTGAACATAACATACCAACATCTTCAACATCCCAAGCTTGTTCAAAAGCGAGCAATTCTTGTTCAAAAAGATAATATGATTTTTCTTTGAAATCAACATCCTCATCCACATGAAAAGACTCATGACTAGGCTCATCTAAATCAGAAAATAGACACTTGTCTAAATCTGCATTAAAATTTTCAATAATTGGCTCATTGGGTACGCAAACCTCATGGTCATCTGCTATTTCTAATTCATCAAAAAAAAATTATGAACTTGCATCAGCATCCACACTTTCATACTCATCATACAATGCATCATTACAATCAAATGGCTACTTGTCTTCATCCACATTATCATCATGCTGACCAACTAGTTCATAACTAAAAGGAAGACCAGATTCACATGCGTCATACCTTGCATAGTGAAAATTATCATCACTGTCAAAATCAATATGGGTAGCACACAACAACTGAGGGTTGGTCACATGTGTACATTTCTAATATTCAATGGTCAACAGATTTTAAATTTGTTCACTGCTTAATAGACCATTGTTCTGATCCATTCTTTCAACCACTTCCTCTCCTTGACCTCTACTAGAACTGCATGCATTACCAAGTTGTAAATCAGGATATACCATGATGTCACCATTATCAAAATTTGAAAACTCAATTGACTGATCATAAACAAGATTTCCCCAATCATAGGAGATTGAATTGCTAACAACCTTGTCAAAAGAATGGTCACAATCCGTCACAGAGAAAAGTTTGTCCATTTGTTCATTCTTGCTTACTTCTAGGTTGTCATGACAACAATCTACATCTTTTTACATTTCAACATTGGACTGGGTGTCATCATTGAGTTGGTCATTTACATCCTCTTGAGGATAGACACAAACATTTTCATTGCCATGAACATCAATGGTACATGTTGCATCACTCTTAACTTATACCTTCTCAAGTATGCATTTGTCTGTATTCAAAACTAAAGACATTTGATCATTTGTATTCACACAATTGCTAATTTCATTGGCATGTTTACCCACAATTGAAGACAACATACTTTGTATATATTCATTCCTCTTTTTCTCCAAATTATCTAAAAATGTGTAAGCCATCTCCAAATGAATGTTTCTCCATGAAGCTAGAAAAAAATTGTACATGTGCATTTCCTTTGTACATTATATCCATCAAATCTAGGCATATGTTTATAGACTTGAGTTGGAATACTTTCAACCTCGTAATCAACCCATGACAAGCTTAATTGGTTATACAATAGATCAAAAGAATTGACAAAAGGTGTAGTAATTTGGCTAGTAAATATAGTATGGTTATCATTTGACTGGGCTTGTAGAGACATCATCCTTTTGTTAAACTCTTCAATTTCCCTCTCCAACAGATTTTTCCATTCTTGACTAAGCCTCATCTTGTTCACACTTGGGTTCATGTACTTTGTGGTGTCAATTGTTTGAGGATTATCATAATTTGAAAAAATACCAAATCTTCTCCTGGGGAACTACTACTAGAGACATTAGATCATTTAGGTGCATTGAGCATGTGTGCAAGAGGGCTTTCCTCCAATCATGATTCTTCATATTAGGGGTCAAAGTTGACCACCTTGAAACATTCTGAAAATGCAGATGTAAAAGCATAACAAACTTCATTTGCTTTTGATCTCAAAAAAATATCAAATATGATCGTGAGGCTCTAAAACTAGATCAAGTAACATATGAATGTGGGCAGAATGTAGGGAAACAATCTTTTCATCTTGAAAATCATCTAGCTATGAAATATCAGCTCGAACAAGATGCCACTTCGTAGGACAGAGAGTTTGCAAATAGCAAAACAGTCCCAAAATCCTCTAGCTTTGCTTTTCAAAACACTGTCAAAACTTATCACAGGAAGCCAAAAACTGACATGCATATTCACATATGTCAACTAAATATGCTCACCAAGGGGTTTGACATGAAATTCAATTGGCTCCAAATTATGACCCTCCAAAGTAGGTCACTTGGAAAAAAAATTCAGGTGCACTTTTGAGTGTGCAAAGGCAAATTTTTCAACATGGGCATTTGAAATTTGAAAAATTTGAAGGTACCACCACATACCACACATCCTGAATGGAATTTTTCCATTATCGACATCACTTTCATTGTCATTATTTCATTTTGCTTCATTAACATCATTAGTCCCCTTTTTAACATCATTTGCATCATTAATACTATTTTCCTCTATTAATTAAATAATCTTCAATTGTTTAATTAATTCACTATGTCATCACCTGATTTAACCTTATTCCTCCTGATTAATTAAATAAACATTAATTACTTAATTATGTCTCTAACATTGTTTATTCTTCTAATTTAATTAAATGGTTATTATTAATTATTTAATTAACCTGCATTCCTTCTTCCAAATTAAATAATTAAACCAATTACTCAATTTCCCAAAGTTCAGTCAACATAGTCTATTAATAAAAAAAGCTTTATTTATTAAATCAAATACATCTTGCATGTTCCTGTCAATATTAATTAATTAATCATCCTCACACATTTTGATTAAACAAATCACGTCCACTAATTACTCAATCTAATTTGTTAATTTCATCGATTACTCCAATCCCATTAGTTTTCAATCTAATCCCATTGATTACCTGTTGATGGTGTTTTCTGCATAGCAACAACTCAGACAGAAAATGATATTCTATCTCTCTTGAAAGATAATCTTCAACAATAAATTGCTGAAAATCACCCCAAGGTCTCTCGGGTGTCAGGTCATGACAATGCATAAACAACTCAGATAATATGTGAAAATGCTGGTAATCACAATCGGACCTTACTACAAGCAAACTATATCCTTCAAACTTATCAGATTTTGCAATATTATGAAGCCTAAATCTAACCGAATAATAAAGAAACAGCAAAAGATGAGGGTGCAAGAGAAGTAATGAAATCTAAGATATTTCTAAGATGAGCAATGCAAATGATAAATACCTAGAACGGACCAATCTCAAATAACCAATTCCTACTTAATCCACAATGCAATATCACAAGAAAGGTGCAATCTTCTAAGGCATACAGATTTTCAAATCATAGACATTCATCCACAATTGAACTAAGCACAAATAGATGTATGGTCCAGGTTGACTCCACCAGCCTACTACAATAAGATAGTTACTCGGAGTATAGACCAGAGATTGCTACAAACATTCCAAGCACAAAACCATGAACATTATTCACCAGATTAATCTAACTCTAAATCTAACATCAAATCTTATATCTTCGAGCAATTTCAACATATGGAACAACAAGAACCATGCAAGATAAACTAACACAAAAGAATTCACCAAAACCACAATGCCTTCAATTGTATTAGATCACCAAGATGTAGCAACAATTCCACTATTCGGTGTTACAGCATTTTCTCCAAAGAACTAACTACTATCTCTACTACAAAATGCTCTAGCTCTTTCTTAGTCTAACTTGTCTCTATTATCTGTCTAACTAACTCCTTACAAATGAGGCACAAATGCCATTTATAGAGAATCCTCAAACATGTCGACCCAGCCAAACATTTACAAAATAAAATAGCCAAAACAAGTCGGCCTCAGGAATTCCAAAATAAGGCACACATTAAATGCCGATACATCATCAAGGTTGGCCAAAACGCATTCCCCAATGCAGCCCGGATCAACACATGCCCCATAATAATAGGGAAGCACAAATCTCCAAGTTGACATTAATCACCGCCTCCCTTATCTTTGTTCTGATCCAACGATTCATGAACCTTCAAAAACATCTTATCCAACTCAGCAACAGGTGGCAAGGGTAGGATTTTGAGCCGACATTCAATCGATCCAATTTCTTCCTTCGACTACTTGATCGTTGTATCCCAATCACCCCTATATGCCAAGTACTTATCCATCATAGCCAAATAAGTAGTCGCATCATCTAATTGGTGCCCTGTCACAGATTTTTCAATATCAGGGGCATAGACATCATGCCACCATTCCCTCAACTGTTCTAAGCTCAGATATTTAGGAGCAATCTTCCTCCTACCAGTCATTACCTCAAAAAAGGTGATGCATCCATCATAAACACCAGTTAGATTACCATCCATCTGCTTCTTTCGTTTATAGATCTTCCTGATGGCTTTCTGTTGGATTTGCAAGGCCTCAAACCATTCCCAAGGCTCACTAACCCTAGATGAAGGAAGGATTCCATCAGTAACCAGCTGATCTTTACCATACTCCAGGATTGTCTTGGTTTTTTGCAATAAAAGATCAATGTCCTCCTTATCCTGAGATAAAACATGCTCTAATAAATCTTTTTCCCTTATTGCATCCTTTCCTGTTGAAAGGATTTCCTTTATTGCATCATCTCCTATAGTTTGTACCTCCTTCAAGCAATCTATTGTAGCCGTGGTAGAAGCCTTCATCTTTTCTATTTCAGAAATGGTCTCCTTTGGCAAGAAACCAGCAGTAGCAGAAGAGGATGGGTGAAAAGATTGCAAAGGCTTCATTAAATCTTCTAGACATTTCCTTAGCCTTTCATTTTCCTTCTTTAATTCATGCTTTGACTCTGTTTCCTTCCTCAACCTCCCAATGATCACTGCACTGGATCCCTCATATTCTTCAATATCTTGCTCTATGGAAGTGGGCCCAAGATTGATAGTCTGTACATTATAATCTTTCCCAGTGACCTCATCTCTACTTTTATCAGTAGCAGGGGTAGCAATATGAATAACCCTGTTACTATCCTCATCTCTTTCAATCTTTGAAACCACTTTAGCTGCCTTCTTCTTCTTACCCTTTCCAATTTTGGCCAACATTTCATCCCAGTTGAGAGGAGTGTCCTCAACAATGACTTGTTTTCTTCTAATCTCTTTATCTAACCAATCCGGAACAGCAGGATCCACCCGGATTTCATCCTTCTTGACCTCCTCATGCTGATCTAATGTCTCATCCTTCTCCTTTTCAGGAGATTGATCGCCTTTGCTTTTCAGTTCTGGTTCCTCTTCTTGCAGGGGTGATGGAGTCTTAGCATAAACATCCTCCTTCTCAGGGGATCTATTGCCTTTACTACTCACAGGAGAATCCTCATATTGCACCAGCGGAGAAGGATGTACTTCTACATGTCCTGCCTCAAACTCAGCAGCTGTGCCATAAAGTTCTCCCTCCTTAAATGGTTCTGCCTCTTCACTGGTCTCATGCTCTTTAGGAGTTGTCTGCTCAGGCATACCTGATGGAGGAGAGGTGTCTTTTTGTTGTTCTACAGGGGATGCCATTGGAAGAGGATCTATCTTTTGCATGGTCTCCTTGGGAGATGGAGTTCTTGACCTTCTCAAATAGACCCTAGTTTTCTCTCCTGAACTCTCCACATCAACCACATGAGGATCCACCCTATCCTTAGAAGCTTCCTGACCTTTCTTCTTAGAAACCCTGGTTTTCCTTGCCCTTTTTGGCTGTGGAGGAGCACCTTCCTTTTCTGCTTTCTCAGGTTCTTCCTCTTCAGAAGACTTTCCTATTTTTATAGCATGGCTTCTCTTCTTTCCTCTAGGTTTTCTTTTCTTTTCAGGCTCACTCTCCTTAGGGCCTCTGATTTTAATTTTAAAAGGTGAACTCACCTTAGCTTTGCCTGTAGAATCATCTTCACTGGACTCCTCTGAAGTGGAATGGGCATTCAAATTTCCCATCAGATTGAAGGTACAAGGTACCTTCTCACTTTCCAATTCCCATACCTTATGCTTCAGCCAGGACTTGGTAGATTTCATAATAGGAGCCATTAACTCCTCCAGTTCAGTTATTTCCTTTTCTGACCAGTTTATATCTCCAATGGGCCTATCTTTAACTAACTCATATGCATGATTTTGAACTAGATTTCCATCATCTTCCAACTGATTAGGAATTAACTTGACATTGTATACTCTGATTATATAAGCTGGAAGCCGAGAATACCTTTTCTTTCTTACCTCAAAGTCATCCTTGATGTTCACCCAATAGTCCTCCAAATCATCCTTGTGGTGATATTCTTTGGTAGTTCTCTTCTGGGCCTCACCAATAATATCAAAGTTTGCCCTCTTAGAATGGAAAGAGAACCCATAAGTACTCAATTCTTCTCCTAATGCATGAGCTGATTGGATTGAAGGGAAAACCTCAGCTATACCAATTTTCAAAGGAAAATCCCCACCGAACCCTGTCTTGTGCTTTTCTCTTTTAACAACGGCATCAAAATCACATATCTGCCCGGTAACCTCCAAAAGTATGACATGGTCAGTAGGATATCTTGGCAATCTGTATGGAGCAGTTGGACATCCATCAATTCTAACATAGGAGAAAGTGGGGAATTGTATAAACCAGGCTCCATATTTTTTGATCAACTCCTTGGCTCCATCAGAAATTCTCACATGTTCTGCATTATGAAGAAACCTAGTGATATGCATAGAAAATGCATCATTTTCTCTTCTATAATTTGAATTCCCTAGGTGCAACTCAGGGTACACCTCATAGATGACATCTTGTCCAAATGTTCCTTTTGGATTCAAACCCCTATATGGGTAAAATCTGGCAAGTACATACACCACATAAGATGACATGGTGAACTTCTTTGTTTCCAACACATCTCTCATCTGTTTGTCAATCATTGCACTGATAATCCTTGCCCAATGGTAATTAATGCCTTGCTCAATCTTGTTTATAACATGCACCATCCAACTCTCCAACACCCCAGCACTCTTCAAGCCGGCCACCCTGCTCAACAGTGTGATAGCATCATATATATCCTGCCTGAACTTGACCCTGTGTAACTACTTAGGCAGCTTGGAGAAGTGAGATTTTGGCTTTTCCAACCAGGAATTCATCATCTGTTGGGCTTTGGTGGGTGTGTCCTCATAGTAAGTCGTAGCCAAGCCCATGTCCAAGGCGCACACACATGATAAGTCTGGCATATCAAATGCCTGGGAAATGGAAACCAGATTAAAATTTTCCAACACTCTTCCATCAGTGCTGACAATCCTCTGTGTATCAAAATCATAATGTCAGGCACACTGCAAAATTAGCTCGTAGCATTGAATTGTAGGAGGAAATCCGGCCACATGAGCCAGTCCGGACTTAACCATCCCCTTGGTCAGGATTGATAAATCTTGTTGAACTGTCCTTTCCTTGAACTCTTCATATCTCCATGCTCCTACATTAGTGTCCGAGACCTCTGACCAAACTGAAGCTATCTTGCTATCAGGCAACTGACTTTTCACATCTAGCCTTAACCTTTCTGCATCTGTCATCGTAGGTCCCTCTGTATCCCCCTTGGTCCTTCCTGCCGCTGCTTTGCTTGATTTAGCCTGCATTCACAAAAGAACCTCATGAAAATCTAATTATCATCCATATCTCGATCAAAGGTTAGCCTTGAAACCACATGAAATCGTTAAGATCAATCTTTAATCACCAATCTTGAAAATTTTGGGAAAACAAAGCAATCCAGAAAAATGAGGCAATCCAGGAAAACCAGTCGGGGCAGAATTCGGAGAAATCCGACCCAAACGGACTCCCACTGCCAAGACATCATTCATCAAACAATCATTAATATAGACAAAAGAGATGCATAATTGTCCTAAAATTCACCCATTTAGCCACAAGAAATCATCATCTAGCATTTAATTCATTACTTCAATTTCAAAAATCAAAATGAGATGAAACCAAGTAGAAAACCAGAAAAATCTGGATGGCTTGGATTTCTGCGGACAGCTTGAAATTCTGGGAACCCATCATATTTCAGGGAAATGGCAAAATCTGGGAAAATCCGGGTGCGCAGAAATTCCGCGGACACCTCGAAAACCTGATGATCGTTCAATGCGCAGACCATTAATGGAGTAATCACATAAACCCCCCTATTCCGATTCTACAAAGATAAACTCGACCCCAACAAGCTGAATCTCGATTGCACATGGATTTAACTCCCCAAAAACTCTCAAGTGATTGATTCCCGCAACGAAATGATGATGCCCTAAGTTTGACAGCCAAACTTCTACCATGAGAGCTAAAGCGAGCTCGAAATCCAAACACAATCCCTCAAGATGATGAAACTAAGGTGCACTAGGGTCTCAAATGTTGCGAGCAAGGTCGAGCAAAATGCAAGACAAGAGGATCATGATGACTCCACCGAACTTAAGGGATCTTGGCAAACATACTGAAACCCTAACCTTCACAAAATATAGCAGACTATGCACCAACAAGGCCAGGCCCTAAAAACACCTAGCCACAGGGGAATACTTGGCATTCGATTGATAAACGAAGGGATGCACAGGTGCAGGCACTAAAACCTGAGGAAGGGTGAGTTCAAACCCTAATTTGACAAATATGTGGTCATGAAACAAACAAGGGCCGACCCAAATAACCACCATTCAATAACCTGAAAGATTTAATCAAAGCACAAACAAAAGGAAAAGTTAGTGATGGCCTACCATGGATTAAATCTGAATGAAGCTCAAACTCAAGGAAGTCACCATGAATCAAAGTGTCCTAGCGGTGAAAATAATCAACACAAGCGCTCAAGCAATCCACATGCGAACAGATGAAATCCAATGACCAAAGCTCAAAATGAACAATCTAAAGCGCTAGAGCAGATGGAAAAATAATAATGAAATCATGAAGAGCACTAAAAGCCTTTAAATTTGCCAACATTCATGCCAAAGCAAACATACCTCAAGCATTAATGGCCGATAAGACATATCAATGAAATCCAGAAACCCGAGCTCAAAACGGAAAACCGAAAAAAACCGAGCCAGATGGACTATCCGGGTGAGCACGAATTCTATGGATAACGCACCTTTCGAGACTCTGACGCAGTCTGGGAAAATCCGGGTGACCTGGAAAATCCCGGATTTAACCAGAAACTCAGATTTCAGAAAATCAGACAGTGACCAGACAAATGGACCAGGACCCAGAAAAATCCGGGTGAACCGAAAAATCCCGAACCCAAGACAAAACCCGGACTTTCACTAAAAACCAAGTTTGATCAATTCAACCCTTAGGGTAAGACCAAGGCAAGCAAGACCAACATCTCAAGACCTTGAAAGGACAAATCCAATAAAAACCAAAGTTCCAAGAGACATTCGAAATAAAAAAAAAAGGGTCCCCACTCCAAGTGGGGCGTGTGTGCAAAATTGCACAACAGTACCCAATCAATTTCCTTAATTGGATAAATCGGTTCAATTAACTAATCAATCTATTTCCTCTTAATGGACCTCAATCGTTGATCCTGATCTTTCATCTTTGCATCCAAATCATTCATCTAAAACAAAAAAATCTATAAAACAACCCTCATCCCTCTCATAATAAGATTTGGATCATGCCAGTGTGATTCTTGAGAAAATTGAGTAAACACTCTTTCATTCTAGGTCATCATCATCATCATTATTAAGCTTTTGTAAACCATGGAGGATTCATGTTGAAGATAAATCCAACATATCAAGATCAACATGAATACACTCTAAGATGGGATGGTAAGTTTGTGTAGTCTAAATTCATTTGTGTTTTCATTTGATTGTGCTAACCTTGTTTATGGAACTCATAGCTATGGAAATTGCATTTCATGAGTAGGCTAGGTTTTATCCTTTTGTTTTGATTTCATTGATACTAATCCTTATCCATAATTTCCCCTTACTTAAATTGGCATGCCTGATGGGACCTAGGTCCTTAAATCTAATGTTTTCATCAATTTTTGTGAACAATTGCAGGTTTTGGTTTGTCATCTTTTGTAGGGATCGCTTTTGTCAATTGGGTCACTACAATACCAAAATCCAAATGTGGTTGTCATATTTTCTAGCCGCCATTGCAAGAATAGAGCCACTTTCATTTTTCTGATATTTTGTGTAGGAACAAAGCTACTATAATCTGGAAGAAGGTCACTATCATCCTATTTTTCTATTGTGGTCATCCTAAAAACTAGCTGCTATTGTCAAAACTAATCACTTTTATTAGTTTTGTTGATGGGTTTTTAATAGGCTGTTGTTATAGAGCTGCTATTGTTTGGGACATAACTGCTATCATCCTATTTGTCGATTTCTATTGTCTAACAGAGCCACTATTTTTTGGGATAGAACCTGTATCATCCTATTTGTCAATTGCTATTGTCCAATAGAGTCGCTATCATACCAATTACAGAGTCACTATCGCAGGTGACAAAGTTGTTATTGTTCTTACTTCTATTTTAGTTTGTCAAAATTTCTTGGATTCTTAGTTTCTACCTAACCCTAACGTAATTTTTCTATTGTATTTTTAAATTATTTGACTTCGTTGGTGCAGCTCTTGTAGGGTGATGATATATCTTTCATTGAACTACTATTCATTTTCTTGTAGGTTTGACAAATGGTCCAATACTCTTAAAGGCTTAAACTACTAACACATTTTCTTGCAAAACCTTCTTCAAGATAAGTTTATTTTCAAGCATTTAAATGGGGTGTTAAGTCTCTAACATTTGAATTTGGTGTTTTAAAAACATGAATTTTTATCTATAACATTTCATTTGGGCTTAAAAATCTAATTGCAATGGAAACAAATTAGCTTGTAGCATTTGTATGTGTGTTTGAAGTCTCTAACATTTGAACTGGGTGCTTTTAAGATATGGATCACTATCTATAACACTTCATTTTGGCTTAAAATCTAATTACAATAAATTTTCCACTATGTCTTCCATGATTGACAAGCCAAGTGTGTATCCCCTCCTCTTGCATCTTTTGACAATCTTGGGTGAAGAGAAACACTTTGGGCTCTTTACATTTTTTTTTGTTCAACCCTTTTATTATATATGGGCCTGCTTATGAGACACATCCTGTAATGAAGAACTCGTAGGCAACCCTAAAATCATGTTTACCGGTAGGCTATATTAAAGCGTGTGAAATCAAAAGAAAGTAACACAAATCTAGGGTGTGAATTCCATTACATTCCAATATTCCTTATGTGAACGTAATGGGTTGCATAGGCTAGGCTAGAGACTTAAGTGGCTCACGTATTTGATGCATACCTCTAGTGTTTACAGTTGTCATTAAACACCTTTTATCTAGAAACCAATCCAAGTCTTTTTGAAATATTCTTCAAAGTAGTGCATGGGAATAGCACCATTCCCAGAAATTACTTGCCACATCTGATTTATAGTTGAGACATAAGGCTTAAGATTTTATTCTCTTTAAAAAATCCAAGAGTATCAAGATGATACATTTCCTTGATATTTCCTATTTTACCCCTTTATATATTTGGATTCATCACTTTCAGGGGTGAGGTAAGCCTATGGAAAAGAATGTGCCTTTATTCCTTAGGGTGTAATTTGAATGATATTCTTCGAGCTATACCAGTGGATCTTAATCGAAGAAGGACAATGAAATATCCCCCTTTTCCATTGAGTCAGTTATTGTAATATTTTTTTTTGTTGTATGTATCACTTGTTCTCAAATAGATCACCAAAAACATCAGATCAAATGCAGCCAAACTTACAAATTTTTCAAAAAATGGTCACAAACTAAACATTGTCAAAACATAGCCACTACTGTCAACTTTATCGCTTATGTTCCAAAATCTTGTCTTAGTCATCCTAATTTCTAACCACTTTTGTGCAAAGAACCACTATTTCCATTTCAATTTTACCAGTCATTGAATTCATAGAGACTGATATTTCTTGGATTACTGTAGTCATTCTTAAACAGAACCACTATTGTCATAATTTTTGTTGCTATCATCCTAGACAGAAGTCACTATCATCCTACTTTCTGGCACATCTCATAATTTATCGAAAACTATTTTCAAAACATTGGTCTAACATCTTACACAATTGTCAGAAAACATTGTCATCATTGGACCTATTCATTCATCTATACACAATCTAACATCACCATCCTACACTTCAAACTTGGTTTACCTAAAGTTCGTAACTATCACCTTTTGGACACAACATCAAAATTAAACTTCCATCATATCCTATCAACATCCTTCATATCACCATCAGCAATTAAACATTGACCTAGTATTAGACATGTATTGAACACAACAAATCAAAACCATCATCTTGGTATTGTTTTACAACAACCTTTACTCGCAACCTCACAGCTAGTTCAAGTAAAGCAATCACCATATCCTCTAAGAAATAGCAAAAAAATCAATCTAAGTCTTGTGCATCTTGTTTCCTAGACTAGCATCAAATCAAAACATCAAACATCCACTCATACTCTTATCCTAGAGTTTGAGCATCCAACATCATAGTGTCATTTATCAAACAACATACAAAATCGGCTCATCTCTGCATCATAGGGTTGAGTAGAAAAATATTATCATCCAACATCAAAATTGATCATCCAACTATCCAAACATCAATATCAATCCATTACAAACAATCAAAATCCTTTGTCCAAAATTTTTACACACATTCCGTTTGTACGTCATTTCACCAAACAAAATCTCAATTCAAAACACCATCCCATTTCCATAACTTGTTATCTCAAACTCACCAAGGTCTTTTCAGCTCGTTTATGACAAAAACAAGATCCCAACATAAAAATAGAATGGAAGCCTACAAAAGCAGCTCTACTGTACCAAACACCAATACCACCAATGAGGAATCTCAACCATGGGGTTATGATCCTAAGGCATACTCAACTCCTCAAGAACAACCAACATTCAAAGCTCAACCAAATCCACCACCTAGTGACTCTAAAATACTCCTTAAACATCAAGATAGATTTTCTAGGAAACAAAATCAAGATATGATCATAGAGGAGTATGATAGTGATGAAGAAATCAGTGACGAAGTACTTTTAGAGCACACTCAAGAACCTAAAATACAAAAAATAAAGGAAAAAATGATTGGGAAAGATCCAAACACATATTTCCTCAAACTAGCACAAAGTGGTGCCAAGATACCAATAGATTTTAATGTTGATGTTCTTAAGGATCCTACTCTCATTCCTTTGGGAGACCAAATAGTGGTGAAATAAATACCTAAACCATTGGTGGATCCCAAGTTACCACCTTTATTCTCAAAATCACCTAACAATGATAGACATCCCTCACAAGTTGAACAAGATGTGGTAGCTCAACATGTTGGCAAGAGACACTGCACAAGTCATATAGTGTTGTCATTGATGGAAACCCTAGTAAGTGATCTTATCCGCACATCATCATTTGCTCATACCGGAAGACAGATTGAAGATTAGTGATTAACTGTTAAAGCTAGAACAGAGCATCCGACATAATTGTGTTCATCAATTCATATGCAATTTTTTGTTATCATTTTGTATTGTGGATCTCAGGGAAGGTTTTTCGATGTATGAACTATGTTATCTTTGAATCATAGAGCCTTGTATTGATTGGTGTGCAAGTTAGAAGATCTAGTTTGATGATTTTTTGTTTAACAATGCAAGAAGGCCGAATAAGTGAATGTAGCATGTTGCGGATGTTTGAGGAAAAATTGTTTAAGGTGTTTTTATGTTCGAGGATGTTGTTTTGGGTCTTCATTATGTTGTGGCCAACATTGGTTGGTGCACATTGAAAATTATTTATGGATTAAGCCAAAAATTTGTACAAGTTTTATATTTTGTAAAAGCCGACATGTAGTTGTTGAAATCTCTTGTTGCAGACATATATAAGCAATTGTTCATATAATTTTCAAGTGTGTTGATGTGTGTTGCGATGAGATACAAAATTCATAAGGGTTATTGATTGATTGTACGTAGTTTCATTTGAGCATAAAGAAGATTTTTGATCCAAATTAACGCACACAGAGTTTCAAGAGAAATATCAAGCAGAGTGTGAAGAATGCTATAAATGTGCTTAACCAGAACTATAATCAGGCATTAGCATATGCTATTCTCTCAGGTCAATTCTTCTGGATGTAATCCAAATGTTTTTTAAGACAGTGAGTCTTCCTTTTTTGTATCTGAGCAATGAGCTCTAGGCAGTGCACCTGAATGCATGTGCATTCCCCATTTGTAAACAATTATATTTTGAGTATACTCATATTATGGATTGACCTACACCGTGGTTTTTCCCCTAACAGGGTTTCCACATAAAAAATCCTTGTGTTATGGTGTTGTGGTTGATTATCTTGTGTTGTTGTATCTTTCTTTTGGTTCAATGTTATAAGTGGTTCAAAGATCAGGTTAATAAAGTTAAATTTTGTAGAACACTGATTCACCCCCCCTCTCAATGTTCCTTGATTCCAAAAATTGGTATCAGAGCCTAGTTCCTCAGAATAATTTTAATAGCTTGGGGAAGATCCGGGAAATTGATTCAATGGATTTTAGCAGTCTTCAACAACAACTTTTGGTGGCACTAGATGATCTTGATCAGTCCAAATCTGAAGTCCAGGAATTACAAGCAAGCCTCATGAATGCTGAAAAATTTATTCAATCATTGAAAGATAAAATAAATAAGTCCAGGGAGAAGAGAAGGGAACTCTGTGATCAAATCAAGTAGAAAAAAAGTAAAAGCATGGAAGATGAACAACTAAGTCAAGCCCTGAAGGAAAAGATAGAAGAATGTGAAAATTTTACCAGAGATAATGTTGTCCTAAAGCATGAAATGGAATCTATTGTGATGAGGATGACCAAGGAGATTGAAGAAAGAAATAAGAATGAAGAGAATATTGCTCAGTCCTTGAAAGAAAAATCTAAAGAATGCAGCCAAATTACTGATGGATTCAATCAGTTGGAGCTTGAATTGGAACAATCCAGAAACAATGAAGAAGAGCTTGAAAAGCATATTGTTATTATGATAGATGAACTTGCTACTGCAAATGAATACAAGGAGAAGTTCAAGATTAGCTCAGCCAAGCTTGATGAATTGATTCATAGTCAGAGGACTGGAAGTGACAAGCAGGGTCTTGGATATGAGAAAGGAGAAAGCTCTGGATCTGGACAAAGGAATTTCAGGTTAGGAAATCAGATGAACAAAGCTAGAAGGTATCCAGTAAGAACCTAATGCTCAAAATTTCAATAGATGTTGTTTTGTTTGCAATAAATTTGGTCATATGGCTACTTAATGTAGAAGCAGAATGAATTCAAGTGGTCCATCATTCTTCGGTTAGTGTTTCAATTGTAATAAGTATGGTCATAAGTCAATTGAATGTAGAAATATGATGAACAACTCTTTTAATAGAAATTCCAGATGTTATGCCTACAATAGATTTGGCCATATTGCTAACCAGTGCAAATCAAGAGAAAATCAATGGAACAATTGGTCTAGACAAAGAAATGTGGTGTGCTACAATTGTAACAAATCTGGTCACATTGCAAGATTTTGTAGAAGCAGGAAGGGTCTGGTAAACAAAGGGAAAAATGTGCAAAAAGATGATAAGGGAAAAGGAAAATTTACTACGGATGAGATTAGGAAGCAAATTAAGAAGACATGGGTGAAGAAGAGTGTCTCTAATGTAGAAAATAATTCCACACCAGAATCTGGCACTGTAAATTCCTTCAAGAATTAGTTTAAGGCCTTTGGCCTAGGGAGAGTTCTCAAGAAAATCTTTTAACCCCCTGCTGGTAGTTGGAACTCAAATGTGGTAGATTGCAACGATTGCATTAGTAACCTACATATGTTTTGGGTACAGTTGTGGAGAAAATTTGTGCAAAGTTGAAGGTCCGCAGAAGAATTTTCTTTCATAGTCTATGAAAATAGGGTATCCAGAGGATCTAGGGAAAAATCATTTATTGTGATGAAAAGGTTAGGTGTGTGAATGATAAAAGGTTACTTCTATCCCTCATTTGTCACATTGCATTTTGAAAAGAAGAAGTTTGGAGTGCTCTGCAAGCGAATTTTCGTGAGATTCAAATTTGAAGGCGATTCGGTGATCAAACCCTAATCTGACGAAAGGTATTTATGTGCATAACTTGTGAAATTGAAATTTATGGAAATGGTTGCTTCGTTAGTAATTGATATCAAGGATAGACCCCATCCAAAATTCAAATGGAACCTATTCAAATCTATTGAGACAGAACCATTAGGTACATTTTCTTCCATTCCATGTGGTGTTTTGCATATCAAAGATATTAGGGCATACATTCATGTGAATGTTGAAGAATTAGGAAGCTCCTAGCTACTGAATTTGTACACAAATCACATTCTAGGAGAAGATCTTTGTGTAAAACCTGAATTAAAAACTTTGGAGGAGAAGTTCACATAGATTATGAAGTTTCCCATGTTCGAAGAAAATGAATGGGTTCAGTACATATTAAGTCGAAAGCATGCCAAGTTTATGTGGTTAAGTCAGCCTTTCAAGATCACAAAGGAAGCTATAAGGACTGTTACTGGTTTGAATTCATCTGATGGGTTGCCAACCTTGAAATCTATGAAGAACCAAACAGTCACCAAGGCAACCGATTCAGTTTTTGACAAGAGAGCCATGACAATAAATAACATTATTGAAGTGGATGTTAGATTTGATTCTATGGTCATTGGATACAAAATTTATCACTCCAGTCAAGATAATTTTGTATATGGTACTGCAATCTATGCAACTTATCAGATGGTCAAGGAAAATGTAGAATATGACCTATGTGAGTTACTCAGGGGCCAGCTAATTGAAAATCTTGACAAAATCAAGAAGGATAAGAAGATCTCTTTCAAGTATGGTAATTTGTTGTTATGCCTATTCTTCTACTTCATGAATGAAGTTCTGAGAGTTAGAAAAGTGCAATGGCAAAGTGAGAAACCTATAGTTGTTCAAATCAAAGATATGTTATACAAAATTGGTGATAGAAAAGCAAGGAAAACTGTGATATGGGGTTATTTCAAAAGTTTTCATAGTGAAATGTAAGCTACGGAAAGGATTCCTAAGTCCATTGTGGAAAAAAGTACAAGGACACTATTTTCTTCATGGTTGACATTGATCAGTGCTTGATGGAAGCTACAGAACCTAGAACAGTTTGGATAATTCATATGGGTTATGAGGTTGAAGAACACATCTTGGAGTTGTATGCTCAACACCTATTGAGTAAACCTCAAGATCCGACAGAAGAAAGGTTTGGTACTTTTGAAGAGAAGGATATGAAATTGCATGAACAATTGAAGAATCCTATGATAATTTGAAAGGTAAGAAGAGAAGTTGAAGATTTTGCAGAAAGAATGGGCATATCAGATGAAGCAATGAGGGAAGCTAGGAGGAAAAGAGAAAAATTTGAAGAAGGAGAGCCTGCTAGAACTGAGTCTGCTAGTCTGGCAACATCCTCTGCCAGATCTAGATCTACAAGGAGCTCTACACTCTCATCCAGTCCTACAAAGAAATCTAGCCATGTGAAAGCTCAAGTCAAGATGTCTAATAGAGAAGGAAAGAGGAATAAGGATAAAAGAGAAAGAGTCTATGTTGTTGTTACAGATGATGAAGAAACTAAGTCTAATGAAAAGGTAAGAGAAATCAAGCATAAGAGATCCAAGGCATCAAAATTATCTAAGGACAATCCCTCCAGTAAAGAGAAAGCAAAGAAAAAGATGAAAAATGATAAATCAGGTATGTCTATAAAGGAAGTGGAAAAAGCTTTGTTTAAGGATGGTAATCTTAGACCACTTTCTGAATGGTATGACACCTTTGATATTGTTGGTCATAGAATTCTTGAAGAATCCACAATAAAATATTTGAATAATTTCAATATGACTCTCATAGAAATTATGTTAGAGTTGCCTAAAGGTCTATATGAAGTTTTATAAATGAGGAGAGTGAATGCAAGAACTGAATAAGAGAAAATGAGAGAATGCACACTTGTTGATCTATGTCTGGTAATGTCTATAGAAGAGATGAAGAAAATTCTCAATGAAGCTAAAAGGGATTTTAAGAGAAATACAAGGGTGAATAAGCTTATGATTGAACAGACTGAAGAAGTTGCAAAAGACACTAAAAAAATTCTTAAGGCATTTTTGTTGAAGAATAGATACAATGTTGTTTATGAAGAAATTCATAATGAAAATGTTCCATCTAGTCTGGAAATTGAAGAGGTGAAAGAGGACACATTTGAGGATACTTAGAATCCTCTTGATATGCAAGATACCAAAATTCCTATGGAGACTAAAGCTCCTAAAGTTGTATCAGTTGAAGAAATAGAGATTCTTGAAGCTAAGCAAGAATCTATAGTTGAAGAAAATAAGGATAAGGCAAAGGAGATTCATATGGAGGCAAGAGACACTGCAAAGGTAGTGAAGGAGTTTTTATAAGAACAATAGGAGAATTTTTACCCTAAATTGGTTAAAGGTCCTATCAACTTGGCCACTCTATCTCCCATTGAGAAGCTGAAGGTAGCATCATTTTCTCAAGCCAAGGCAAGGGAGAAGCTACTGAAATCTCACATTGAGGACAGTGAGCTGATAAGAATTGCATCCAGTATCTTGGAGAAGATCAGGCCTACATATGTCAAGGAATCATCTGATTTTCCATCTAGTCAACTAAAAAATCTTATCAACTTTGTAAGTACTCATTTTGAGTCTCTTGAAAAATCAGTTGTGGATAAAGTTCAAAAAGAATTTGATGCAAGCAAGTTCAATAGATTGAAAGGTATGATTGCAAATGACAAATATTTGTTATCTAACTATGTAAAGAACATTCAAGGTGATTTTACTAAAGGTGGAATTATTTATAATTCATGGTTATCTTTGTCTAAATTTACTGAAGACACTGAGAAGAAAATGAAGGAATATGAGAAACAATTAGCAGATATTTCTCAAGCATTTGATCCTCTAATCGTTTCTGTGAATAAGCAAGAAGGTCAAGTCATATCCTTTCTTGACAAGATTAAAATTATGAAGCATGAAAATGATAGAATTGTTGAAAGGGCATGTGAGCTTAGAGGACTAATTGGTCCTAAGATGGAGACAATGCTTAATGCATTGAAGGAAGCATAAATTGTTATGGTTGTCAGTGATCTGGTGAACCTTGAGTCAGTAGAGATGCAATCCTACTTTTTTTGTGGTCACATGACTATTTTGGAGTCTCAAGAAGGGTTGGGACACTAGTTGAAGCTTGTTGAAGAATAATTTTTCAAACATATTCAAGTTTATGTAAGTTAGTGAAGCAAGTTTGTACATATGCAGTTTTAGAATTTTTGTATGATTTTTGGTATGTGGATTCCCATCTTCATCATTGATGTCAAAGGGGGAGAGTGGGACAGTGAAAAATTCCTTATTCATCTTAGCGAGAGTTGTGTTTTGAAATTTTGAAGGTTGGCAATGTATTTATGTTGGTACTGATTCCGAAAATTAGTCATTTTTCACTAAGTGTTGCCATCAATGCCAAAGGGGGAGATTGTTGGCAAGAGACATTGCACAAGTCATCTGGTGTTGTCATTGATGGAAAACCTATTCAATGATCCTATCCACATGTCAGCATTTTCTTGTACCAAAAGACAAATTGAAGATTAGTGATTAACCGTTAAAGCTAGATCAGAGCACCTGACGAAATTGTGTTCATCAATTCATATACAATTTTTTGATATCATTTTGTACTGTGGATCTCAGGGAAGGTTTTTCAATGTATGAACTATGTTATCTTTAAATCATAGAGCCTTGTATTGATTGGTGTGCAAGTTAGAAGATCCAATTTGATGATTTTTCGTTTAACAGTGCAAGAAGGTCGACTAAGTGAATGTAGCGTGTTGCGAATGTTCAAGGCAAATTGTTTAAGGTTTTTTTCTGTTCAAGGATGTTGTTTTGGGTCTTCATTATGTTGTTGTGGCTGACATTGGTTGGTGCGCATTGAAAATTATTTATGGATTGAGTTGACAGTTTGTACATGTTTTATATTTTGTAAAATCTGACATGTAGTTGTTGAAATCTATTGTTGTGGATATATATAAGCAATTGTTCATATCATTTTGAAGTTTTTTGATGTGTGTTACGATGAGATGCGAAAGTTAGAAGGGTTATTGATTGATTGTGTGTAGTTTCATTTGAGCAGAAAGAAGATTTGTGATTTGAATTAAAGCAAATAGAGTTTCAAGAGCAGTATCAGGCAAAGTGTGAAGAATGTTGTAAATGTGCTTAACTGGAACTGTAATCAGGCATTAGTGGATGTTATTCTCTCAGTTCAAATCTTCTAGATGTAATCCAATTTTTTCGTAAGAGAGTGAGTCCTCCTTTTTGTATCTGAGCAGTGAGCTCTAGGAAGTACGCCTGAATGCATGTGCATTCCCCATTTGTAAACACTTATATTTTGAGTATACTCATATTGTGGATTGACCTCCACTGTGGTTTTTCCCCTAACAGGGTTTCCACATAAAAAATCCTTGTGTTATGGTGTTGTGGTTGATTGTCTTGTGTTGTTGCATCTTTCTTTTGGTTCAATGCTATAAGTGGTTCAAAGATTAGGTTAATAAAGTTAAATTTTGCAGAACACTGATTCACCCCCCCTCTCAGTGTTCCTTGATTCCAACACAACATGCTCAAGAAATTCCAAATCTATTGAAAAGTCTAAACATGCCATCACATATTATGGAAACTAATAAAATGTGACTTAACATATCTAGGAACCTATGTGTGACATCTTGGAACACCCAATAATAAGGTCCTAGTGTTAATATGCAAAACATGGGAAATATTCCACCAAGACCATCACAATATGTAGTGAAATAGCAAAGCAACAACCCTTTGCAACCACAACTACATGCTAACAACCCACCTCAAGTACAAAACATATATCAAAAAAATAATCCACCTATATATCAACAACCACCACATACCAATAACCCAAAAGATCAAAGCATGTACCAAGGAAATGTCCAAGATCAAACTCAATACATGCCACAACAACAATACTATGATCCTAACATGCAATACCAATATGGATCATCATCTACCCAAAATTCTCAACATCAAATATACGTTCCAACTCCACAAAACATCAATACTCAACATCAAACGTATGTACCATGACAAAGCACACATCTTCAAAATCAAGCACCCAATCCCCTACAACACAATATTGGTGCACAACAACCTCCATCACAATATCTAACCTATGAACATCAACATCAACATATAACACCCCAACAACAACATATCACACCCCAACAACAACACATCAGACCTCAATAACATATCAAACCTCCACAACAACCTCAAACTTACATGTCACAACATGTCATACCATCAATCCACAACACACTCACATCGGTCCTCAAGGACCCAACCCATCATCCTACACTCACAACATGGCCCAAGGGCCCTCATTTATACAAACCCCACAATATAACACAAAAAAACATTGTGAGGAAACAAGGTTATAACGTCCCTCCTCATCAAACAAATGCACCAAGTGATGATGTAACCTTACAAATCCAAAACCTAAATTGAAGGATATTAGACATTCAACTTGGAAAAATGAGGAAGAGCTACGCTCTACAAGATATATTTCCATATCCCTTCAATCATTCCATATCCATGATACCCTTCCCTAAGAACTTTTAAATACCCAAATTCGACAAATACAAGGGAAGAGGAGATCTAATAGAACATATACAAGAATTATCGATAGCTTGCATGGATGTACAAAATAATGACTCCTACATAATTAGGCTTTTCCCATGAAGTCTTGGTATTACAGCTATTGAGTGGTTATGTCATCTACCACCCAGTATCAAATCCTTTGATGAGTTATCATACAAATTCCTTAACCACTTCTCCTATGACATAGAGCAAGACATGATATTCTTTGACTTAAACAAGATTAAACAAAACCAAGGGGAATCATTTGCTTCATACCTACAAAGATGGGACAAAAAGCTAGTAAGTGTAAGTGGCTCATTCCCAAAAAACAACTAGTGGAAATCCTTGTCTCTAATCTTCAAGGGGACATTGGCTATCAACTCATCATGTTATGTCCTAAATTTTTTTAATAAATCGTCAAAAAAGGTCATCGAAAGAGCTCTCATAGCAAGGGGAGTCATTAAACTCTATAACAACAAAGACCAAGCTTCTAGTTCTAATGACAAACCTAAAATATGGGCAAATAACAAGAACATTACAAATGATTGAGTGGTTGATGCCAAATTTGTGTGAAACATACAACCTCCTAAAAATGCACAAAATAATGTCCAAGTAGCTCAAACAAACTACCCCCAAACAACACAAAAAACAACCAATAAAATAACCAACAAATAAATCAAGGTCAGGATAATCAAAGAGGGCCACCAAGGAAAAGTAATCAAACTAGAAGAAATTTCACTCCATTGGGAGAACCTATTGAGGTGATTATGTGTAAACTCATTCAAACAAACCTTATCAAGCTTCCTGATAAAGAAACCTATGACCAACCAAAATTTAAACCCCCTTGGTACAATGAGAATGATCAATCTGAATTCCACAAAATCAAGGGTCACTCAATAAACAACTGCATACGGCTTAAAAATACCATACAATAATTGATAGACAAAGGATAGGTTGACATTAAACATCATCTTGGGCCCTTCAAAAATAGAGACATGGGAATCTAAAAGGATCCAATCCTCGATCATTCTAGAGGAAGTGTCAAAGGTAAGGGACAAGATTACTGAAAAGCTAACTACACCTATGACGAAGTCATAGGAACCATCTATCAAGCTAATCACAATATCAATGTCATAACCATAATAGGAAAAAACCCCAAGTGTAATGTTACTACATGAAGAGGGAAATTCATAATCCAAGGAGCCCCACCTCAAAAAAAAGCCACCAAAACGCCTTCAAACAAATACAGTATTGTTGACCAATTAAAGAAAACTCTAGCAATAAATTCCTATCCTTGAGCTTCTAAAGTTATCACCCACACATAAAGAGATCCTAAAGAAAGCTCGCATTGAATCTTCAGTGCCAAATGATATCAACACTTATTAGTTTCAATATATGGTTTGTACCATCACTTCCCCCCATCACTTGGTCTTTTCTAAAAACACCTCCCTAAATATCCTTTCATAATCAAGCGCTATATCTCAAAGTTCTCTTCCATAACCATAAAATCAAGAGTTTTGATAGATGGAGGTGTAGGCTTAAACATTTGTACCTTGAAACTAGTAAAGTAGTTGGGATATTTTGATGATGTGATCAACAAAAACAAAATTATCACCATAAGGGCCTATGATGATATGGAGAGAAACTCTGAGGGAACAATCATACTTCCAATTCAAGTGGGGCCAGCAATAGCAGAAATGACTTGTCAGGCACTGGATCTTGAGTTACCCTATAACCTTCTCTTGGAACATATATGGATCCATGTGATGAAAGCGGTCCCTTCAACCTTCCATCAATACTTAAAATTTCCTTACAATGATAAGGAAGTCACAATACACATCGATCTTGAATCCTTCCATTACTACATGAACTTGGAGGAGAAATACAAGGCACTTCTTCAAATACCTAGTAATGACGTATCCTTCCACTCATTTTCCTACATCGATCCAACATCACTTGCTTCATCCTCAAATCCATCTACATCAATTGATCCACCAAAATCTGACCTTAAGATCTAGGTACTTGACATTGGTTACAGAGAATACCATTTTAAACAATCATTTTGCATTGGAGAGCTTCCCTCGTCTCCAAAATCCTATGAGAGACCAAAGGAATCAAGCATATTCAAGTTGTCACATATGAATTCAAACCTACTATTTTCACAAGAACAATGAAAAAGGGGGAAAAAAAAAAGGATGTATCTGAGGGTGAAAACATCTCTAAGGCACTTGAGGATGGACGATTGAATCTCCCCATCACAGAGTATCAGGAACAATCAACAGTCTTGGTTGAAGGTTTTCAACCTATCAACATTGGAACAATAAAGGAACCTATTGTAACATATCATGCAACTTCCTTAGATCTTGAGGAAAGAGTCAACTTATCAGCATTCATCCATGAACATAAGATCAACTTTTCCTAGACATATGTAGATATGCTTGGACTAGATCTAGCTTTAGTGGTATATCATCTCATAGTATTTCCTACAACAAAACCAGTTAAAAAAAAGCTATGCAAGATGCACCCGCAAATAGTACTATTAGTTAAGGTGGATCTTCAAAAACTATTGGATGTTAGATTCATCAAACCCATAGATTATCCTAAGTGGGTATCTAACCTCGTACCGGTGTCAAAACCCACTAGGGGCATATGGATTTATATAAACTTCAAACATCTTAACAAGGCATGCCCTAAGGATGACTTCCCCCTTCCTAACATTAACATAATAATGGATCTAACTATTGGTCATGAAATGCTTTCACTAATGGATGACTTCTCTAGGTACAACTAGATAAATATAGCCCCTAAGGACCAACACAAAATGGTTGTTACTTGTGCTTGGGGAAATTTTTGCTAGAACATCATGCCATTCGGCTTGAAGAATGCAGGAGCTACATACCAAAGTGAAATGACTACTATATTCTATTACATGTTGCACATCACAATGGAGGACTATGTAGATTATTTTTTGGATAAATCAATCAAAATACAAGAACACTTGGCTAACTTAGCTAGGATATTTGACAAACTAAAGGAGCATAACTTGCATCTAAATCCAAATAAATCTATGTTCAATGTAACATCTGGGAAACTATTAAGCTACAGTGTATCGAGAAGAGGCATCGAGGTGGATCCTACTAAGGTTAGGGCTATCATGGAAATTCCTCCCCTGAGAATATTGAAATAGCTGCATAGTTTACAAGGCAATCTTTAGTCTATCTGAAGGCTTATTGTACAATTAGTGGATAAATGTCATCCATTCACACACTTGCTCCATAAAGTTGTAACATTCAAATGGGACGGAAGGTGTGATCAAGCTTTTCAATAGGTGAAGGACTATTCTCTCACTCCCCCAGTATTGATGCCTCTAATTCAAGATAAAGCAATGATTTATATGTATCCACAACAATGGTAGCTTTGGGGGCTCTATTGGCACAACTTGATGAACAAAACAAAGAAAGAGTATTTTACTACATTAGTCATACCTTGGTTGACTATGAGTTAAATTATACACCTATTGAATGAGAATGTCTATCAATTGTCTTCATAGCACAAAAGCTTAGGCATTAAATGTTAAATGGACTAATCAAGTTGATATCTAAAGTAGATCCCTTGAAATATCTCTTGGAAAAAGTAGCTCTAATAGGAAGAATCGCTAAGTGGGTCATGATGCTTAGAAAATTTGACATAGAATATGTTGATAAGGAAGCCATCAAAGGATAGGTGATAGCAGACCAGTTAGCAAAAGCACCTATTGAAGATCATCAACCACTCATAGCAGAATTTCCAAATGATAGCATCCTGCTAACAACTCAATCAACTTATTGGACTATGTACTTCGATGAATCCCATATTCAGCATGGCTCAGGGGTCAGTATTTTATTTCTTACACCACAAGGATACAGTATACCCAAAGCATACCGAATTTCCTTCCCTTGTATGAATAATATAGTTGACTATGAAGCACTAATCACTGAACTAAAAATGGTCATGGAATGGAATATCAAAGAACTACAAGTCTATGGTGACTCCTAGCTGGTCATAAGGTAGGTCAATGGTGAATACCAAACTAAAGACAACAAGCTCATGTCATACAAGAGAATGGTGTAAAGCTTCAAGAAATAATTTTTGGTCATCATCTTTGAACAAATCCCAAGGGCTAACAATAAATTTTTCGATGCTATGGCCACTATTGGTTCACTCCTTGACATACCATAAAACATTCCTAGATATGAATTCCTAGTGGAACAGTTTCTTATACCAGCGTTCAATATCCCAAAATCCAAACTCGTGTGTGATGTTGTTGATCTTGACTCACCTTGGTATGAAGACACATTTTCCTATATCCAGCATGGAATCATACCACCTTACCTAACATCCAATCAAAAGAAAACCTTTATTGGTTGAACTTCATGATTTACCATCCTTGGAGATACCTAAAACCGTCAAATTTTTGATGGTACGTTACTCTGATGTCTCAACATGAAAGAAGCACAAAACTACCTTGCAAGAGGTACATGAAGGTGTTTTTGGGTCTCATGCTAGTGGACTAACCTAGTCCAAAAGTTGCTACAAACAAGGTACTACTAGCCATCAATGGAGCAAGAAGCAATTCATTATTCCAAGAAGTGTCATCAATGCCAACAACATGGAGATATCGTGCATGCATTGGTGCAAGAGTTGCATCCTATCACTACCCCATGGCCTTTATCTCAATGGGGACTTAACTTAATAGGAAATATATCACCAACCTCATCCAACAGACAAAAATTCATCATAACTACCATGGAGTATTTTACAAAGTGGATAGAATCTATTCCTTCAAATTATATCACAGGAAAACAAATAGCCAAGTTTATTCTTAACTATTTGATCTATCGATATGGTATCCCACAAACTATCATAATAGATAATGGAACTCCATTTAATAACCAAGATGTTCACAATCTTTTCTCGAGATTCTCTATCTAATACCATTTTTCAACCTCATATTATCTCAAGGAAATGATTAGGTTGAAGCATCTAATAAGACCATCCTGAAAATCCTAAAGAATACTATTAATGATGTCGGTCATGACTAGCACCTACAATTAAACCCAATCTTATGGGATTATAGAAACAACATCTACACACCTACAGGTGTGACTCCCTTTTCCTTGGTCAATGAATCTAAAGAAATACTACCTATAGAGGTTGAAATCCCATCCCTAAGAGTATCATTGAAGGATCTTGTAGCAATGAAGGGTATCGAGTATCCAGACTCAACAAGCTTGAACTCCTAGATGAAAGATGCTTGAGTGCACTAAACCATCTCTAGGCCTATCAAAATTAGCTCAAGTGAAGCTATAATAAGAGAATCAAAAATAGGAATTTTTAGGTTGGTGACTTGGTCTTGAAGGAAAATCAGAAGATCTGGCTTAATCATGATGGGAAAGGTAAGTTTGAGTCAAACTAGCTAGGTCCCTATATCATCACAACAAGCTACTATTCTAGAGTGTATCAATTGGATACTCTAAAGGAGAACCTCTAGTTGAACCTCTTAACATTAGTCATCTCAAAAATTTCTATAACTAGCATATTAGAATATCCCAAGCAAAAAATCAAAAAATCAATAAAACAATAAAGAGAAATAAATCATCCTTTAAGTGAAAACCACCTTACAGCACAACTAGGATTGGTACCGTAGTAAAACCTAGTAAAATGGTGCCATATTTGAATAATTATTGCATCCTAATCTATCGACACTATCCATCTACTATCACATCCACTCCATCTTTCACCATAATAAAATGTGCACCCAACATGGCTCAATAGTTGATCAAGTGTTGAACCTTGTTGCGCCATCTCTATCCACCATTTGTTTCATCCACCTATCCCTAATAAACATAACCCTATTCCAAACTAGGGGCAACCTCCTGAACTAGGTAGCATATTAGATCCTTTTTCATCCCATCATACACAAATAACTATCAAAACAATCAAAAACATCCAAAAAATTGTCAAAATCCAAAAAAGGTCACAAAACACAAAATCCCCAAAACATTGTAGGTCATCTTCGAACAAGCCGCATTGAGTCAAAATAGTCAAACTATGTTGTCTCTAAGCTTGAACATAGGAAATTCCATCATCAATAAGCCCTTGAGGTACTAGGTAAGTCCCTTTAGGTGTCCCTCTTGGTCTTTAATCATGGTAAAAAATCCATAAAACATTCAAATATCTTATCAAAATCTAGAAACATTCATAAATAGTCAAAAAAATTCAAAAATAGTGTCAATCATGGTGAATCAAACTATGTCATCTCTACGCATACGTAGGAAAGGAAATCATCGATGGGACCCCAAGGCGTTAGGTCAATCCCCTTAGGTCCCTCTCTTGGTCTCTAAAAAATCTCAAAAACACCAAAAAAGTCTGAATATCCTAACAATATCAAATAACTTTAAAAGCACAAAAACATTCAAAAAATCCTATCTCCATTTCACCCATCTACATAAATTCTCCACCCATAATAAGCAAGCACTTCCTTTAACCTTTGACAACATAATTAGCAAGAAAAGCAAACATTGAAATCCAAAACTTCCAAGAAAAGAAATGAAATGACTAGATCATCATCAGACTAAAACAATGCCTAAGTGTTAACTACCTTGCCTTTTGAAAATCATTATCAACATCCTAATGTGTTTCTTAATGGATAAAATGTTCCTACAATAGGCATCATCAATAGTTAACATCATGAAACATCAAAACATCTATGAATGTGATACAACAACATTGTTTATCTTTTATGATTTTATCTTTTTGGTTTATCTTATTGTCACATTCCCAAGATCTCTTGAGGATGTCCATAAGGATTTAGAGAGGAAGGAATGAGGCATTCATCATTAATTTTTTGTCTACTTTATTTTTTGGATTTTGTTTTGCAATACTACCATGGAAAATACTTGATTTTTTTTGTGTATGGAAGTCATTTTGGGGTAATTCGTGTAGCGGTTACATGTTAGGTACTTCATACCTCTTTGTGTAACTACTCTGAAATGTTTTGAAACTTCTCACCTATACACTCTAACAAGTTTTTTGTATGTCTGGTATGAGCAAGAATACTCCTTGTTTGTAGAGTCAAAGTCCACACAATAGATACAAAGCCACCATTGGTCATTAATACTCTGGTGCATCGTTTCTATTTGCTACATTAATAAGGATTGCTATAAACTAATTAGTTCTCCATGAAATCAAAAGAAAAAAATTCAATGCATGTTATCAAATATCATCAATGTACAAAATCAATCATCTCATCAATGCATATCATCATAATCATAATCCATAGATGTTTAGAAATTAGAGCAATCATCTACTACTATATATCTCTAAGCATACTAACATGTATTTTGACTAACATCTACATCCTGCATCATAATTATCGTTAGCATTGCATGCATCCTACATCCACAAACTCATCAGTGCATATCATGTATGTCATATAATAAAAAATCATACATCATAATGTTATCCATTGCATACATGCATAAATCATCCATACATCCATATCATATAAATGCATCAAAAAAGTACAAAAACATGAGAATATAATCATAATTCATTTATCATATACATATAAGCATCCATAAGTATTGCATAATGCATATGTCACGACAAAAAAATGGTATCTCGTATATCATAAAAAAATGGAATATCAATGTACATCATCAGTATCATGTGTGAAACAAAACCAAGTCCGTAAAAAATATACAAAATATATACAAGGCCTCAGATGGGTTGATGAATGTATATACAAAACATGTCTACATCAAGTCTGTGGAAATATAACATAAATATCATATCATAAAACTAATATCAACCCTATTTCCCAACCGGACATGGGGATTTATATTTCTCCCCATCATGCTATTTGTGAGCAAGAGACTAATGTGGTTGAAGATGATATCAATGTGTCTACCTCAAAGGTTTGTCCCCTAACTGTCCCCCTGATGACTCTACACCTATCCTTGAGCTACGAACTCCAAATCTGGGGTGTCTATGTGGTCTCAGGACTTGAGCCTCATAGAGGGCCTGGTAGAAGGTCATGTCCTCTATTATGGCCTCTCTCTCCCTTTGCCACTGATCTTGAGAAATTCATGAAGCAAGTGAAATCTCTTAGGTTTTCCTCAGTTTTCTCTCAATATCCAACTTCTACCATAATGCATCCATCTCCTAATGAAGAACATCTCTCTAGGCTCTGATAGTATCTCGCGCTACAATAATAATGACAACCTATGCATTTGTAACTTGTCATCGAGAAATCTTGGTGTCTTTCTCAACAACCCTAACATCTCTATCAGTCGTAAGCTAAGCAACCTATGTAGCCATGTCTCCCTATGGGGGAAGTTCCTGTGGTGCTTGTTATTGTTGTTGTTGCTACTAATCCTAAGGTACTCCATCATGTTGTTGTACCTAATCTCCATTAGCCTACTCATCCTAATTTCTTTGTAACTGCTTATGTGCTATACAAAGCCTCTATATGTCTCCCCTCCTCTCTGCAACACCTACCATCCTCCTGACTAGGACAATAATCAAACCAGCACCAACAGGAGCTATAAATCTCAATGGTCAATGGAAATCCCACCACTATGTGTAATCTCTAATGGTCCTAAAATTTGGGGGACCAACAACCCATCCCCATCCAATAGGTGCCAATGCTTGAAACTCTATCACTGTTTCCCCTAAATCTGCTCTGGGCCCCCATGCATTAACCTCTTAGGTCGTGCATCTAAAACAAGCATGGTAGCCATCTACCAAGTGAGTTTGTCTCCCACCAAACTATCTCAAAACCCTCTCTGGGAGGTATCTCTCTAATATGATATCAACACGACCTATTAGCCACCAAGTTTTTTTGCAATATGTAAAATGCTCATGGTCATCATCCCATGCCTCGCATGCTATAAAGGGTCTTCAAATGAACTCAATAATATCATCAAAGAACGCCGACCAGTATAATAGTCTACCTGGCTATGTATAGTGCAAGTAATCTAAATATTTGTATGAAAATGGATCATCAAGATCTCATCAAACCAAGCCATCAAGTCGAGTCATGACAATATCCTCCCACACCCACACATGAAGGAGACTCATCCTAGCAAAAATATTGATTCCATCATGGTAGACAACCTCATGTATATCTTTGTATAGGTGTGTGAGTACACACGGACCCCAAACATACACTATAGCATGCTCCATCATCTGCTCAATGTAGATACCCCATCCAATAGGGAATCTTGTATCCCTCCAATCAAGAATCAAAGGCTTGATGATCAAATTTTCTAGAACCATACCCATTGGATCCACAACCTCTACAAATGGAGTCAAATCAATCTCTGAGTCTATAACCTACCATTGATAAAACCTGAGAAGTCTCTATATGGCCTGAGTCCCTTATCGAACATCATAGGTAACCAAATCCCCATGAATTAGGATCTGTAGGATCCTCCATACATCCTCAAGAATGATGGTACACTCTCTAGTATTAAAGTGGAAGGAAGAGGTCTTAGACCTCCATCTCTCAACCAGGGCGGTCATCATAGCCATGTGAGCTCAGATCTCTAGCATGTAACAAATGTGTCATAGTCCAACAGCATCTAAAAATTCCCTCTCTAGCTCTTGAAATCTAGCAATGAAATCCAATAGATATTATGATTGTCGCTCTCTGAAATATAGAGGTTTGAGAACTGCCTGCAAACATTCAACCAACAATGTCAAACTTTTGCTAGAAAATCAAATCGAGAGCTTAAAACTACAAATAAACTAGCTTAAACAATCATTTTTTACAATAGCGAGAGTTTCTAGGATGATAGTAGCCCTATTTTACAATAGCATCCCTATTTTACTACGATAGCAGCTTACTAAAATGATAGCGAGCCTATTACCGCTACAATAGTGATTACTTTTTACAATAATGGCCGTTTTCCTAAATTTTCTATACGCGATTGTTTTTTACAACTATGATCAAATGATAGCGACTACTTTTTACTATAGCAACCTATTTCTATGATAGTGGTTGGTTTTAGTGAAAGTGGTTACCTAACCTAGTAAAATAGCATTCATATCATGTCAACAGCAACATTTTTCCTAAATTGTCGCTATCGTCCTAGAAAACTTTGAGCATTAATTACAAAAACATAAAAAGATGAAAGTGAAAATGGAAAGTATATGTACTGCAATCCCTATGTCGATTAGCCATTGGGACTAAAAAACTGCATCTACTCTATGTGGGGTACCTGGAATGTGATTCATCATGAATTGACAATCGTAGCAACAAATCACTAGAGAGCTATAATCATGTAAGGTTGAGAGTACAAATGAGGAAATTGAACCCTAATTTCTTATTTTAACCCCCCCAAACCCTAATTTTTACCCCTAGGAACCCTCCTAGGATAAATTTTGAGCACCCTGGATCATCTTGAACCTTAAAACGTGAGCCCGAGGGCCTAATTTTTTATCCTCTATGCATCAAAACTACTCCTAAACCTTATTGTGAGCCCGACCTGAAAAGTAATTTTTTTAACTAACCTCTCGAGGGGGTAGCCTAGCATCTTGTCATCCTTTCATTTACCGTCAGGGCATAATGGGGCATCATAAAAAAAAATCTTGATTTGAACATCAAATTCTTTGAAACAATACATCAAGTACATTGTGTCAAAGAGGGGGAAAATGTAGACATGTAAAATTGGCTTAATACATACCACACATATTGAATGCCATCTTTCCATTATCAACATCACTTTCATTACCATTATTGAATTTCACTTCATTAACATCATTTGCATCATTAACACTATTTTCCTCTATTAATTAAATAATCTTGAATTTTTAATTAATTCATTATGTCATCACCTGATTTAACCTTATTCCTCTAGATTAATTAAACATTAATTATTTAATTACATCTCTAACATTACTTATTCTTCTAATTTAATTAAATAGTTATCATTAATTATTTAATTAATCTATGTTCCTTCTTCCAAATTAAATAATTAAACCAATTACTCAATTTCCCAAAGTTCACTCAAAATGGTCTATTAATAAATAAACTTTTATTTATTAAATCAAATACATATTGCACGTTCCTCTCAAGATCAATTAATTACTTAATTAATTAATTATCCTCACACATCACGTCCATTGATTACTCAATCTAATTTGTTAATTCCATCGATTATTCCAATCCCAATAATTATTCAATCTAATCCCACTGATTATCCAATCAATTGCCTTGATTGGATTAATCAGGTCAGTTAACTAATCAATCTATTTCCTCTCAACAGACCTCAATCGTTGATCATGATCTTTAATGTCTACATCTAGATCATTCATTTGAAATAAAAAAATCTATAAAATAACCCTCATCCCTCTCATAATAAGATCTGGAGAATTCATAGAAAGGTCATGTCAATGTGATTCTTGAGAAAAATGAGCAAACACTCTTGCATTATAGGTCATAATCATCATCATTATCAAGATTTTGTAAACCATGGAGGCTTTGTGTTGAAGAGAAATCCAACATATCAAGATGAACACGAATACACTCCAACATGCGATGGTAAGATTATGTAATTTGAATGTGTTTATGTATCCATTTAATTGTGCTAACATTGTTTATTGAATTCATCGCTATGGAAATTGCATTTCATGAGTAGGTTGGGTTTTATCCTTTTGTTTTGATTTCATTTGATTGATTTTATTGAGAATGCTTTTTTATAGATTTACTATGTATAGTTTATTTGCATCAATGTTTCAGATCACACTCCATGATCCATCATTAAGATAAAGAGATTTGTAGGAGAAAAAATGGGTGAATGCAGACCAAGCCTGGATATAAAGAGGAGAATATGATGCACAAGATTCAAGAAGGGTAATGAACATGAGGGAAAACAAGGTTGAAGAAAATTAGAAAATAGATTAAAAAAAAAAGAGAGAAAATAGGAGAAATAACAAACCAATAAATGATCCAAAAGAAGAGAAACCAAATAAAAAAATGGAAAAACAAACAAAGTTAAAAATCAATATTATATATATGTATATTTATAAAACACTTATAAACATTATTTATAATCAATATATATACACAATTTTTATAAATATTAAGAACAATAATTAAAAATAAAAAACAAACTAAAAAACTATAAGAAAATGAGAAATGAAAATGGATAAATAATAAACCAAAACAAATAATATATATAATTAATAATAAAAGAATATATATATAATAATAATGAAATAATATATATAATAAAAATAATAAATCAAAAGGAAATTAAGAGAATTAAAACAAACTAAAAAACTTGAAAGAACGAAGAACAACATATGCATATATGTGTGTGTATCCAATCAAAAAAAAACATACATAGACCTCTATGAATGTTTTGATTTGATTAGATATATATAAAAATACACACAAATATATATATATATATATATATGTAGCAAGGGAACTTAAAACCTAATGAAGAAGAAGAAAGAAAACCAATAAAAGAAAAAAACAAAAATTCACAGGCAGATGAAAGAAAGCCAAGAAGATAAAAAGGGGAGAGAGGAAGCAAAAAGATATAAATGAAAAAAATAATGAGAAGAAACTATAAAATTAGGCAACAAATAAAAGAAAAAATAACCTTAAAAGGATAACCAAAAGAGAGAAAAAATTAGGCAACAAATATAAGAAAATAAAAAATCAAAGAAGATAGAAATAGAAAGAAGAAGAAACAAAAGAAAACTAGAAAATAAAAGAACTAAAAGAAAACAAAATTAAAAAGGAAGAAGTTAAGAAATAGAAAAGAAGGGAAAAAATGAGAGATAAAAATGGAAGAAAACTAAAGAAAGAAAAGAATTTGATATCAAACAAAGAAAATTTAAAAAACAAGAAAAAGGAATAAGAAAGAAGGGGAACAAAAATGAGAGAGGAGAAAAGGCAAGGAGTGGGGGTGGGAGGGGGAAACTAAAGGAAATTTTGGAGGGGAAAAGGATCAGAGCGAGAGGGGGAGACAAGGGATGAAGTTGTTGGCATATGGCTTGGGGAGATTGTTGAGTTATGGCTTCTAGTGTTGTCATTGATGGAAACTGAAGTCACTATTGTGGTCCACAGATTAGAATCTGGTCATACCGGCAGCTAAAGTTAAGTATAGTGTTTTACCGGCACAGAGCATAAAGAACAAGGTATCCGGTTAGCATGTCAATCTGTATGATTCACCGGATCATGATCTTGAGTTGTGGATCCCCAGGACAGTTTACTATGCATCTATGTTATCTTGTTGTTAAGTCTTGTGTTATTGTCGTAACCGGTGTACGAGTAAAGAGATCCGACAGAATGTTTTTTTGTTTATTTTCTCATTGTGGCTGACCTATTCAATGTAGTGTGTTCACGAATATATAAGGGATGATTGTTCATATGTTTCTATGTTCAAGAATTTTTTTTTGGGTCCCAACTATAGTCTAGCCGACCTGTGTGGGTGCACATTAATTTTAATTTGTGATTTCAGCTGACCATTGAAGAATATTTCATGTTTTGTTAAAGTTGACTTGAAGTAATGAAATCCTTGTTAGCGGATATATATATATGAGATCGGTAATTCATTTTGTGAAAGTGTTTGGATGTGTTCATAAATCAGAGCAGATGTGTGTGTGAGTATTAGAAGGGTGATTGAAGCGATTTATGCATAGTTTTAGAAGGGTAGAAAATAGAGAAGAGCAGAGCAGAGCAGATATAGAGAATCAATCAGAAGGGCTAAAGATCATCTACAGAGCTTCATTGGAACTGAATCCAGGAATTTGGAGATGTTATCTTCTCAGTTCAAACTTTTTGTTGTAATCACAAACATTTTGTAAGGCAATGAGCCTTCCTTATTTTGAGCAGTGAACTCTAGGAAGTGTGCCTAAATGCATGTGCATTCCCTTTTGTTCATAATTTTAATAGAGTATAAATTGTGGATTAGTCTCCACCATGGTTTTTCCCCTAACAGGGTTTCCACGTAAAAATATTGGTGTTACGATGTCTTGATAGTCTCTTTATTGTGCTTGCACGTTTGTTTCAGTTTATATGTAATGAATGATATTGAAGTTTAAATATTGTTGTTGATAGTTTAAAGTATGGATCGAAATTGTTAAATATTGTGGAACACTGATTCACCCCCCCTCTCAGTGTTCCTAGGGTCCAACAATTGGTATTAGAGCAGGTTCCTCTTTGAAAGTTTAACAGATTGAGGTGGATCTTGAAATACAATGGACTGTGGTGGTCTTCAATTGTAGCTTATGGTGGCACTTGATAATCTTCATCAGTCTAAAGTAGAAGTTTTGGAGATAAAAGAAAATCTTGCGGATGCTAAAAAATTTATTCAATCATTGAAGGATAAAATCAATCAGTCAAGAGAAAAGAGGAAGGAGCTTTGTGATCAACTGAAACAAAAAGAAAATAAAAGTTTGGAATATGCTCACTTGAATCAGACCCTAAAAGAAATAACTAAAGAATGTGAAAAGCTTTCTAAGGAAAATTCTACTCTAAAGCTTGAGATGGAATCTGTGGCGATGAAGCTAACTAAGGAGATTGAAGAAAGAAATAAGAATGAGGAGAATTTGGCTCAGTCCTTGAAAGAAAAGTCAGAAGAATGCAGCAAAGTTAATAGTGGATTCATTCAGCTGGAAATTGAACTGCAACAATCCAGAAGTAATGAATAGGATCTTAAAAGATAGATAGTTATTCTCAGAGATGAACTCACTACTGCAAATGAATACAAGAAGAAGTTTAGGATCAGTTCTACTAAGCTTGATGAGCTGACTAAAGGATAGAAGAATGCAAATGATAAGTGAGGACTTGGATATGAGAAGGAAGAAAGTTTTGGATCTAAACACAAGGATCCCAAACAAAGAAATCAGATGAAAAAAGGCATAAGGTATCTGATAAGACAACCTAATGCTTAGAAGTTTAATGGTTACTACTTTTCTTGTAGTAAATCTGGCCATATGGCTTCTCAGTGTAGAAGAAAAGGTCCATCATTTTCTTGTCAGTGTTTTACTTGCAATAAGTTTTGTCATAAGTCAATTGAATGCAAAAGTGTGTCTATCAGTGTAAGGAATGTTAAATGCTACATCTGTGAAAAATTTGGGCATATTGCTAATCAATGTAGATCAAGGAGAAATCAATGGAATGGTCTAGACAAATAAATATGGTGTGTCACAATGGCAATTGATTTGGTCACATTGCAAGATTCTACAAGAACAGAAATATGGATAGAAGAGGTCCAATATATCAAGGAAGAATTTCATAGAAAGATGACAAAGGAAAAGGAAAAGTGACTGTGGAAGAGATAAGAGATTAGATGAAGAAAACATGGGTAAAGAAGAGTGAATCTGATAAGCTCGTACCGAAAGTTGTGCCGGTGATTCCTCTGGCAAATCCTCCAAAAATTAATTTCAGGCCATTGGCCTAGGGGGAGTTTTTCAAGAAAAATCCTTTGTCCCCCTATTAGTTTCCAGCTCTAGAATGCATAAATTTTTCAGTAGTTGTGCAATTAGTCATCAATTGTACCCATGATCACTTGTTCAGTAAGTTAAGATCTGGAAGGTCCACAGTTGGACTCTTCTCTTGCTGTCTAAGAAAGCAATGTAACGGGAATTCCTAGGGCTGAGCATTTATTGTAGTAAAAAGGTTAGGTGTGTGAAGCCATAAAAGGGTATTTGAAACCTTCATTTGTTACTTTGCATTGAAGAAGAATATTGAAAAGAGCCTCTGGAGCGGAATTTTGAAGGAGTCAAATTGATTCAGCGGCGAATTCATAAGGTATTACATCTCACTTGTAGAATTTCTAAATTTGTGCTTGGTAGAAAAACCTTATTTGGTACGAAAAATGAAGCAAATCAAGGGAATTGTGAGTCTAGATGAATATAGTAGCAAGAAGATCAGGGATGTAAGAAATTTGTTGCCAGCTGGTGAATTGAAGTGGCTTGAAGGTGCGAAACATAAGAGTTTGGACATTTGGAATGAATTTTTGTACTTTGACAACATGGAAGTGGTTAAGTTCATCTTGAGCAGATTGAATGAAGACACTCTAAATTTGGACAAATCTTATCTCATTTCAAAAGAGTTGATTAGAAATTTAACTGGGTTATGTAATGTTGGAGACATTCCAAAGAAGTTGATTCAGAATAAGGAATTTGAAATTCTAACCGGTGTAACAGGAGATCAGAGGGCTCTGGTTATTTCGACAATCAAAGATCCATTGACAAGGTACATTGCATATGGAATTTCATACAAAATTTTCTTCAGGAATAGGTAAGGATCAACCTCTGCAAGCGCAGTTTACATTTCGCATAAGATGATAATGGAGGACCAAGACTTTGACCTATGCAGTTTGCTAAAAGATCAACTGATGGAAAACATGCAATTGACAATGGATATAGATTATCCTTTCAGGTTTGGCACTTTGATCATATGTATCATAATGTATTTTCTAAATTACTTGCCTCAAAATGATAATGTGGTATGGAAGGAAAATGTACCAGTTTGTAAGCAAATCTTTGAACATTTCAACACTCTAGAAAACTGTTAGCAAGTTTATGCAAATTTCTTTAGAGAATTGTTAGGAAAGTTGGAGTAGTTGGTATCTCTCTTCCAGTAAAAATAATTGAAGTTGGATCATCTTTCGGTAAAATGAAGAGGAAGTAGAAAAGAGCAATAGAGTTTGTTGATGATACTTCTCTGGTACACAAGTCCCCTAAATTTGAAGGAAAAGGAAAAGAATAGATAATTGTGGACATACTCGATGGAGACTCTAATTAATACACCCCAAGAGATGAACCGGAATCAGTTGAATTGGATGTGATAATAGTAGAAGGAAGCGATGAAGAAGGTGTTTCATTCAAATCAAAACTATTGTAGATTGTTCAAGAGGAAGATGGAATGCAGAAGATTGTTGACATGTGGTTAGATTGACCCTCATATGAGCAGGATCTGATTGAGAATACTCTAGGTAGATACTTTGTGTAGAATAACATTGAATTGGAAAGTTTGTAGAATGTATTCCCTGAAGAGTTGATTGAGTGTATTAAGGAAGTTGTGGCCTCTAACTCTTAGGATAAGAAAGAAGAGGAAATAATCTTGCATTTGAAGGAGCAATTTAGGTTGTCCCTTACCAAATTGAAAAAGAAAATAAATGAGTTGAGGCAGTGCATTAATTTAGCTAATATCATTTACAACTATTGTCTTCGGTGGCCTCATGTTGTTGGAAAATACAAGGATAGGCTAGAGCAAATTGAAAGTGAGTTAAATAAAATAAGTCAAGATTACAGTATGTCTCAGGACAGGGATGGTGTAGTAAAGAAAAAGATTCAAGAATTACAGTTTGAGCATGCAAAAGTCTATTTCACTAGAAACACTCTTGTGGACACCTTTTGGAAAGTCGAGAATCTGACTGAATGCAGGTTGGAGCAGTTGATTGAGGTCTTGAGGAAAGGAGAAAAACTAGAAGAAGCAGTCACAATCCTAGAATCCTCATTCAAATTATTAACAAGACGTCTGAGAATAATAGCATGATCTTAATCATTGGGATTTCTGTAGAAGCATGGAAGAAATTTCTTCCGGGTATGAAAGATAAGTACAAGTTAATTTTCTAACTTAAGTAGCAGTTGTACTTCAAATTTTGAATTTTTGAAAGGGGGAGAGAGCTTAGTGAAGAATATATTTTTCATTGATGTCAAAGGGGGAGGAGAGCAGTGAAAAATACCTTGACATCCTAAAGGGGAGCAGTGTTTTCTTGTGTTTTGAAATTTTGGAGTTTGACAACGTATGTCTGGTTTTGAAACTTAGTCATTTTTCACTAAGTGTTGCCATTAATGCCAAAGGGGGAGATTTTTGGCATATGGCTTGGGTAGATTGTTGATTTATCGCTTCTAGTGTTGTCATTGATGGCAACTGAAGTCACTATTGTGGTCCGTAGATCAGAATATGGTCATATCGGCAGCTAAAGTTAAGTACAGTGTTTTACCGACACAGAGCATGAAGAGCAGGGTATCCGGTTAGCATGTCAATTTGTATGCTTCACCCAATCATAATCTTGAGTTGTCGATCCCCAAGAAAATTTTCTATGCATCTATGTTATCTTGTTGTTAAGTCTTGTGTTATTGCCTTAACCAGTGTACGAGTAAAGAGATCTGGCAAAATGTTTTTTTGTTTATTTTCTCATTGTGGCCGACCTAATCAATGTAGTGTGTTTGTGGATGTATAAGGGATGATTGTTCAAATGTTTCTATGTTCAGGAATTTTGTTTTGGGTCCCAACTATAGTCTAGTAGAACTATGTGGGTGCGCATTAATTTTCATTTGTGATTTGAGCTGGCCATTGAAGGATATTTCATGTTATTTTAAAGCCAACTTGAAGTAATGAAATCCTTGTTAGCGGATATATATATGAGATCGGTAATTCATTTTGGAGAAAAAAAAGACTGTGAAAGTGTGTAGATGTGTGTGCAAGTATTAGAAGGGTGATTGAAGCGATCTATGAATAGTTTCAGAAGGGAAGAAAATAGAGAAGAGTAGAGGAGAAATATAGAATCGGTCAAAAGGGCTAAATATCATCTACTGAGCTTCATTGGAACTGAATCCAAGCATTTGGAGATGCTATCTTCTCAGTTAAAACTTTTTGTTGTTAATCACAAACATTTTGTAAGGTAGTGAGCCTTCCTTATTTTCCGCAGTGGGCTCTAGGAAGTGTGCCTGTATGCATGTGCATTCCCTTTTTATATACTTTTAATAGAGTATAAATTGTGGATTAGTCTCCACCATGGTTTTTCCCCTAACAAGCTTTCCATGTAAAAATATTGGTGTTATGATGTGTTGATAGTCTCTTTACTGTGCTTGCATGTTTGTTCTAGTTTATATGCAGTGAATGTTATTGAATTTTAAATATTGTTGTTGATAGTTTAAAGTATAGATTGAAATTTTTAAATACTATGGAACACTGATTCACCCCCCCCCCTCTTAGTGTTCCTAGAGTCCAATAGAAGGAACCAGAAGGAAACTGGAAAGGAGAAAAAATGGGGGAGGGAGACAAGGGGAAGGAAGGGGCTAAAGCTAAGAGGGGGATAGAACTAGGTGGAGGGTGGGTTGAGGGTAGATAAAAGAGGTTTCCACGAGGAGTTTAAGGTCCATCCTTCATCTCAATTAAGGTTCTTCAGGTGGTTAAATATTTCAATAGCTTCTCAAAGTTTTCTTTTGAAGAAATTATTTTTTATGTATAAGATTTATGTGTTCTCAATACAATTGTTGTGTTTTTTTAGGATTGGTTGGTCAAGGCATATTTTATGACATGTTTGTGCTTGATGTCAGAACAATGTTCTTTGATTCTTGTACTGAAAGATTGACAGGTTTCACCTATATAGGGGATACCACCTAAACAATCAACCTTGTGAACACCTAAGTTGAGGTAGATGTTTCCGGGGTCTTTGAGGGAGGGGATGAGGTTTTTTAAGGTTGTCAAAGGTTTGAAGGCACATCAAATTCCCTTCTTAAGAAGGATTTTTGTGATTTTTTGGGATAAGCCTTCAATGTAAGGGAGGGTGGCATTGCAAGGAATCGAGGGTTGGATGGACTTAGGTTTGGAGAAGAAGTTTGATTTGGTTAGGTTGAATGTTCTAGAAATTTCTTTGTTTCTATACCCATTCAGGAGGAAGACATGGTGAAGATAAGTTAACTCATGGTTTATATTTTCTTCATCACAAATACAAAAGGCACACATGGTCAATGCTTTAAGGATGTAGGATTTTTGGGTAGGGTTGTGGTGGGAGGAAGAGTGAAGGTAGAGGTTGGTGTGGGTGGTTTTTTGAAAAATGCTATGAGCTAAGGAACCATTTGGATTGTTGGTGAGGAGGATATCGAGGAAAGGGAGTTGGTTATTAGACTCTATTTCTTTGGTAATTGAAATGCAAGGGTTCAAACTATTAAGGTAGGTATGGAACTTTTCTATATTTTCTAAACCATGTGGCCAACAAATATTGGTATCATCCACATAGCATTTCCACCATCTTGATTTGAGGGGGAAATTGAAGAGAGAAACTTCTTTGAAATGTTCCATCTTGATTTCATTGATAATAATCCTCATCCATAATTCCCCCTTGTAATATTTTATTCAATGAATGTCTCCATTATTGTTTGTATTTCTCTTGGAAAATATTTGATGGTTGTGAAGGTTTTCCCTTTCCACATTTGTTGACACAAATTATGTAAAAAATATTTGATAATGTGATAGCATTCTAATGTGTTACAAGCTTTACAATAGTCATTTGTTTATTACATATGGATTCATGCAGTTCAGTTTGAATAACTAAGTATGGTGTTTGTGTGACATTTGTGCTTTGATGGCATATATATATAGATCATATTTTATGATTCCTCCATGTTTTACTTTCTTGTTATTTGTGACTTAATTTCCCAATAGATAGCTATTGATTTCTATTCCACCTAGCTAATATCAAATCATTCAAAACAAATAAAACACTAATCAGTAGTTTGTTTTAGGTGATCCTTCATGTACACTCATGATTATTGATATAACCAGGGAATCATTCTCAAGTGAACATTAAATAGATATATTTTATGTGGGCCATGCTTGTGCAATCATATCAACTATATAAGGGTTATGTATAGCTAGTTTTTCTTAGTCTAGTGATAGTATTTGGGGCTAAAACATTAGGTTGGATTTGGTTTTCCTTGTTTCATTGTTGATCATTTTATATGATTTCAATACCTGTTAAGCTATACCCCTAGGAACACCTCTTGATTTTAAGTCAAGATTGAAGTGTAGGAGATCTACCCCACTCTCGTAGAGTTGGTCATTAACCCTCTATTGTTTTTTGATGAGTTGAATTCACTTGTACAATGACAACCCTATCCTTGTGAGTGAGATTTTTATCTAGGTAGTGGAGCATTATTTTTGAGACCCAACAAAATGGTGTCATTGCACATGTTGAGGAATTTTTAAACTTCATGGATAAATATCACTTTGAATATGAGGACATATGGATGAGATTATTTTTTAGGTCATTGATGGGAAAGGAAAATAATTAGCATGATGGTTTCCTAGAGAATTCCTTTTCCTCTTGGATTCATTCCATGGATACATTTAGAGAATAATTCACTTTAGACCCTACTACTCTTGTTGAAGAATATGAATACATCAGATGACAAGAGGGAGAGTCTATCATGGAGTTCAATCACAAGTTTGTTGTTGCTCTTTCCAAGATTCCAAGTGATTTATGACCTAACACACCTACCTATATTGATATGGTTCTTAAAGCATATGAAGTTGATTTGAGTTTAATAGGGGAAGAATTTAATTCATTTAACATGCAATATGCATACAAGTTCCTTGATTTTATTGATTATCTAAGAAATGATATATTATAAAATATTTATCCTCAAGAAGAAAAGTTATTGGTGGTGAACATGTTGTTAATGACAGTAATTAAATGAAGGTGGCATAAAGTAGAAGCATAATATCAAGTGATGATTGTATTTGTAGGTAGGTAGAGGAAGATGTTGGTGCATTATGTGATATCAATATAGATCAAGGTGACAATGTATGGACTAGCCTTCAATTGGATCAATCATTCATGGGTGATTGTAATAAAAATATTAATGATGACCACCAGCTTGAGAGTGAGGAATATGACCTTGTTGTTTCTTACAGTCATGTGGATAGTGAAGAGGATGTGTGTGTAAGAGATACATCAAATGAATCATCTCAAGTAGTTGATTATGCAAAGCATGCACATGTTGATGATGCAAATGGTGAACAAGAAGTTATTTTCTTCTTTGATCCCTTACTTTATTGTGTCCCCTTCTCTGATATTGAAGTTGATATTATTATTTTTATGAAAATAGTATAGGCACATCTATACATGAAAATAAAAATGCAGAGATAAGTGTTTGTACAACAGATAATATTCACTGTGAAGAGTTTTCACTTGAAGATTTTGAAGTGGCTGGTCATATGGATGCATATGAGAGACTCTTCACTTGGCGTGTAGTATGTTGTCTTCTCCATGTGTAGTACACTTCTAATGCATCATATTAAAATGATTTCACAGTGTTGAATATGGAAGGAGAGGTGCCACAAGTCTAATTTGTATAGCACATGTGTCACAATAGATTACCAAGAAATGATTGAAAAATAGATAGCTTGAGGAGTGTTACTCTTTGTATAAGGTGTCACTTGATCTAAAAGGATGTGTTGATGAAGATTACATTAGCATAGATGACAATGAGGTATGTTAGCAGCCTGTTGTACCAAAACTTTATTAAATTTACACAAATTTTCTTCATGATGAAGGTGTAGCATCTTGTGGCATGGATAATAGTGTGTCTAAGTTTGAGTGTTTCACTTGGGCCCAACATACATCTTGCAATGATGTTGAGCAACAAAAATTTCTCTAGGTTGATGATTAGCTAGCTGCTCATGTTTGTTATGTGCCAAATCTTCAAGTTTTTTAGTTTGAGTTATTAGAGGATGAATTTCCATTTATAGGTCAACATGAAGAAGTGGCATGTTATTCTTTGTATTGTGAATTGGAGGCATTATTTTTTTCCTCAATTCATCCATGGAGGTCAGTAGGTATGAAAATACCATAATTTATTTTGTTGTTGATTTAAGTTTTAAAATTTTTCCCCTTGGTGCTATAAAAATAAATGATGAGATGTATGGCAGTGTAGTAGCATATATTCTATGGTTTCCATATAATGGCAAGGTAACAAGTGGGGCATGTATTCAACTTTTTGAAGGCAATCACAAGGTTATTCTTGAAGGAATAAGGCTACAATTACTACAACTATGTGAAGGAAATAATTGTGGGTTGAGGAAAATCAATTTTGTGATATTGGCCATGTCTTCCCCTCCCTCTACCTTAGTCATTTACCCAAATTTGAAAATCTAAAGTATAGTTAATTCTAGGAATTTTCTAATCATTCCACATTGTAGAACATTCAAATGGATATCCCTTCTTCAAATCTAGCAAATATTGGATCAAAATTGGTTAAGTTATGTTTATGCAAGATTTTGGTTTGCTACCAACCTTTTGAAAAAAATTCTAATTGAACCAGCCCAAAGCCAAAGGGGTATAGTTCAATAGTGGTTAATTTTTTCATAAAGCACTAAGGAGGAAGTTTATATGTAAGTTCCAAATGTACATGGTTTAGTTGAAGTGGATTGTTCAAAAGATTCAATAGGGCCTCATATGTCTACAAAAGGATAAACCAAGCTAAAGTTGGGGTTTTTCAAAACAAGGAAAGTGAATCAATCCAATATTTTTAGCTGACTCATTATTCAATAGGTATATTTTTTATGTTGACCAAGTTCCCGCGAGGCTTGATAGCGATTGATTTCATGCAAATTCCAAAACTTGAAGGAAGGAGTTATCTTGCAAGTCCTTCCAAGTGAATTTTTTATTTACCTAATGTGTGGAATACAAATGATGATAAAACTCCTACATAAGTCTTGATGGAAATTGAAATTCCACATCATCCTAATGAATAAAATTTTCTCAAAAGTATGAGATTTGTTGGAATCAAATGTTAGACAAGACCTCATGGGAGAAGCGATGAAGTCTAGATGTGCCTACATGGGATCGATCTTTCTATGGAACCCTAATTAGGACCATTTTCCTACAATGTTCAAACATAGATCTAATGTTTGCATGCATGGAGTTGATCTAGAATGAAAGAAAGGTAATGAAGACTCAAATGGTCTACATAAAGGTTTATATTTTCACATGTACACTTGGAGAATGATATTTTGTAGAAAGGGAAATATAAAGTGTCAAAACTTCCCATGGTTCCTAGAACCATGGGAACCCCTGATAAAGGAGGTAAATAACTATAAAGGACAAATATTAAAGGAAAATAAAGATAAAATAATGCTTTATTGGTTCTTGGTTCTTGATGAACCTCTGACGTGTTCCTAATGACTTCCCCTTTCACCAATTAGCATTGTTTTCTCCACCTACCCCCTCTATAGCAGCATTAAAGTGTTTCCACATCTACATCTACCATGTTTTTGAACCATGGAGTTGTGTAAGGATATTTTAATGCTATTTGGTGTAGGTCCAAGGGAAGAATGTAGTGCCATACTTCATTTATTAACTGTAGAACCTTTTTTTGTCACACAACACCTCTAGGATGTAGCTTTGATGAATTTTATGGGTGAATTCTCATGTCTCTTACATTCAAACACATAGATCATTAATGAAAATGTATGGCCTAGGTTAGAGGAATGTTCTTCCATATTTTTATCAATCAAATAATATTTGCAGAGAACACTTTTCAACTATGTGTTGGTGGAGGTCATGGTTAGGGTTTCCTATGTGGCACGACTTTTCAGCATTTTGTAGACCTTCTCGAAGTGGGTATATTTTCCTTGGTTGCCATATTTTTGAAGGAGGTTAATATTTTCAAGAGGAGAGAGCAGTATAGAGCCACCAAAAAGAGATAATTTATAAAATAAGTCAGTATTTTCTCAATTCCAACTCTAGGTGTGGCATTTTTTGCATTGTAATGATTTGGTTTTATCCTGAGCTTGTAAAAACACTTTATAAACAATAAATATTAAAAAAATAAAGGTATAATCAAAATTATTTGTGTATCTCCATATATATGTTATTTATTTATGGATGTATGTTAATTAGCTTTTTTATTAGATATTTGTAAAATCCTTGTAAAGCCTTTGCAAGGTATCTTCTCAGCATAATAAAATAAATATATGAGCATATTCACAAATTAATAAGTAGACAAATTTAATATTCTAAAATCATCTATGATTTTCTTGAATGGACGAGTAGATTCCAACTTGCTTATGCATTTTTTACGATGTAGTTGTATGTGGTTTATTGATTACTGTATTACCTTTGTTGTTTTTACATAGTTGATTAAAACCAGAGACTCTATTTCCTAGTTGGATAAAGACATCAGTATATTATTGGTTTTCTCTCTCCACCATCCTCAATACACTAAAATTCATAAACTTAAACCTCTTTCATTTTCCTTAGTTTGTGAGTTCTACTACCATGTATGAATTTGCATAGCATCATAAAACATATTCTCATATAGTTTGTATGGAAGATTATCTATTTAATAAGGTTCGCATCCTTGCTTATTCAAACTAGCACATAGGTATATTATGAAACCTATATTGGGATACACTCTACACTAGTTATAGTTTGTTGTAAGGGAATATTTTATCCTTTAATCATCGTACAACACCTTAGGGAAACCCCCCTTGGTCTTCTAGAGCTAGAAGTGAAGGAGTGAAAGGAAGCTAAGGTAGCAGAACAACTTCCTACACTAACCTTGAAAGGAGAATAATGCAAACCTTTTACAGACCTTTAACAGAAATAAAAACTTAAACAAAAATAAACAAAAATATCATGTATACCACAACACAATGATTTACATGGGGAAAACCATTTTGAGAGAAAAACCCCACACTCCAAAAGTCACCCAATATACTATTCAAAAATCAAAAGATTACAATATACTTGTAGAGAAAGCTTCTCACAGGAGTATCACCACCAAAGATCAAGAGACAACCCAACCGCTATCAGACTCTCATAATACACCACTATCTACATACATCCCACCCACTTATAATTGTAAGATGGGGTGAAACAGTTCTAGCCTAGATAAAGTGACAGCCAAACACTTCTAAGCTATAAACCTCATCCAAAACAAGAGAATACAAACAAGGAGAGAAATCAAAATGCATGCAAATGAAATAGAACACTCCCCATTGAATTTGATTCCTTTTCTTGTCTCTCCTATTTCTCCTTTTGCAAAATTTTCCTTCATATTTGTAGTCTAACTTATGCAAATACCTACAAATTGTAAGTAGAAAGTTGGAGACAAAATAGTTGTTAAGGCAAAAATGGAGGAGGAAGGTTGCTTTTATAGACAGACATTCGAACGGATAGACGAGATTAATCTTCTAGAAAGATACCAATATCAATAGTGGAGGATTGATACACCAATAATATGCTATTCATGGGAGGGTTATGACGTTGACGGCTATGACAGGGATTAATGAGCAAGTGGAGGAAATAGATGAATTAAAAATTGAAAAATAATTAATTCATGAGAAGAGAATATTTGACCAAATGGGGAATAAATAATTCATTTGAATTATTTATTTAAGGAAATGGAAAATGGGTATTTAAATAGATCAATTTATAAAATCAATTTAATTAAATGGGGAGAGATGGAAATTAGACACTAAATAATTAATTTGATTTAATTATTTAATGGGAAGAGAAATGACGCATAATAAAATAATCTTGACAATTATTTAATTATAGAAGAATGAAAAGGTCAATGCATAGAAAAATAAAAATTATTATTATTATCTAACTATAGGCGAATGATAAAAGATAAATAATTAAATAAATGATGATTTATTTAATTATTAAAGAAAGGGAGTGTTAGCGATAAAATTAATTTATTTTAATTGATCAACATAGAATAGAGATTAGAAAGTGAATTAATTAAATAATTAAAAATTATTTAATTAATAGAGGGATATATGATCAAGAATAATCAAATAATTAAAATTATTCAATTATCAAAGGACGACGACCAGGAAAAATGATGCTCACAAACTTAGGACATTTTCCAGTGTCTACAATTTTCCTCTCTTTGAGATAATGTATTTCATCATGTTAAATAAATAAATTTAGTCAAAAGAAGCCCCAATGAAGTCAGGGTACAAGTATGCCCCCTCGGGAAAATTTTACAAATTTCCAAAAAGTTTCCAAAAAATTGGAAAATTGTCCCGATAAGACAAGTTGATGGTTAGGAAGTCAGTGATGAAGATGGAAATGAGTTTTGAAGTCATTACGGGGGTCAAATTCAAGATCAAAGTGATCAAAAGGTGCCCCCAATAGTAGAGACAGGTCAAAACCCCTAATTTTGGACCTATAAATAGCAATTTGAGTGTGAAAAAGGGTCATTTGCACATTCCAAATTTAGAAATTCCTAGAGTTTAGAGCGATTTTCCAATGAAGATGTCACCTATTCCAAAGGTCGCCCATAGCGCATAATGCATTCAGAGATACCACTGACCTGAGGGAGCACCTGCCCCGGTACGTACTACTAGTCCAACCTTTAATTTTTTTATTTTGCATGCATTCAGGTTAGGAAATAATTTAGTAGACAATTGCATCACAGGATTTTGTGATGCAATTGCATGCACGTTCGACGCATTCGATAAGCATTTCACTGCAATCATCTCATCACAATGCAATTGCAATAGGGTTAGGGCACAAGTGTTTGTGTGGCGACACACAAAAGGATGTGATGCAAATGACTTTCTAAGCTGCATATGCGAATGGGAGTGACACAAACGACTTGTTGTGATGCATGTAAAGTATGAAATGATGCATTTGAAAGGTGAGCGACACAATTGCAGTTGTGAGCTAGTTAAAAATATGTGTGATGCATGTGACAAAATTGTGATGCAATTGCCTAGTTAAAAATTTTCCCCAAATTAGCTAAGTTTGACTTGGTCAACATAGGTCCAATAGGTCAATTGAAGGTCTTGGATTGACATAATGGTTTACTTGATGATTTCAGGAGCGTCTACTTCCTATTTATAAATGGGAGTCAAGACCAGATGTTTTTTTACTGTAGGACCAGTTGGGCGAGGAGGAGAGATAGGCACTATTGGACCTAGGGTTGTTCTATGTCACATATATGCCCATGATTAGGGAAAATAGGGGGATGCTCACAGCATTGGCGAAGCAATGGCACTCTGAGATGAGCAGCTTGAATTTTTTGATAGGGGAGGTGACAGTCACCTTGGAGGATGTGTACAGGATTCTACAATTGTTAATTCTCGATGAGCAGGTATGATACGACCCTGCTCAAGGACTATAGGCCTTGTATGAGTACTATGATTGTGACGATGATGTATGTAAAGCTCGAGATCCAGGGTTACAAGATTTGATGGGAGACCCTAAAAGAGATATATGACAAATATGATTGTGTTCTATGCATATTAATAGCAAGAGTGATGATTCCCGGCCATAAGGGTCATAGTTTCCCAGTTGGCTAGGAAGAGGTGCTTGGGTCAATGATTTGCTTCGAGACAGTGTATGCTTTGTGGCCATGTTTTTATGCCATGCTTTATTTTTAGCTCCATGATTTTTCTTACAAGGGAGGGAAGAGTCTAAGCTACAAGGTGATATTGTTGACAGTATGGGCTTGGGAGCACATAGTAATGTTCTGACCTCTAATGGTACGACAACTAGGAGCCAGCACACCATATGCATCTAAGTACCAAGGGGCCCTGACATAGACATGTGTGGGGGATATTGGTTATTGGTGGCATGTTCTAGACACATTAGTCAACTTCATTTGGAGACCATATAGGACATGTGACTTGTGGATTGACAAGGATTATCATATTCCATGGTATCGACAGCCTAGGTATCTTATTGGGCACACAGTGTAGTCACAGCATATCATCAAGATGTATCTCTTGGAGAGGGTTTAGAGATAGTTTGGGGAGAAGCAGGGGATTCCCATTGGCACAACAGAGTATGGAGGGTCCTTGCAAGAGGTATATCCCTAGGGACCTCATATTTTGGTGACCACTATAGAGTAGGAGATAGATGCCATGCATGCATTGGATTAGGAGTGGAGAGGTGGGGATGTCGATGTAGGGATGATGCCAGAGTATGATGCCTGGTGGTTGATACATAGACCAATTCTCCTTACAAATCCATAGTAGCCAGTGCCAATAGAGTGGAGAGGCAAGGGCCTAAGAGGCCGATGAGGAGATAGGGGGTGAAGGGGTAGTGGGAGAGGAGACGGTGGATAGGGGGATGGTGGAGGACAGGGAGATGATGGGGGAGATGGATGGGGAGGAAGGGGAGGAGGAGACAGGAACGGGAGGAGGGATAGAGGATGATGGGAGGGTAGATAGCTACCACACATCAAAGAGGAGGAGATGGAAGAGGACCAGCCTAAGGAAAGGGTAGCGACAGAGGTGGAAGTGTAGCAGCACGCAGAGGTACCTGCAGGAGAGGAAAGACAGTCGAAGGCAAAGGCTATGGAGGTTGAGGTAGGTGGAGAGGGAGGACAAGAGGAGCTTGAAGTAGGAGGAGAGGAGGAGGCAGATATGGATGAGGTAGGGAGAGTCCTCCGTGAGAGGATTATCATGGGGGTAGAGGAGGTGGGACTGGAGGTGGAGGATATAGGTGATGAGGGGAGTGCATATTAGAGGATAGTTGTGGTACAAGTGTAAGGGTAGATAGTAGAGGTAGAGCTCAATATTGTCACTACTGAGAACGATGACCTTAAGGCTGAGAGGGATGAATTCCAAGTTGAGAGGGACTTAGCAGTGATTAGTTTTCAGTAGACAGATTAGCGGATGATCAATTTTATGGCTATCTACAGTGGATCTATTGTGGAGGTTGCACGGGAGTACGCCAAAGCTATCAGGGCCAGTCAGTATTACAAGGATCTATATGAGAGGATGGTCCCTCCAAAGAGGAGGGAGCCCTCCTTTTCAGAGATTGACAATATCTCACAGGGTAGGTCACGAAGTAGGACTCATAGCCGGAGCACACAAAGCAAGTATGAGGTGTGAGACTTCAGATACCATATGGGCTACTCCATATGACAGGCCTCCCTCCACATAGTACAAGTCTAGGGATTCACCATGTAGAGAGGATAGGGATTCCCCAAGGATAGGGGAGCAAGGCAGTTTAGGATAGGGAACCTTTTCATTTTTCATGTTATATAGACATTGATATTCTATTATTGAGCTTGCAAACTCCACTTTTATTGGACACGAGACATCATGACATTGTACCTATGACACATTATTTTTTTGAGTGATATATATTATATGATTTTCATGGTGGTTGTTGATATGAATTGGTATATGATTGTGCATTTCTATTTGTGATGATGATATTCTATGTTATGGATGTGTATGTAGTGATTATGATGCTTATTGATGCATTCTATATGGTTATGTGATGGTATGACATGCTTTTATGATTATTCTTAGATGACTATGTTATGAATTTTTATGATATGTATGGATGATAAATGCAATATGGATGCCTAATTTTATGGATGTGATATGATATGATGATGTGATGCATTTACGATTATGGGTGTTTATAAATGTTTATGCTTTTTATGATGTGTATGGATACATTTTATATGATAGTGTAATGCATAGATGATGTTGGATGTTTATTATGATATGTATTAGTAATGAATGCAATGGAAATAACCTAATTTGACAACCGCAATGTGATATGCAAATGTATTGATTTAGAATGTCTAATATGAATGCAAAATGTGATGTGTAATGTGATATGTTATTAATGTGTTGTAATATGTTTGAAATCCTTGTAATGTGAAATGCAATACTATATGATGTAATGGATTGTGATGTGAAATGCAATGTGATATGAAATGAAATGCTATGTGATATGGGATGTAATGCTATGATGGAATGTACAATACAATATAAACACAATAGTATGATGATGCTAATATGATGATAAGAGGTTAATTCTATATGGAAAATCTCTATGTTTTTGTATTTTCTTATGCAAATATATGTGACCTAATATGATAATGTTGATTATGATGAAAATGTTTTCTATGATGATGTCTAATGTGATTATGTATGAAAGATGTTTTTGTGTGCCACATGACTCTATCAAGATGTAGATAGAATAAATTTTAGTGCGGAAGAGATGGAAGTTAGCGTGAAAGAGGGGAAAGGAGATGAAGATGGAAAGTTAGATGGGAAATGAAAAGGAACCAACTTTCATGATTTTTATAGTTATCATCATCGGGCATCAAAATTGTTAAAAATGGAACACAAACACCATGGTATGATGTAGACCAAGGTGTGCAAGGTGACAATTTGTGAGAGACAAGAAGTCAAAAGACAAAGTCAACAGACAAGGAATGCCCAACTCATACTAAGGACCCAAGTATCCCAGTCTTTTTTCCAAGACAAACCATAGACAACAATCAAAGAAAAGAGGCCATGATCCATCATCCTCCCTCTAAATTCATTAATGGGACATCCTCAAGGTAACTAGTAATATGACCGAAGACCAATAAAAAAGATAATACAAGTTTAGATCAACAAAGTGCTTGCCAATAGAGATAGTGTTTGCCAATGATACTAATAATATTGTTTGAGTTGATTGATTAGGTTGAACAAGATGACTGAATTGATGAGTTGACAAATTGATTTGATTGATAGGATGACAAGGATTGATTGATAATGATTACGCCTAATTTTAGGAAGGACGCATCCTAATTAAGGCAAGATTGATTGACCAATATGACAAGATTGATTGATTTGTTTGACAAACATTAATTGATTTGTTTGAAAAAGATTGATTGATAAGGTTGACCAAGCAATGTGATAATACCTAATTTTAGGAAATACATGTCCTATTTAAGGCAAGGAACACATCTGCTAAAGTTGACCAAATGACAATTGTTGACAAGGAACCTAACTACAAGAAAGACATCCTACTTAAGGTGAATGGCCAAATTGACCAAAGAAAAATTCTAATCTCAGGAAGGACGCATCCTGATAAAAGACCAAAGATAGGATTGAATGAGACAAATGACATAATGCCCCATTCTGATTGAATGGCCAGATTGATTGATTGATCATAGGATAATTGATCGATTGAAGATGAAATATTTTGTTGGTTATGTTTGCCTATTGATTCATGATTTGTTTTGAATGATGATTGCTTGTGGACAAAGAACATGACTAGACTTGAAAAACCCTAAAGGATTGACCTAGGTGGCCTTGGGGGCTCATCAATTGATGGCCTTAGCTATGTTATACACACAGAGACCTCGTAGTTTGACACAACTTGGCTTTGCCTTATTTGACAGAAGACGGAGTCATGATTTTATTTGGACAACCTAAAAGGATTGACCTAATGTCTCAGGGGCTAATTTAAGATGAGCCTTTCCTACATAGAAAATACACAAAGACAACATAGTTTGACCCTACTAAAACAAACTGACTCATACTCGGACTCTGACTCTAGCTCTGTTTTTTGAAATTTTTGAAGGTTTTATGATTTTCTTGGATTTTGAAGTTTTATGATTTTTTTGGATTTTGATGTTTTATGATTTTGTTGGATTTTGATGTTTTATGATTTTTTTGGATTTTGATGTTTTATGATTTTTTTGGATTTTGATGTTTTAAAAGGCCGATACCATGTGTTATTTCCCATGAAGACATGAGTCAATAAATTTCCCCGGGTTAGGTATAGGGCTACTATATTATTCAGGAGGGAAAGTGGCGAATGCAGAGGATGATCATGAAGGAAAAGGATGCTAAATGTCGGTGGTTCTCAGGCCATGGAAAGGATGATGAAGCTTTATTTTGGGATGATTAACATGTTCAAATGGATGAAAGGACCAGATAGACTGACAGTAGATGGAGGAGCATAGACTGACTACATGGTGCCTATTTGATAGGTTTTCACCATGGTACTTAATTCAAAGTGCCACCAAAGTGGTTTTCACTTTTGGATGAATTATTTCTCTTTACTATTTTTTTATTTTTTCATTTTTTCATTTTTTTTGTTGTCACCAAGCTACCTATTTTCCAGGTTTTCATGAGGGTGACCATTTTTTTGATTTTTTTTATATTTTTTGAATTTTTAAGGGGATACCCTAAGAATCAAGTGTAGTTCTTGCGAAAAAGCATGTTGTTGATAGGCTCAAACAACGGTTCTCCTTCAGGAGTAGACAGCTACTAAGCACCAGATCCATATGAGGTTGTGACGATAAAAGGGCCCAACCAATTAGGTTCAAACTTTCTGGGCTTCTCTTGATCTGCTTGATTCTTAAAATTTTCTTTCAAGACTAAGTCACCAATGTCAAAGCTTCTAGGGTGTACTTTCTTATTGTAACTACATTAGAGGTGATTCTAATAGGCTTGCAAATTTTTCAAAGCATTTTGTCTCTTTTCATCCAGTAACTAGCTCATGTAGACGGGATACACAATATTTTTCTTGATCAATCAAGCCTTGCATAGAGACTTGTAGGGATGGTAACTCAACCTCTATAGGAAATATTACTTCAGATCCATAGACAAGGGAATATGGTGTGGCTCATGTAGGGGTGCGGACACTAGTGCGATAGGTCCATAAAGTAGGATTAAGTTGTAGGTGCCAATCTCGGTCAACGTCATCGACAATATTCTTTAAGATTTTTAGGATTATCTTATTAGATGCCTCAACTTGACCATAACCTTGGGGGTAATATGGAGTAGAAAAATGATGTTGGATATGGAATTTTTCACAAATTTCATGGACATACTAATTCTTAAAAGGGTGACCATTATCTATAATGATGAACTATGGGATACCATAGAGACAAATGGTGTAATTCAGGATGAAATTGGCTATCTGCTTCCTAGTAATGTAGGTTAGTGGGATGGCTTCAATCCATTTTGTAAAGTATTCATTAGTGACAAGGATAAACTTATGTCCATTAGTACAAGTGGGATTGATCTTTCCTATGAGGTCAAGTCCCCATTGAGAAAATAGCTAGGGCGAAGTAAGTTGTTGTAGCTCCTGAGCTGGTGCATGTATAAGATCCCCATGAATTTGACAGTGGTGACATTTCTTCACAAAGTGATAGGCATCACGTTCCATTGTAGGTCAATAATATCCCATTCTCGTGAGCTTTTAGGTCAGACCAATAGAGTAAGCTCCACATATACTATGGTGTACCTCTTGTAAGGTTGTTTGTGCTTCATTTGAGTTGAGACATCAGAGGAGGATACTATCTAGGCTATAGTAGTAAAGGATATCTCTGATGATGGTGTATTTGGATGCCTGTCGCATAAAGGCTTTGTGTTGGTTGAGGGACAAGTTAGGTGGGATAATCTGGTCATGCAAGTAACTGTAGGTGTCTATGTACCAAGGAGATTCAAGACCAACAAGTTCGCACACAAGTTTAGTTTCAGAGACATCGAACGCAAGGATCAATAGTTGTTCTACCAAGAACTCATATTGTGAAGCATTGTTAGGAATATCCAAGAGAGATCCAATTGTATCCATTGTGTTAGCTACTTTGTTTTGGATTCTCAGTATTTGTGTAAATGTAATATTTTCAAAGTAAAGTCTAAAATTTTCTACCATGTGCTTGTAGGGTGTCAATTTCTCATCTTTGGTGTCATAATCATCATTAACTTCTTTAATCACTAACTAAGAATCACCATAGACCTGAAGATCCTTGATTTTTCATTTTATTTCCATTCGGAGTCTTGTCAATAATGCTTTGTACTTAGCCATGTTGTTTGTGCATGGAAATGATATTCAGAATGACTTGGGAATGGAGTCTCCTTGAGGTGTGATGAATAGAATTCTAGCTCTTGAACCATGACTTGTGTAAGATCCATCAAAACAAAACTTCCATGTGGTTGGTGTCTCTATTACAAAGATTGATTCATCTGGGAAATCAGATATCAAAGGACGATCTGCTTTTACTAGTGCATGTGAAAGTTGGTCAACTATTACTTTTCCCTTTATTGCTTTTTGATCCATGCACTCAATGTCATACTCAATTAGTTTCATAACCCACTTAGCTAGTCTTCCTGTCAAAGCTGCTTTACTAACAAGGTATTTCAGAGGATCAATTTTGGCAAGTAGTTTTGTCTTGTGATTCAAGATGTAGTGTTTCAATTTATATGCTACAAATACCATTGCTAGACATGCTCATTCAATAGGGCTATAGTTCAACTCATATCCAACTAAGGCGCGACTGATATAATAAATTACTCATTCCTTGCCATCATTGTCATTTTGTGCTAGCAATGCCCCTAGTGTTGATGCAGTTTTTGTCACATATAGTATCAAATTTCTTCCATCAATCGAAGGCATAAGAATCAGTGGAGTCAATAGGTAATGCTTTATCTGATCAAATTCTTCTTGGAATTTCTCTATCCAATTGAATGGAATTCCTCTTCATAACAAGTGTTGAAATGGATGGATCTTTTCTACTAGCTAAGCAATGAACCTATGGATTGATTGTAGCCTTCCTTGTAATATTCTTAGTTGACTGATGTCAATTGGTGGTGGCATGTCCAAGATAGCTTTTACTTTGGTGGGATCAACTTCTATTCCTTTGTGAGATACAATATATGGATTAAGCCTAAGTTGGTACTTTTCAAGTCATGTGAAAATCTTGTCCAACACTGCTAAGTTTCCACTTCATTCTAGAGATTTAGAGAGAAGGTCATCAACATAGTCTTCCATAAGTACATGCATATAGTCATGAAAAATAGTATTCATGGCTCTCTGATATGTAGCTCTGGCATTTTTAAGTCCAAATGGCATGACATTCTAACAAAAAGTTTCCCAAGTGCATGTGAAAGTTGTCTTTGGTTAATCTTTGGTGGAAATTCTTATCTGATTATAACCTGAGAATTCATCCATAACTGAGCATTTCATACCCAGTAGTAAGGTCTACTATGATGTCAATGTTTCGTAAAGGAAAATCATCTTTGGGACAAGCTTTGTTGAGATCTCTAAAATCTGTAAATACTCGAATTTGACCATTTCGTTTTGTGATAGGAATGAGTTTTGATATCCAATCTACATAATCAATTGAGCGTATGAATCCAACATCCAAGAGTTTCTTTAGTTCCACCTTGACAAGGAATGCAATCTTGGGGTGCATTTTTTCATAAAAAAAAATTATATGGCTTAGCATTTGGAAAGAGCAGCAAGTGATGTAGAACAAGTTCAGGATCCAATCCAGGCATGTTAGCATATGACCATGTGAAATTGACTTGTCTTTCTGAAAAGAATGCTATGAACTTAGGCTTTTCCTTGATGGTCAAAGATGTTGCTAACTGTATGATTATGGAATTGTCTTGTGTGTCAATATTTACTTCTTTTGTTTCTTCTATAAGCAATGATGATCTCTCTCAGTCTATAGGTGGACAATCTAGTCCTCCATCCTTGAGCGCCTCAGAGAGGTTTTCACCTTTGGATACATCCTTTATTTTTACTTTTTCATGGTCAGCATGCACCTTTCAGTTTTCACTTGAAGACATATTATTTTTATTTTTATTTTTGTCATTTTCACTTTTGCAACTAGAGGATAAGATGGCCTTGCCAAAGTATGTTGCATAAATGAGTTCTATAGAAAATCTAGCCTTATGATCCCCACTCAATATTCCCTCATGAAGTCCCATGAACTTAGCGATTGCTTTTTCATTCTCGAAAGTGTCCAAACTTGGTGGTCCTTATTGACCCCAATCTATAACTTGGGGGTAGACAAGGGAAAATCCATCATTGCTATTGTCAAGAGTCATTGTGTAGGAAGATAAGGTAAAGACAAAAGTAGAGTCATCAAGTTCCCAAGATGAAAAACCAATGGTTTCCCAAAATTGTTTGATCCACTCTTCTTTGTTCAAAGGGACTTTTGGATGGGGACTTGGCAAGCTTGGCAGGGGATTAATTGTAAACATTTGACCGAATTGTTTTCAAGGAAAGGCTCATCAAATATCCCAAATAGTTTATCAAGGTCCATAAAGTAGTGGAGGAGAGGGAGTCCCATTCATATTCTTTGGAATTGGCATCATAATCCCAAGGGTCCTTGTATGTCTCGATCTCATTTGAAGTATCAAGAAACTTACTCGAAGATAACCCGATACCCTAGATAGTCACTTTTACTAGCACAAACCCTAACCCATGATTCTTTAGGAATTTAGGAGGCTATAAGGGTGTTATCTCCTAGAAATACACCCTAGGCACAGTGATGAAACTGAGCCTTTCTAGAGAAACATGGGATCATTTCAAGGATGTGGGTCACCTAAATTTGAAATGAACCTCTGGAGAAGGCCAGCTTCCTTTGGGTATCACCTAAACTAATGATTCTGTAAAGGGAAAAGGGAGAAGGAGTACACGAAAGTGAAACTAAACTATGGTGATACATTGAATTGATGAGGAATTATGAAATGAAAACAATATGAACATACACTGGGAAACATAACTTCAACCATTTCACATACTCAACACAACTTCTTTTAGATCTACGCATCAATCTTAACAAGTTCGATCTACATACACATCTTAGGGAGGAAAGATAAATTTCATGACTTTAAGGTATGAATGTAGACTTATAAAACACAGTTAAAGACTTGCATAATCAAAAGAGAAATACAGAAATGAGAGTAGTACAAACATGAACACTAGCTTCCAAGGTAAACTCTATGTTGTATTCTAGATTCCAGTTGAGTTACAAAAACATACATTTAGTCGAGAAAGGATTGATAAAAAATCACTAACTCTTTAGAGTGTATAATCCAAACTATTTACAAAAAGGCAAAAAATTCCTTATATATCAAAAATGTGTCGGCCCCTTAGGGCTTACAAAATATCAAAACTCAGAATAGATCTTTCCTTAGATCTTTTCATGTAGTTAATGTTGCACCTTGCATGTCCTTGTTGTCCATGTCGGTGAAGGAGTCACCTCCAGGAGTGGTCTTCTTCAGATCTTTCTGAAACCATTGCATTTACTTCCTGGTATCGTGTCCACCTTGAACCTCTTTCACTGAGTGCTTTGAATTCTCTTGATCTCAAAGCAGATACACATTTCTTTTCATTCCATTGATGTTCTTCATCTTGGTCAGGCTGCCATGGCTCGCTTTTAGATCTCTCTAATTGGTCGAGTAAACTCCACGCAAACTCTTCGGGTGGTCAAAAACTCTTATAGAATCGCATCTCGGCGAGACACTGGAAGTGTCTCATTGATGCAATTAAATCCTCCTAGAACCATCGGCATAACATGGAACTATCGATGAGAGTTCTTATTAAGCCAAAAAATCATGCCGATATCGCCTTTATTATCGCCCAGAATATCGGCAAGACCTCTTGCTTCTGGAAAGATGTTACAATGAGCCCCTTAGAGTCACACAAAAATCTCTTCATCGCTAAGACCTTCACCCTTCGGTAAGACACTTTGGCGAGCAGCCCCATCCCTCCGAGCTCCTTTCGTTCAATGAGACTCCCTATTGGTCGGTGAGAAATCTTATTGATCTCTCCTTTTTCTCCCCGAGCTCACTTGACCCCATCGCCAAGACATTCTCGGGTCGCCGAGACTTCTTAGCGGGCTCAAAATGTTACACCGAAGGCTCTCTTTACTTCACTAAGATTACTCCTCGGTGAGCTTCTTTATGTTGGCGAGACTTCCTTTCTTTGCCTTGAACACATTCCATCCCACTGAGCTCTTTATTTCCTTCGGCAAGACCATGACAAGTCGGGAAGACTTCATAGCGAGGTCCAATAGTCATACCGATTCCTGCTTTCCATCGCTGAGACCACCTTCATTTGCCAAGACTTCTTATAGAATTCCTTTTCCTTCTGCGAACTCTTCATTTTGGGAAGACTCTTGGTGAAACCCCTTGTTGTCGGCGAGACATTGGCCTGTCGGCCAAACCTCTCACCGGGCTCCTTATCTCTCGGTGATGAGCTACTTTCTCTTCGGTTGGGGAAACATCACCATCTCGGTGAGACCTCAGGGCAAAAACTCAACGCTATACCAAAGTCAATCCACTTCGGCAAGACCTCAAGAAGTCACAAGGACCTCATGGCAAAAGCCTCAATCTCTCGGTGAGCTCGGACCATTCCTCGATAACACTCCCCGTCAGTCAGTGAGACCTCCACCGATGTCATGACCATTCGTCGTGCTCTTGTCTTGTCACCGAAAATTTGACATGTTGGCTAGACCCCTGGCAAAAACATCCTGTCTCCCCAAACTCACATCTTTCAGCCAAACTTTAAGCCATCGGCGAGACTCATGCCAAAGGCAACAAGTTACATTGATATCACTTCTTCCCAGCGAGATCTTCACTATTGGGGAGACTTCGCTTGGTCGGTAGGACTTACTCCGAAGTCACCAAGTTACACTAAAAACAAAACCTTCGACGTGACCTTCTTCATTGGCCAGACCCTTGGTGAAAACATCTTGCTTTGGCGAACTCACTTCCACTGTCGGTGAGACACCTCCTCATCGCCAAGACCACATAGCGATGAGAACCTGCTTTGCCGAGAACGCAACCTTTCCAGTTAGCGAGACATGCTCCCGTCGGCAAGATGCTATGCCGAATATGATCCTTCAGCGACCCTCTTCTTTTCTTTGGTGAGACATCAGAGAGGTCTTAGTGACTCTCTCCTTAGAGGATTTTCATGCCGAACTTGAACAAGGCAGGCTTCCCAACTGAATTCCCTATGACCATCATCAGATTCATGACTTTTTCCCTTGTTTGAATGCTCCATTTGGCCTTCTCGAACCTCTATCACATGATTTATTCTGCCTGATTGATCCCATGGGTGAAAATTAGGTAACATTTTTGGCGACCTTTGCTGGATGTTTTCCTGCTGAACATGAAAAACTAGTAGCCAAAATTTGTCCATTGGGCATGGAGTCGTTCAGAGGCTCAAAAAACAAACAAAAATATCAGTTTTAAATAGGGGAAAATGAAAGATGATATTTACAGTGCCATCACAGCACCTAGGAAATAGAAAATAATAAACCTAAAGCATAAAATCACTTATTGAAAACATAAACCTAAATTAATATGTACAATAGAGGAACTCCATCAGACTTGAAAACAGGACTTAAGGTGTATCCCATTGACTAGGATAGGGAGCACTTCCCCTTCTATTGTAGCTAGTTGATAAGCATTGTGCTCCTTATAGTCTCTGATAATGAATGGGCCTATCCATATGTTGTTGAACTTGGTGTGATGGCCTAGCCTACTTTTCAGAACATCCCATTTGAGCACGAGGTCTCCCGCCTTAAAATATTTTGTTGTTGCCCTTATGTCAAATGTTTTCTTTTTTTGGAGCTGATGATACTCCAAATCCTTCATTGCTTTGTCCCCTAATTCTTCTAGTTCCATGAGCTCTGCATACCTCACAGATATTGGGTCTTGTCCCTCAAACATCTCCAACTGGCGAACAATATCAAGAGCTGGAAGCTCTACGGACAAAGGCAATCTTGCCTCTCTACCATAGACTAACATGTATGGTGAGTTAGCAATATACCTCTTAGGAGTCACCCTGTCTGCCCACAGTGCATACTTTAGTTTGATGTGCCAGGTTCTTTGATTATCCTCCATTGTTCTCTTAATAATCCTGATGAGATTCTTATTTGTGCTTTCAGCTAAGCCATTACCCTGAGGGTAATAATTTGAGGATGTACTCAAATGAATGCCATGTTGAATGACCCAATCAGTTACTCTTAGACCTACAAATGCCAGAGCATTATCAGAAATGATAGAGTCAGAAACTCCAAATCTGGTGACTATATCTTCATAGAAGCTCAAAACTGAAGATTATTTTGCTTCTTTCAATGCAACCGCTTCTGTCCACCTTGTAAAATAGTCAGTGGGTGTAAGTACCCACTTATGACTAGCACTAGAAGGTGGATTTATTAGCCCAATGAAATCAATTCCCCATCTCATGAAGGGTTGCTCCACTTGAATTGGATGTAGAGGCATAGCAGGTAGCTTTTCTTTTCCTACAAACAAGGCACATTTGATAAACTTTCTTGACCAAGCATATGCATCCTTAAATAAGTTGGGCCAGTAGTAACCAGCTCTCATGATTTTCCAAGTAGTTGTCCTTGGAGCAAAATGACCCCCTGCGGCTCCATTATGAAATTCATGAAGTACCTTTTCAATCTGATCACTGTGAATACATCTTAATAGAACACCATTTAGATCATTTTTGAAAAGAACATTGTTTAATAGCACATATGGTATGGACTACAATCTAAAGTATCTTCTTTTGGCTCTATTTAGATCTAGTGGACACTCACCAGTTTGTAATAATTGGGTCATGTCTTGAACCCAATTAAGTGTCACTACAGGCACATCATCCTGAGCATCTTGAGACTCATTTGTATTAGCAAAAATAGCATCCTTTTCTAATTCAATTTCACTGATTGATCTTGTTGCAAGCTGTTCACAGAGACCTTTTCCTCTAACTAGTTTGGTGATCTTGATATCTACATCATACTTCATGACCTTGGTGATCCATCTTGCTCTTTTTTCATTCAGATCTTTATTCAATAAAAATTCCTTCACACTTGAGTGTGCAACCAGAATATGAATCTTGTTGTTCGAAATTAAAGGCTTGAATTTCTTTAGGCTTCTGATCACAGAGAGAATATGCTTCTCAAAAAATGTATACCTCTCTTCATAATTAGTAAGTATTTGACTAAAGAAGGCTATTGGCTATTCTAAGTTGTCACTATTTTTCTATACCAACATAGTAGAGATTGAACTAGCGCTGCCAAAAGCATACAAAAATAAATCTTTAGAGAAATCTGGATTTACCAATGTCGGGGCAGATGCTAAAGCCTCCTTGATTTCTTCAAAACTATGCCTTGCCTCCTTTTTCCAACTAAAAACCGTGCTCTTTTTTAGCATGGCAGTCAAGGGTTGTAGAAAATTTGCAACATTAGGGATAAATCTTCTTAGAAAGTTAATCCTCCCCAAAAATCTTTGCAATCCCTTCTTATGATTAGGCAACGGTAGCTCCAGTATAGCCTTAACTCTTTCAGGATCAATGGCAACTCCATATTTTGATACTATATGGCCTAAAAGTTTACCTTCATGAACTGCAAAAATACTTTTTGTAGGATTTAGGGAGATACCAAACTCTCTACATTTTTCAAAAACTTGCTTAAGATGTGACAAATGTTCATCAGCGTTCTTAGAATAAACTGTTATATCATCTAAATAAATCAACATAATCTTGTTGATCAAACTTTGAAACACCATGTCCATGGCCCTCTGAAACGTGGCCCTAGCATTGGATAAACCAAAAGGAATCCTTTTGTATGCCATGGTGCCCCACTTAGTTGTGAAAGCAATTTTGAACTGATCTTCCTCTTTAACTAGCACTTGATTATAGCCTGAAAAACCATCCAACAAGGAAAATTTTTCAGAACAAGCAACTACTTTTAAGATTTGTTCCATGGAGGGTAGCGGGTAGTGGTATTTCAAAGATGATCGATTAAGATCCCTAAAGTCTACACATAGTCTTATCTCACCACTCTTTTTTCTAACTGGAAAAGGGTTAGAAACCCATGAAGTATGCTTAATAGGAAAGATGATACCCCCTTCAACCAATTTGGTTAGCTCTTTAATCATTAAGGGTTCAACCTTAGGATTCAAGGGCCTTTGTTTCTGCCTTACTGGCTTAGCATTAGGTTCTAACTCAATTGTGTGCTGAGAAATATGGGGATCAAACCCTCTCAAATCTAAGTACTCCCAAGCAAATACATCATGAAACTCTTGGCATAAGGCAACAAAAGCTTGTTTATCTTCATGTGAACAAGTTTTTCCTATCTTAAGGAGCTTACCTTTGAAAATCTCTAGTTCTTCATAATGCTCTTGTTGGACTTGCAAGCCAGCTTTACCCTTTCTAAGCTGATCATCAGTGTTGAAAATCAACTCTAAGGTAACAAGACCCTTGGGTAGCTTATTTGTCTTCAGTTGTATGACCTGATCATCATACTGCTGCTTGAGTTTTGCTTGATTAACCATGGAGAACTAATTTTTTTTTAGCAAAAAGAAAAGAATCTGTTTGTCACTATTAAAAACTTGCCAGTGAATGTTGTTATCAGGAATTGATGGCCTGACTACCACTTTCACATACTGTTGTACTCTCTCTTTTCTAATATCTCCTAGAATATCAAACTGTGCTCCAACGACTGCAAGCCTATCAGCATACTTGTTCTAGTTCCTTGGGATAGATACCAAGTTAAAGGCATCAAAATCCTCAATCACATTCCACACTTTGTTTCTATAAGACTTTAGTGTGTCATTTTTAGCAATATTCAGGCCTCTTACTTGATTGACAATTAACTCACTGTCCCCATAAACTTTCAAGCAGGTAATTCCTCTCTTCCTTGCCCACTCAAGACCTTGAAAAAGGCCCTCACACTCAACAGTTTTATTAGAGCACGCAAAAGCAAAACAGAATGCAGAATAATATTTATCACCTTGGGGAGATACAAGCATTGCACCTCCTCGAGCTCCATTTTTGCTTCTAGAACCATCAAAATGCATCTCCCATAATTCATTCTGCTGCTCAAACTGACTTTATCCACTTCTTTCAAGATTTGGCATTTCTGTCCCAACTTCATGCAATACATAATTGCCCAGACCAACATCTTGAATAAGCTCATTTGGATTATCAACCAAGTTCTCAGCTACCCATTCATTCAGGAGTACCTCAAGTACACTCACAGCTTGTAACTCTTGTGCTACAGCAAGTTCGGTATCCTCTAAAATAATAGAATTAACATTTATAGCAGATGGCACATAAGGTTCGATGTGATCCTTGGCAAGGGACTCAGAAGTTATAGTTGCCTTGGTACCATACCTGGTCCTAAAAAGCATATGGGACCAATCTGTAGATAAATATCCTCCAATTTTAGCTGTAAAGTCTTTAGATAGGCATAAAGCAAAAAATGGAGGCAAATCTATGACAAACACATCTTGCGGGATTAAGAAATTGGGACAAGCATGTAGTGTAAGATTGAGATTTTTAATAACACCTATAGTGTTTACTATTGTCCCATTCAATTGAAGTACTCCCTTTTCTAATGGTTGGTAATGTAAACCTAGCTGGTCTGCAATCTTTTTTGGCATTATCGAACTACTAGCCCTGCTATCAATGATGCAATTGTGTACCAGTTTATTCCCCACTATTAAGGAAACATAGAAAGGATGGGGCTTGACACCATTAATTTTTTGTGTGGTACTATCCAAAGGTGCATTGGTTAAAACTAAATTTTTTTGGCCTAAAGAGACTTCATTTGGAAGATTCAAACTAACTGGATTTGACAAGGCTGACTGTAACAAAATGATTTGACCAGGGATTGCTAAAGAGTCCCACATCGAAATTGAAACATTCATTTTTTTCATACTTTCAACAATGTTGAAAGGTGCAGATATATTTACCTTTGGCTACATCTTTACAACAACGTGGTCAGGTTGCACTTGACTTGTGGATGAAGCATGTAAAGGCTGCTCCTTACTAGTGTCATGACCTTGCTGCAAAGTGTGTGGTACTTGCTGATTTGATGGGCCAACAACTCCCTTATTTTTATTCATTGCTTGTTCTATTTCAAAAGCCCTCTTCCTGGCTCTGGTATTAGTAACAATAGATGTGTCACCCTGGTTCACTCCACAAAACTCCTCTCTCTACCAATTCATGAGAGTTGAATCATCTGCAAGTTGATCCTGCTGTTGTGAATACTCCTCCTTAGGAAAATCTTGCGCACCTACAACACTTTGCACCATAAGAGCTTGGTTGATCATGCCATTAGAGCATGTAGCTTGATTATGTGGCTGATTACACGGATAACACCATTCGTAATCTGCAGCCGGGTTGTTTTGAACAAGAACAAGCTCTTTGATAGCACTAATTGGAGCTGGATTATAGGCCTGAAAAGGTCTTGTGGCAACATTTTGTCTTGTGCCTTGATAATTACCTTCATACTGTTGTCTATTCCCCTGGAATTGTTGTTGTTGACCTTGAAAAGGTTGACCTTAAAAAGGCTGACTTGAGGCCTGATTTTGCTGCTGATAAGGCCTAGAATAGGACTGTTGTTTTTCCAAGTTCACCAACTTGTTACCAAAAGTTTGTAAAAGACTTTTGATCTCTTGTAACTCTTGTGATGAGCCTGAAGCAACATTTCCTTGTTTATCAATGACTAGAGCAGCAGTTGGCAGTGTTGGTATAGCTGGTAGAGGTGTAAAAGGAGGTATCTGCAAAGGGATATTTGCATGAATCTCTTGAAATATATGCATTGGTGGCCTGGGAGCAAGTTTACCAGCCTGTATCAGGCTGTTTTCAGCTCTGATTACTATGTCAAAATAATCTGGTAGAGAAACCCCTCCCATTGATTGTATCATAATAGCTTTATCACTGTTAAGAGCCCTCAAAAAGTACAAAAATGCATATTCTAGAGGTGGCCTCACCATTGCAGGGATTCTATCCCAAGTTCTTTGAAATCTAAAGTTGAAGTCATTCATCTGATCTTGTGGAGCCCTCCCAATTGTAGTCAATTGTTCCAATAGAGACAAGTTATCAGACCTGTCTAGAAATTGTTTATGCAACTTGTCTCCAAATTCATCCCATGTTGCAATTGAACTAACTGGTAGGCTCCTATACCATTGCACAACTCTTCCTTTCAACGAAGCAGCTAGTATTCTCACTGCAACATCCTCTTGGGTTATGTAATGGACTCTGCATAACGAAGCCACATCTCACATGTGTTCAATTGGGGTAGTTTGATCTTCTCCCGTGAAAGCCGGTAGACTCTTCAAGGCAACCATTGGAATATCATTGTGTTGTGCCAAATTTAAGGGGCTCCCTCCATTAAAAGCAACAAAGGGTTGATTCCTTGGAGTGGCCATTAGAGGTGGTTGAGGTGGATTTACTGGTGTAGCAAAATGAGATCCCACGGATGGAGGGGTAGACTGAGTTCTTCTAGAATAGATAATTGTTATCCCTCACCTTTCTGTTGCTCTGCCTTGTCTTCTTGGTGGTGACAACTACAAATATTCAAAAGGACCTGAGCTACTTCTTGTCTGAACTCTTCTCATAAGCTATAGAAGGCGCTGATTCTGAAGTTCTATCTCTCTACGGAGTCGCCAAGTATGCACAATTGACTTCTATAAAGTTTGGGACTAACTGGTTGCATACTAAACCAGCAATTCAATCTAATTTTTGTCCCACCAGGCGTGCCAGAAATTGTTATCTCCCAGAAATGCACCCTAGGCACAGTGATGAAACTGAGCCTTTCTAGAGAAACATGGGATCATTTCAAGGTTGTGGGTCACCTGAATTTGAAATGAACCTCTGGAGAAGTCCAGCTTCCTTTGGGTATCACCTAAACTAATGATTCTATAAAGGGAAAAGGGAGAAGGAGTACACGAAAGTGAAACTAAACTATGGTGATACACCAAATTGATGAGGAATTATGAAATGAAAACAATATGAACATGCACTGGGAAACTTAACTTCAACCATTTCACATACTCAACACAACTTCTTTTAGATCTATGCATCAATCTTAATAGGTTCGATCTACATACACATCTTAGGGAGGAAAGATAAATTTCACGGCTTTAAGGTATGAATGTAGACTTATAAAACATAGTTAAAGACTTGCATAATCAAAAGAGAAATACAGAAATGAGAGTAGTACAAACATGAACACTAGCTTCCAAGGTAAACTCTGTGTTGTATTCCAAATTCCAGTTGAGTTACAAAAACATACATTTAGTCGAGAAAGGATTGATAAAAAATCGCTAACTCTTCAGAGTGTATAATCCGAACTATTTACAAAAAGGAAAAAATGCCTTATATATCAAAAATGTGTCGGCCCCTTAGGGCTTACAAAATATCAAAACTCAGGATAGATCTTTCCTCATATCTTTTCATCTAGTTAATGTTGCACCCTACATGTCCTTGTTGTCCATGTCGGTGAAGGAGTCGCCTCTAGGAGTGGTCTTCTTCAGATCTTTCTACAACCACCACATTTACTTCCTGGTATCGTGTCTGCCTTGAACCTCTTTGGCTGAGCGCTTTGAATGCTCCTGAGCTCAAAGTAGATACACGTTGCTTTTCATCCTGGTCAGGCTGCCATGGCTCGCTTTCAAATCTCTCTGATTGGTCGAGTAAACTCCATGCAGACTCTTCGGGCAGTCAAAAACTCCTCCTGTAGAATCGCATCTCGGCAAGACACTAGAAGTGTCTCACCGATGCGATTAAATCCTCCTAGACCCATCAGCATAACATGGAACTGTCGATGAGAGTTCTTATTGAGCCCAAAAAACATGCTAATATCACCTTTATTATCACCCAGAATATCGGCAAGACCTCTTGCTTTTGGAAGGATGTTACAACGCGCCCCTTAGAGTCACATAGAAATCTCTTCATCGTTGAGACCTTCACCCTTAGGTAAGACCCTTTGGTGAGCAGACCCATCCCTCCAAGCTCCTTTCGTTTGATGAGACTCCTTGTTGGTCAGTGAGAGATCTTATTGATCTCTCTTTTTTCTCCCAGAGCTCACTTGACCCCGTCGCCAAGACATTCCTGGGTCACCGAGACTTCTTAGCGAGCTCAAAATGTTACACCAAAGGCTCTCTTTACTTCACTGAGATTACTCCTCGGCAAGCTTCTTTATGTCGGTGAGACTTCCTTTCTTCACCTTGAACGCATTCCATCCCACTGAGCTCTTTATTTCCTTTGGCAAGACCGTGACAAGTCAGGAAGACTTCATAGTGAGGTCCAACAGTCAAACCGATTCCTGCTTTCCGTTGCTGAGACCACCTTCATTCGCTGAGACTTCTTATAGAATTCCTTTTCCTTCGGTGAACTCTTCATTTGGGGAAGACTCTTGGAAAAACCCCTTGTTGTCAGTGAGACATTGGCCTGTCGGCCAAACCTCTCGCTGAGCTCCTTATCTCTCGGTGATGAGCTACTTTCTCTTTGGTCAGGGAAACATCGCCATCTCAATGAGACCTCAGGGCGAAAACTCAACGTTATACCGAAGTCAATCCACTTCGGCAAGACCTCAAGAAGTTGCTAGGACCTCATGGTGAAAGCCTCAATCTCTCGGCGAGCTCGGACCAATCCTCGATAAGACTCCCCACCGGTCGGTGAGACCTCTGCCAATTTCATGACCATTCGCCATGCTCTTGTCTTGTCACTGAAACTTTGACCTATCGGCCAAACCCCTGGCGAAAACATCATGTCTCCTTGAACTCGCATCTTTCAACCAGACTTTAAGCCATCGGCAAGACTCATTCTGAAGGCAACAAGTTACATCGATATCACTTCTTCCTGGTGAGATCTTCACTATCGGAGAGACTTCGCTTGGTCGGTAGGACTTACTCTAAAGTCACTAGGTTAAACTGAAAAAAAAACCTTCGGCGTGACCTTCTTCATCAGCCAGACCCTTGGCGAAAACATCCTACTTTGGTGAACTCACTTCCACTGTCAGTGAGACACCTCGTCATCTCCAAGACCACATAGCGATGAGAACCTACTTTGCCGAGAACACAACCTTTCCGGTCCGTGAGACATGCTCCCGTTGGCAAGATGCTATGTCGAATATGACCCTTCAGCGACCCTCTTTTTTTGTTCAGTGAGACATCAGAGAGGTCTTAGTGACTCTCTCCTTAGAGGATTTTCATGCCAAACTTGAACAAGGTAGGCTTCCCAACTGAATTCCCTGTGACTAGCATCAAATTCATGACTTTTTCCCTTGTTCGAATGCTCCATTTGGCCTTCTCGAACCTCTGTCACATGATTTATTCTACCTGATTGATCCCATGGGTGAAAATTAGGTAACAAAGGGTTCCAAAATTCCTTTTTTACTTAGGAAAAGGTTGTTGTGTCCATCATATATGTGTCGCTTCATTATTTGGAACCCTTTTGAGTATTGTTCAATTGGAAATTTCCTAGTTTTAGTTTCCTCCTCTTCACGGTACAGCCATGTAAGAATATGATCATCTAAAGATTCTTTGGAAATTTCCCCCCATTTAGTGAAGGTGGTAGGGGGATTATGGATGATAACTTTGGGCTACACAAGATGTTTTTTACCATATGACTTCGATGATTTAGGAAATTTTCTAATGAAAAAGAGACTCTTCATGTTGTACTCTCTACATCCTCTATCTTGGATCTAGCTTTTTGGTGTGGAAGGTGTGGTGAATGGAGTGGATGATTTTACAAGGGTTGATGGGTCAATGTAGTGAGATGGAGTAGTGGATGAAGTGGAAGATGAGGCCTCTCGATTGATGGGCAGTTGACATTCAACAGTTCCATTTAGGTTTGAATAATATTGAAAATGATCAAGGTCGCCTGGAATAGTGATTTCAGTGCCATTGTGTGGAAACTTGAGGCATTGATGGTAGGTGGAAAAAATAGCCCTCATGGCATGAATCCATGGATGGTCAAGGAGAAGTTTGTAATACAAATCTAGATCCAAGACATGAACTACTATGTTTTGTACTGCTAGACCAACTCTCACAAGAAGTGAAATTACGCCTTCGGAAGAATGCTCAGCATCATCATAAGCTTTGATCACAATTTTCTTGGTTTGGTCTATACAATTTTTAGAGTATCCTAATGATTTCACCAATTTTAGTGTGAAAATATTTAGACCTAATCCACCATCTCCTAGGACTCGTCTGATCTTGTGTTTATTAATGCTTACTTCAAGGTGGATGGGGTCGTTATGATCAGATTTTGGTGCAGAAAAGTCTTGTTCAAAGAAGGTGACATGGTGTGGCATATCCAGGTATCTAATCATGGCTTGAAATTCATTGACATCTAGGTTAGTGGGGATGAATGCTTCTTGCAATGCTTTATCAAGGATGGCTCTATGCTATGGCGAAATGCGAAGGAGTTCTAAGATAGAAATTTGCACTGGGGTTTTTCCCAACTAATCTAGGAGATTCTATTGACTTTTTGGCTGTGAATTAGATGGAGGTCTTGGAATAGTTATCTTGGTTTAGCGGGTGGTAATAGCACATTCTGAACTTGGATTGTTTATAGTGATAGTGGCAATGCGATCATCAAAGGGTCTCACATTAAGCATGATAGTGTTGTAATCGTGTTTGATGGCAGCGTAGTTGGCATTATTGTTGTTCCCTGAACTGGAGGCTTTTCCTTTATCATGGTCTTGCAAGGGACTCTTGAATATGGTATGATCAGCATTGGTTTTTCCTTGTGAATCTCCTATTGATATGGTTCCTTTTTCAATGAGGTCTTGGATGATATTCTTGGGTGTCCAACATCTAGTTATTTTGTGTCCTTTTGTACAGTGGTATTCACAGTATTCATCATCCTTCCACCAATCAGGTTGGATCAATGAGGGCTCATAGTTTTTGGTGTCTAGTAGTGTGATGACATCAGATTGAAAAAGTTGTTTGAGGACTGATTCAATGGGTTCACCCAAAGGGGTGTATGTTCTCTTGGCACGGGGAGGACCTTTTTGTTGTTGATTATTTTGGACTATGTTTAGTGTTTGGTTTTGACCTTGTATCTATGTGTTTGGTGTATTGGATGAGAACCTTTAAGTTGAATGGTTGGACCTTTGGTTATCAGTTTGGCATCAACAACTCCATCATTTGTGACATTTTTGTTTTAAGCCCAGTATTTGTTCTTATCATTGTTGGGTTTCAGATTTTCTTTGTTTACTTTGACTAATCTCTTTGAAATAAGACCTTTCTCAATAAGGACACCCCTCTCAAGAATCTCCTCAAAGGTTGTGCAACATTGGATTTGAATTCGAATCATCAATTCTCCATTAAGGTTTTCCAAAAACATGGTGACAAGTTGTCTTTCAGGAATGTGACAAGGGAACTTGCTAACCAAACCTCGCCATCTCTACTAAAATGAGGTAAGTGATTCCCCTTCTTCTTGTTTGGTTGTGCTCAATGTTGCAAGGGTGATGTCATTTTTTATGTTGAAGGAAAAATTATTGATGAATTTTTTGGCTAGTTCACCCCATGTTTTAATTCCTGGAGGAAGGTGTGTAAACCAATCTAAGGTTGGCCCTATGAGGCTTTGCAGGAATAGTCTCATCAAATAGGTAGGGCCATATGAGACTTCCATACATGATGTGTTGAATTCTCGAATGTGTTCTATTAGATCCCCTATTCCCTTATACTTAGGAAAAGGCGGTGTTGTGAAGTGGGGGGGAAAGGGTGGCATGTATAGATTTATTGCAAATGGAAAGGGGAATAATTCTTCCACATAATAGGTCTTCTTGTTGGTCCCCATTTTCATGTTTATCATCTATTGTTGGAGGGTCTAAAATTGTTGTATCAAAATTTATGCGAGATATGGTGTTGCATTGCTTTGTTTTGGTGTCATGATGTTGGTATTGAGGTCAAATGTTGGATTTGAATTGGGATTGATGGTTTGTGATGTGTGACCTTGGTTACCATATTGGTGTGTGTTGTTTTGATTTGGGATGAAATTGGCATTTGGGTTTGTTCCAAAGGTCATGTTTGCATGTGATATGGTGTTCTAGAATTGAGGTGTAGACCCTTGATTTATGCCTTGGTTTTGAAAATTCAGTCCTTGATTTTCATTTTGAAAGGGGGGTATAATTCCTTGGTTAATGTTTGACATGAAGGTGTAATCCCTTGGTTGATAATATGATATGAAGGTGTAGGCCCTTGGTTGATGATTTTACATGAAAGAAAGGTCCCTTGATTGGTATTTGAAGGTGTAGGTCCTTGATTGGTATTTTCCCTTGATTAGTGTTTTGGATTGATGGAATTGATCCTTGATTAGCATTTCGATTTGGGGTCCTTCGTGAGATAATGTGAACCTTTCTAGGTTTAGTTGGTGGATTTTGACTTGATGAAGTTGCACCTTGAAATTGGAATAAGGAGCCTTGATTTGTGTTGTGAAGTGTGGGTTTAGGACCTTGTGATGTGGAACCTTACTTTTTGTTTTGTAGTGTGGGTTTAGGACCTTGGTTTTCATTTTGGGTCAAAAGGGTAGGACCTTGTGATGTGGAACCTTGATTTTTATTTTGGAAAAGGGGGTTTGTAAAGTTCTTACCTATAGAATTTGAGGAATTTCCAAGTGTGAAACTTTTTCCTTGTGTAGTGGTATTGGTTTCCTTGTTTCCAAATGTTGAGATGCTTGGGATGTGTGTAGTTGTACCAAGGGGTATGTTTGAAATTTGTTATGATGAGGGCATGCCAAGTGCAAATGGATTTTTGGTTTCTTTTTCTACAATGGTTGATATGTCAAAACCTTGAGGTAATTTGGCACCTTTTTTAGCTAGTGCATAGAAGAATCTATTAGGATATTCACTAACAAGTTGATCAACCATGCTCAAAATTATTGGCTCATTATAAGCTTCTTCAATTTCTTCTTGGGTCAATTCTTTGTTGAATTATTCTAGGCTCAAGTTTTCTCATGTGTTGGTTTTGTCTCTTGGTGGTGTGTCTCTTGAAGGTGTTGAATGATTTGAATCTATTCCAAGGCTAATGTCATAAAAAGGGTTACTTGAAAAAATCCATGTCCTTTCTCTTGGCTTGTGACCTTTTTTTAACCATGTGATACTTTTGAAAGTTTGATGGATAATGCAAGATGGTGAAGAATTATGCTATTTTTTTGGATTTTCTTGAGTATAAAGATAATGAGGCTAATGCAAGATGAATCTAACCTATGTTTTTGGATTTTTTTGGATTTTTGGATGCAAGGAAAGGATGATTATGCAAGGATGATAATGACCAAAAGATGAAGCTAATGAATGCTAAAGGATGCTAAATGTTGGTTAATGATAAGATTACTAGATGATGCTAAATTAAAGATCAAGGTAATAATGCAACTAAGGTTAAAATGAAGGTAAACTATGTTTTTGTATTTTTTGAGTATAAGGATGCAAGGATGATGAAACTAATGGATGCAAAAGGATATGAAACATTGACTAAGTGAAAATTTTGAGGGAAAATGATATGATGCTAAGACTAAGGTAAAATAAACTATTTTTTTGTATTTTTGGGATAAAGGTGAAAAGTGCAATCTAGATTAATGATAAAAGTTTGGCAAGATGATGATAAAAGCTATGATGTAATGAGGTCAAGCTACTGCAAATGAATCCTAAAATTTTAAACAAAGGATGGAAATCAAGCTAATGTGAGCCCAAGGTAACAATTCCAAGTGTCATTGACCATTTGTGGGAATCAAGAGGATAATTTTGACAAGGTTGAGACAAGGCTAGGACACAAGCTTAAGACTCAAATGTGATAAAGGTGATCATGAAAAAGATTGATAAAATGAGGGATAATGGTCAATGAAAAATAAAATATTGAAACCAAGGATTTTCTAAAAGCTCAAAGGTCTTCCTATGTTCAAAATCTGAAGGCCTAAATGCAACCTAAATATCAAGGTTTAATCTATACAATGCAAAGGATGGATGAAGAGTAGCCTATAATGGAATGTTTCCCTAAATAGCAAGGCTAGAATTACCTAATGAAGCTTGCAAGTCTTTGGTTTAGCAGTCAAAGTTCACTATGTAATGAGTGGATCAGATTTTGGATAGAGATTTTAAAAGTTTCTATTTTTTCAAACAATTGCGGCTCTATTTTCTACAAATATGGTTCAGGAAAAAAAATGGGGTTTTCCAGATATCAGATGCAGCTCGGGATATTAGTTGCAGATCTATTTTCTGCAAGTATGATTCAGTATGTCAATTTTGGTTTTTTGGTTATCAGATGTGGTGCACAATATCAGTTGTGGCTCTGGTTTTGATAGTTACAATTCACAAAAAGTTGCTTTTGACAGTTTGATGGTTTTTTATTTGGTTTTTGAGTGAATTCTAATTTTTTTTATGAAATTTGATTGGCCAACATAGTATCAAGCACTTTTTTTTGGTTTGGTTTTAGATGTGAAAATGTTTGAAAAGTAAAACACACATAGAAAACGATGCACAAGCCCTATGGTTGGAAAGTAAACCACTAGTTGATATCCCCACTTGGATTTGTCCAGCCACTTGAACAAGGTGGGAAGCTAGAGACTTGGTGGCACTGGCTCCCCTCCATGGCACTCACTTCTCAGGCTCACCAAGTCTCATTCCCCTAATGGAGTAATGTATGTCTCTACACAAGCTCAGTGAAGACATGGGGCACCTTTAGAGGTCTGACCTCCTGTGATCAATGAGCGTATAAAAGTGTTTTTGGCAACTAACACAAATTGGCTCTTAGTAAGGGCATCCATTCAAAGTGGCCACACATGTAGTAAGATTAGCTCAAGACTATAGCAAGTCAAGAGGCCTCCCAGTCCTTTCCCTAAGGAAGGAATTTTGCATAGCTCATGGGGCTACTAAGAGTGGCACTTGTCAACGTGACACATCTACACCCATTGCTAACTGACTTTCGTCAAGAAGCACATTTATTTATAGTGGCTTGGAAGAGCTTGGCCTTAGCTTGTTACCACTTGGGTCATTCCCACCTTTCGAAGTAGGGTGGTAGGCCCTCTAAAAAGGTAAAAAATAGCAAGGAAGTACACTTATTTTCTTATCATCCCAAATCACACAAAGCACAAGGATGAGAGCATATTTTTGTGCCTTTTCCACACACTCGCATGGGATTAATTTTAAGCACCAAATCCAAATATGTGGTGTGATTATACAAATGCCAAAGAGGTGATTTTGGTCACTCGTGATCACCTAATGACGTGATAGGAGAGCATGCGCACTTTCTAAGACAGTTGCAAACCACTAAACATGAAGGACACTAGTTTATTTTAAGCCTTGCTTATTATTTGAAGACACTTATAGATTTTAGACCAATGATGTTATATGCAAGTTAATTTTAAGTCCCATGAGTGAAGTATGCATATTTTTGTTCTTTTTAAACCTTATGAGTGAAAAATGTAGATTCCTTTTAGCCTTTATGATCCTGATGCAATTTGTGGAAAACAGATAAAATGGAAATTTGCTTAAAACTAAACTAAATTAAAGCTCAATTTTTTTCGTTGTTTCAAAAGAAATAGTTTTTTAGGAGCTCCAATCCAAATCCACACACTAAAAATAAAAGGTTAGCACACAAAAAACCTACTCTACTCGAAAACCCAAAAGAGAAATTGAAAACAAACTAAAAAATTGAAAGTTTATACCAAACAAGCAAACGCATCGTTCTTTTTAGTAAATGTGTCACTGCGTTGTGTCACACCAGAACGATTGCATCGCGATTGTGGATTCAAATTTTCCCGCCTACATATGCCTTCCAGAGATGCATCATTCTTTTAAGAAAATGTGTCATTTCCTATCAAATATGTCATTGTTTCAAGCAAATGCATCGTTCTATACTTGAATCCTACAAAAACACACAAAAATTCATACAAAATATTACAAAATTTGTCTTTACGTTGGGTTCACCAATGTAAGATGGGGTAAAATAGTTCTAGCCTAGATAAAGTGACAACCAAACACTTCTAAGCTATAAACCTCACCCAAAACAAGAGAATACAAACAAGGAGAGAAATCAAAATTCATGCAAATGAAATAGAAAACTCTCCATTGAATTTGATTCCTTCTCTTGTCTCTCCTATTTCTCCTTTTGCAAAATTTTCCCTCGGATTTGTAGTATAACTTGTGCAAATACTTGCAAATTGTAAGTAGAAATTTGGATATAAAATTGTTGTTAAGGAAAAAATGGAGGAAGGTTGCTTTTATAGACATCCATTCAAATGGACGGACGAGATTAATCTTCTAGAAAGATTTCAAGATCAATGGTGGAGGATTTATGCACCAAGAATATGTTATTCATGGGAGGGTTATGAGAGAGACGACTATGACAGGGATTAATGAGCAAGTGGAGGAAATAGATGAATTAAAAATTGATAAATAATTAATTCATGAGAAGAGAATATTTGACCAAATGGGGGGATAAATAATTCATTTAAATTATTTATTTGAGGAAATGGAAATTGGGAATTCAATTAGATCAATTTATAAAATCAATTTAATTAAATGGGGAGAGATGGAAATTAGACACTAAATAATTAATTTGATTTAATTATTTAATGGGGAGAGAAATGACGCATAATTAAATAATCTTGACAATTATTTAATTATAGAAGAATGAAAAGGTCAATGCATAGACAAATAATTATTATTATTATTTGACTATAGGTGAATGATAAAAGATAAATAATTAAATAAATGATGATTTATTTAATTATTGAAGAAAGGGAGTGTTAGTGACGCAATTAATTTATTTTAATTGATTAGGATAGACTAGAGATTAGAAAGTGAATTAATTAAATAATTAAAAATTATTTAATTAATAGAGGGATATGATCAAGAATAATCAAATAATTAAAACTATTCAATTATCAGAGGACAATGACCAGGAAAAATGATGCGTGAAAACTTTGGAAAATTTTCAGTGTCTACAATAACAAACTTTTTGGAACCTTCTATAATTAGGGTTTTACAAGGTCATTTTTCATTTGACGTGTTAACGAAAAAACCTTGACGTGTCAATGGGAAAAATTTGGATGTGTCAACGAGAAAAAACCTTGACATGTCAGCAGTAGAAAACCTTGATGTGTTAGCGAATTTTTTTTTTTAGGATGATGCCTTGAACCCCATGTCTTGTTACGAGTGTACAGTATTTGCATGATCAATCGTCACATACCAACATACATCCTATTAATAAATCGTATATAATTTCAAGGTTGAGACACATTCTCCCAACAAGGAGATCTTACCCACCTCAACCATTGGTCTTTAGTTGCCCAACCTAAAGATAGGTTTGTGATGATCTTCCCAAGTTTGACATCCCTTGCACTTGGGATATCATCAAACCTTAGGTATTTGGGGTCTATAGCTCATATCACCAACAAAATTTGCAAGTTGTTAGGACTAGGTGTGCAATTCACCTTGCAATTCCTAATTCTTGTAAGTATAATTTAAATATATAGATGATAAATAATGTCTAATCTCCAAACATCATGTAATGGGTCCAAGTTGGATGCGCCTATGAGGGAGGATATTTATTTATTCTTTAGGATACTAGGGATTATGTAAAAATATATTTAATAAGGAGGTTGCAAAGGACCAATAAAGATTGTAACATGTGATAGGATCTTTAATATTTTGTGCTACAATGAAAATTAATACCCTCATGGAACACCTAGGATTAAGATCTTGGTCAATTTGATCATTATGACCAAACCTATGACACCTATGGTATGTAAGGAGTGTGTAAGAGGTGTAAGAGGAGTTACTATTATGAGATTCCTAGCTATAACCATAGTGGTGTTGGATTCTTGCCATGGCACATGGTTTTGGGTACTATTTTATGGTTTCTTATTTCCAATTTTCCTATATATTAGAAGCATAGGATAGTGGACTAATATAGTTATTTTCATGTACTCTTATATAGTTAGTCTATTATTAGAGAGATAAGTGGATTGTATTATTAAAATTTATGTTTTTCAAAATAATACAAGCTTAGGTTTCTTTGGGGTTACGTTTTTCCCACAAGGGTTTCTCAATTATTTCATTAATATAGGTTTAGTTGGAGTAATGGTTTGCATCTACTAGTTTTCCAAAATTTTATGTTGCTTCCCCATTATTTTATTAATATAATTTTATTGGATTAACCACATCATAATCAAATTAAACTCTATATTATTCATTATTTGCATTGTGTCATTTACCCTATATTTTTTACATTGGTATTAGAGATTTGGAAAGATTATAGAAGGGGATATCTTTCTTGTAGTATTGTTATTATTTTTTGTTATATTTAGATTATTCTTTTATTAGTTTTATAAATTTGAGTGTGGTTAGAGAAGCCATGGCAAGCACATCACCATTGGAGATTGACAACTTTCATGAATTTACATATGAGTTGTAGAAAATAAAAAGAGGATCTCTTGAAAGAGAGAGATCAATGGAGAGCTATGCCACAAAAAGATAAGTGTGTGAATATGTCTAATTTAGATTGGAAAAAGATGGAGAAAAGATGGAGAAAAAATTTTCAAGGGACAATATGGCTACATCTCTCTAATTTAGTCCTTCCTAAAATATTTCTATCCTATTTTGAAGAAATCAATGGCTTGTGGGGAATGGACATAAAAATCCTCTATTTTATCCTAAAGTATTAGAGGAGACTACCTACACATATTTTATTGAGAATGATTGGAAATATTTGTCAAAAAAATAGTTTAATAAACAATATTTTTTTAAAAATAAAAATACATTCCTTATAAATGAAGGAAGGAGACTTAGTGGTTCATAATTTAAATACATTTTATTTTATTTTGAGTTTGCAGGAAGCATTGGTTTCAAGTTAAATGAGAAGGATAAATGTTTTTCATTGTGCTCTTTACTTAAATCTTGGGAGAATTTAATAGTTACAACTAGTGGTGGTAATGAAAATTCTAAGATATATGGTCTAGTTACTAATTTTTCAATGAAGGAATGAGATGAAATTGGATGAGGATTCCAAGGATGTGTTACATGTATGAGGTAGGCCCAAGGAAAAAGGTGGTAAGGAAAAGGGGGACAAGGATATGTCTTTTTATATTTTACTAGAAATGATAATTTGATCCAAGATCTATTTTCAACCATAGATCACATGCATTTCATTCAACAAATGATCAAATATGTAAATAAAATAATGGAAAGAGTATCCTAAAAAGAAATAATTCAAGATAAAATTCAAACTAATTTAGCTAATGCACACATTACTCTTTTGGAATAATATATAAGAGAGGTGAGTGTTATATATAAAAAAATAGGGGTATATACATCCAAGAGATGCAATAACTCCAACTACCTAGAATAGGTAGGATTTTTACCTACTTGGTAAATTCCAAATTACATGGTTGTATCTACTCAAATAAATATTTAACAAATGGTTATAAGAGGTGGATAATAAATCAAAAAGAGGGTGTGATACTTAAATACCCAAAGGTGGGTGAGAGTGACACATGCAACTAATAGATTATGTATGTTCCTTTCATATTAAACATGCCTAAATAACCTAAGAAATATTAATAATATGTGTAAGAAAAAAAATATCCCATAACAGAAGGAAAATACAAAACCTAAACTAACACCCCCTTAAGTGTAGCTTAGGTGGGTGAAAAGATGGATCTTAGAAAATGAAGTCTAACAAGATAACCATGTATAAAGAGATCCCCCTAGAAGAATAGGCCCCCCAGAAGATGAATATCCCACACCAAAAATAAAGAGAGAAACCATCCAAAGTGTTGTGCCTTTTGCACACACATGCCCTGCTTGGAATAGGGACCCCCTCTTTTCATTTTGCTTTCTTCGGGTCGGTTCACGTTTGCCTCAATTATTGTGCCCCTATTTTGGACTTAAGTTGATCAAGTGTTTTCAAAATTGTAAAATCTTAGCATGACCTATGATTCGCCCAAGTTTCGGGAAGTTTCAGACTTTTGTGAGAAAACTATTGCGGGCTTTTGCTATGCGGAAGTCGTGTTCCTTTTCACCGTCTAGGAAAGTTGTCCTACAGATTTCCATTTGCGGAAGTCTATTTGTAGGCTTTTGTATCTGTTTCACCATTTCTTCTAGCATTCACCATATGCCCTTCAACAAAGGACTTTCCACACATTGCTCCCACACCCCATCTTTTCGCGTAGATTTTTGACCCATGGCTTCCGCTCATTAGGTTTTCACACCCCCCACCTACCACGTGAATTTCAAAACCTGTAATTAGTGTGTCACATTTATGGCGATTCGGCCTATAAATAAAGTTGTCCACCTGTCATTTTCAACCTGGTTTTTTTTAATTTGACAAGAAAATGGAGTTGTGTTGCGCGTGGAAGAATTTGAAGATTCAAGCAGTCGATGCCTCCTCCATTCGTGCAACAAAGGTATACACTCTAGTTCCCCATTTTCACCCCTATGTTGTTGAATTTGCTAAATATTTCTCATTAGGGTTTCCTAAAGCTAGGAGGGTGTTGAATCTTTAGTAGGGTTTAGTTGAAATCAACCAAAATAGGACAAATATCACTACCTTTTTAAGTTCGAGGCCCAAATTAACCAGTAGTCAATGAACCCTTCACCTAGGGGAATCCATAAAGAAAATTTTACCACAGATTCTTGCCCATGGGACTCCACTCCTCGGATGTCATTTAGATGAAATGAATGTAGACAGCCCTTGCCCCCTCATTCCCACAACTGAGTCCTCATGGGAAAAATGTTGGGAGATTTAAAATCCAAGAAACGGATAATTTGGATATGGGTCCTTGCAGGGTCCTCCAAGCGGGATTCCACTTGCGAAGATTCTCCTTGTTTAGCCCGTCATTAACGGAAAAACCCCTAACATCCTCTCAGTTAGCATATTTTTCCCATCCTTTCACCATTTCCCTTTTCAATCAAACACTCAAACGACTAAGTCTTCGGCCATTGCAGATTCCTTCGTACAGGCCTCCATTGGCAAGAATCCACTCTACCTAAGATGTTATCTACAGCTGACCCTTAACAACCTCTCGCATTGCAGTCTTCACCCCATCTTTTTCTGTGGGTATCAATCTAATGCAAATTTGATCAAGTCACTAGACCTATGAAAAGATTTCCTCATGGGATTCCGTATGTGGAACACTGTGAGCGCGAAGCTGTAATCCCATCATCGTGGTTTAATGAAAAATCACATCTAGTTTCCCACTTGGTGGCTTCCACCCCAGCTATGTCTGCATACATCAACCAAACATTGAAAATTTCTAAGTCAAGGCACTATTGCGGGTCTACTCTTGTGGGCCACTGTCAGCAAGAAGACGTCCAACTGAAGCCATCTTCTAATTTCCGAACATTTGATAGCATTCACTCCAATGGCTTTCACACCCAAGCTTTCGCAATCCATAAAGTGACAAAATTTTCATCTAAGGTAATTGGACATGGTTTTCTTCATGTGCCAAAAATTTCTAAGCCAAGATTGACCAAGTGAGAAAACATTGTGAGTTTTGCCATACAAAACTCTGGTTGCAGGTTGTCATGTCCCCAAGGCCATTTCTTATAGTGGAACTAAAACGGCATTCCAAGTGATGACCTTTGCATCATCAATTTTTGCATGAGCCTAAAAGGTTACTTTGACTGAGGGAAATGATACCAAATGCTCCAATCCATATTTCCCCATGTGCCTAATGAGTTTGCATTAAAATTGCCTAATTTTTAAACCTTGCAGGAATTCCTCATCAAAACTTTGTCCACAAAACTCCATCCTCCCTTATCTGTTTCTAACAACATTCACACTAGCGGCTTTCACAAGGCGGAAACCCGCAACTCCTGACCCACAAAACTGCATACTTTATAAATGAGCACAAAATGTTGAAACTCAATGAATGCAATGATCTCTTTGAGGTATTTGAATGAATTTAATGATGTTTTGGCATGATTTAACTAACATTTTTCCCTCTTAATTTTTTGAGGCACTCACTACGCATTCTTTGTGCAGGATTTATGGAACCAACCAAGAAATATGACAAGGGAAGGAAGGTTGTAAAAGCTACAAGGGGGAAAGAGAAAAGGCCAAAATGAACTACGAGTTCCATGGGGTCAAGTGCACCTCAAAGATCACATTGAATTGGGACAAATTAATAGACACAAACCTAGGTCATGTGTCAGCATCGATGAATTCAAACAACGGGTCCTGGCTAATCCAAAAACTGAGGAGGATTTGAGAATAAAGAAGAGTGGAATTGCAAAGGCAATAGGCTTTCCTCTAGCCTTAATCAACCTAGAGTTGGTCTTCGCATGCAAAGAACGCTACCATGCACAATCTAGAAGGATATTCAAAGTGGATGGGTGAGTGCTAGTTGATCTAACTCCTATGTCCATCAGAAGAACATTTAGGATCCCATTGTTTGACAAGGTGGAGGAAACTAAGAAGGAATATGCCTTGAATGTCTGAAAATTCAACCCTACAAGTTGCAAGAGAACCATCAACAAACGTGGTTGCTTGAGAAGAGGGGCAATGCCAATAAAGTGCCATAGAAGTTGTACAGAAGTGATTTCATGGAAGAGGTCAATGACCTCATAACACTCCTGAGCAGAGTAATGTTCTCCCTACTTTAGCAATCTTCAAGGAGTGGATGTTCTACTTTGTAGAAGAAATCCTCAAAGAAGAGGACAAATTTCACTTGGAAAAGATAATTAGTGAAAATTTGCATAAAAAAAATTGTTACAATAAAGAAGACCCAAGAGTTCTACATGACTTCCTATCTTGTGTATCTTTTGGCATTAATGTTCCCTTATAAATGATTGAGCTGGGTTGGAACCTTGGGAATGAAGAAGGGGAAAAATCTTGTCTACAATTGCTACCCACAGCTCCAATACAAAAACTACAAGAAAGATTATAGATGGGTCAATGATGCCTTCATCATGCACATCGTTAGAACCCTTTCAAAGGATTATCATAGAAGAATGTCTCATAGCGCGAAGGAATTGGTTAAACGCTTCAGGTACTGGTTCATTCAGTTCCCCAAATTTACTTACATAGGGGTTGAGGGATTCTCAGGGTTCCCATATCGATTTCCCTAATACCCCAATGACAGAATAATTTTGTTGGAATTAACTCAACAGTTGTGGACTGCCCATTCATTGTTACAAGACAAGCATCATGTTGGGGTTTCTTACCCCATTATTTTTTGTCATGGAGTATATTCATGCCCCGCTTCCCCATGTGCAGAAAATTCAAAGAAGGATCTCACATAATACAACCTAGAACTCCATGCAGAGAGAGGAGGCTTAGATCCTCTAGGGAAAATAAAGAAATAGGTTAGAAGGCAGTACACCCATAGGGCACATAGTGAAGATTTTTGGGCCAACTATGATGATGACCATGAGGTCAAAAGAAGGCATTATATGAGAATGACTATAAAATTTGTAAAATCTATCAATCTATTCCCGGTCCTTGATCAAGTTGTTAAGGATGATAATGTGCTTGATTAGAGGTACAATGCTTTGGTCAATGTGTTGTTACCAGTAATTCACTGGGCTGATCCAAAAGTCAAGGACTTGGATACCATCACTCGCCCAGTGGAATAGAGGACCAAGAAATGGTTGAATGATCAAATAGCCCAATTGCAACAAGGCATGTAACTAACGTATGGGGAGCTAGAAGATGATATAGAAAGTGAGATAGATAGTGGTGTTTTTGTGGGTTCTTTGGGTGAGGCTCCTAAGTCTTCATCTATCACCAAGTCAAAGAAGAGAAAGGATGCATCAGAGTGGAAGCCCAAGAAAAAAGTGTATACCAAAAAGTTAGTCAAGGGGCAAAGACCAGCAAAGAAGCCTAAAAGAATGGGAACCTTTTTTCCTAATATGCCAGCTATTCAAGAAGAAGGGTCCCCATCCTAGGAGTAGGAAGAAGTTGAGCAACCACACTCTCCACCACAGACTACCTCTGCACTTCTATCAGCCACTTCCACTACACCATCTCCTTCCACTCCCCTATCATTTCCTATCTCATCTTCACTCATTGTGGGCATCTGTATCCACCTCACTTCTGCCTCTCCAACTACACCCATTGTTATGCTAGATTCTTCTTCATCCACCACTTCTTCACTATTGTTTTTCCTGCTCCCAACTCCATTACCAACTCTCTCTACCTTACCACTTTCTATTCCCACAACTTCTATGGCACCCATTACTCTTCCTGAGACTTTTGTCTCCTATTTACAAAACATTCCACCCCAGTTCTTAGAAGCTATGTTGAATCCCTAGGTAAAATTACTTATGGCTCAACTTACTGCATCATTACCCATTCCCCCGCCTCCTACTGAGCCACCTAAAATGGAGGCTATAATGAAAATGTATGAAGAGATGGAAAGGTTGAGCAGGGAACAATCTAAAGAAGTAGTGGAGGTCACCAAGGAGCCCGAGGACTCAGACCATGATGAATACTATGAGTACATCGAGGAGGGCTTGAGAATTGATTTAGATGAAGTAGCTTCTAATGAGGAGAGGCAAAAAATACCCAAAGATGGAGATACAAGTAAATTTAACACCTACTATGACGTGGAGACCTTCAATCAAGAACCCGAAGGTGAACAAAATGAGGAGCATGATGATAAATGGGTGAATCTAGAAGAACATCACTCTAAAGAGGAAAAGATTGATATGGAGGTTGGTGTAGAAAAGAGTGATGAACTTCTAAAAGATGGACAAGATAAGGGCTTGCAAAACGAAGAAGTGCCTCCAAAAGGAGAGTGAGATAAAGAGGAGGAGAATACAGATAAGAAGGATGCTAAGCCCGATCAAGAAATTGATATTGAGCATGCGGAAAGTGGAAGGATTGCATAGGAAGAAGGCTAAGAGAAATGTAGAATCTGTTAAGCCTAACAAAGGGAAGGGAATAATGCAAGAAGAGGAGAAATACAAGGAAGAAGAGAATGTCGAAGATGCTCCCAGACATGAAGAGGAAGAGCTTTTAAAAGATAAAGGAGAAGGGGATAATGAATTCAACACTATATCCCCTAACCATCAAACAAAGGTTCCTTCATGGCTAGAGTGGTAGCTAAAGAGGAAAGATCTTGTGCTTACGCACCCTAAGGCCCACTTAGCGGCAATACTGGCTCGAGCCCAAGTGAATATGCAAGAAAAGAAAAATCCAAAAGTGAGATCTCAAGTCACAACAGACATGTCGGGCTCACAGATATTGTAGGTAGCCACCCCAATAGCAAATAAGGATGTTGACACTCTTCAAGGAAAGGACTATCAGGCAACAACCATCAATCTAGGCCCCACTTCTTGAGCCCAAAAGATTGATGATTTTTAGGGGTCCTTTACTACATTTTTTCCAATCCACAAAGGAAGAGCTAAAAGCACGGGTGGTAGAATTGATTCCCTTCATACAATAATGGACAACATCCAAAGAAATGGAATCATAGGTGCCTTCCTTACTATCAAAGGAGGAAATCTATAAGATGGAAAGAATGAAGAACTGGACCAAGTCCACCATCGAATGGTTTAAAAGAGCAATGGAAATGGGTGATGAAGGTATTTGTTATGTAGTCAAAATGCATAATCACTATTTGGTCCTACAAAAGGAGATTTAAAAGGAGGTAGAAGCATGTAAATATTTCCCTGATATTTGCAAAATTACACACCCTAAACTGAAAATCATTCTTAAGCTCTCCACAGAGGTTTGGGAGAAAGAACTGGCCTTGTCAAAGGAAGATCATGACATGCGCAATAACTGCTCGATAATTGGTTGATCAATCTTGAATTTAGAAAGGGAGTCCTATAGAAGTCATTGATCACATTGGAGGCTATTCATGATCGTGTTGTTGCCCACTTGGCTAAGGCTGATGATCTTTTAGAACTAGTGATAGGATATAAGACGCCTGCACAAGAATTCGATCGGGAGGCAATGAAATGTGAATTCCACAAGAGAGTGGAATAGGGAGCTGGTGAAACATTGTCAGTAGATTTCATGGATTTTGTTGCATGGGCTTTCTCCGAGTCAGAACAAATGGTTAAAGCAGGAGATACATGTGTGAAGCATTACGATGAAATGGTGGATTATTTCAAGAGGATCGCTTTTGAAATCACCAAATCTGGCTTCACAAAATGGAATAAGCTCCAAGTTGTTTATAGTAAAGTTTGTTTATTATGCTTCACTAAAAAAGGAAGCTAGAAATCTTATAATAGATGATGAATATTTTAAAAAGTAGCTAAAAAAAAAATTAGCTACAAGATAAAATAGGGTAAAGGACAAAATAGGGAAAAAGATAAAGTAGTTTATTTTATATTGTAAATTTTGTACTCATATTGGGTGATGTGAAAACCCTAATCTATAATGAATTTGATTTATTCATTGTAAATTAATCTTGACCATTCACTCTACTTTAAAAAATATATAAATAGGGGAATCCTCTCATTTTCAAAGAGAGAGATGAGTAGTTGTAAAAAGCATTTTATAGCAATATATGAGAAAATCATTTGAATTTGACGATTTCTTCTTGTATTGCTCATTATGTGTGCATGATTCAGCCTCCATATGTTTATTTTAGCTTGTTCATTTACTGTTTAAGTTCATTTTCAGTTTTCTAGTTCATGAATAGCTTTAATGGTGATTGTATGTTATAGTATTTGATGCACTTCCAGCTCATACTTTTAGTGATTTATTGATGATAAATTACTATGTAAATTTAGTCTGAGCTCCTTTATATGATGAACTCAAGTTCAACTATAGATTCATGCTTAATAGTTGAATGTCATAGTTTGAAAATCTGCAAAGAACCTTAGAAGATTGCACTAGTTTTTTTATACTATAGATGATTCTTGGTAAAGAAAAACTCAGTTTGCGAAATCTGTCTACTACAATATCAACCATTGTTACTGTTGTTCATGGTTTTAGATTTAGGAAAACTTCTAAACCCTTAAACCTTTTTCTCTTTCTTTAAAATTTGAATTAAACATAAGTTCGCATCATCACTGCATAACTAAATCTAATGATTGAAACAAGTTTCAGACTGTTGTCTTAACATTTTCTGCCACTATTCATAATTTCCAAAACTCTAAAAAAAATTTACATACCCAAAACTTCCCAAGCTTCGTGAACTATAAAGGCCTCGCGTGATTACCAGCAAATCACACATCAACACTGAGTTGTTTTTGCAAATTCATGACCTGACATCTAAGAGACCTTGGGATATTTTCTATAACTCATTTGTAGGGAATTATCTTTCAAGAGAGACATTACACTTGTGTCTTTTCTGTGTTGAGAAGTGCAAAAACACCCATCAACACAAAGTAGAGAGAGAAAGTGATGGAATAAGAAGCCCCTGTAGTGAACACTTGTTGCACCCCCAACAAAGATCACAAATGAAAGAACTTTCTTTTGGTGAAGGGTTTTGTGAATATGTTTATAATTTTCTTTGATGTTAGAAAATACTTAAGATCAATGATGTTTTCTAGAATCAAATCCCAAACCTAGTACATATGTATCTCAATATATTTGGTCTAGTGGTGATGGACTAGATTCCTTAAGAATTATATTACACTTTAGTTATCATATAAGAACTAGAAGGGATCTCCTTAAAATGAACGCTCCTCTCTATAAATAGTTCATGAATGGTAGGATAAAGAAGCTTGTAGCCTTTAATACCATTTGGGTACCCAACAAATATGCAATGTTTTCTCTACATATTCATGGCCTTGTATTTATCTACTAGAACGTGGGCCCATGCAAGAGAACCAAGCACTCAAAAGTTATTTGTTGTGGATTTTTTATCGGTCCAAGCTTGAAAAGGAGTTTCCCCCTTCACAACTCGATGAAGAACTCAATTCTAGATATAACATGCACAGTTAATGACCTTTTCCCAATACCAAGGCACTAATAATTTAGAGTGTATCATAAAATGGGTCATTTATTTTAATATTTTGTTCATACATTATATGACATGATTATGTTGAGGACTATATAGAATTAGGTGCTACAAGTCAATACCTTATTAAGCACAAAATTGTTCAAACCAATGGTTAAAATATTCACTCCCACTATCTATATGTAAAATATGGATGGCCTTCCCTAATTGTTTCTCTAAAAATGATTTGAAGTCCTAAAAATACTTAAAGACTTCAAACTTTTATTTGAGAAAGTAAACCAAAGTGTATATGGAAAAATCATCAATAAATATCAAGACATATCGAGCCCTATTAAAATATATATGTGAAAATGGTCATGCAAAGTCACTATTTACTAACTCCAAAAGTTGTGTGGCCCTCCATGCTTTGTATTTATCATATTTCTCATTAGGATACTTACCAAGAACACATCCTTGGAAAACTCCTTCAAAAATTTGAATATAAGGCAATTCTAAAAATATGTCATGTTGACTAAGCTGCTATAAGTAGCAATAATTCGAGTGACCACACTATTGATACTATAAGTGAATCACCTCATCTAAGTGAGTGAGTAGTATAGTTGGAGGAGAGTTAAGAATAAAATGAGAAAATTAATAAAGTTTGGACTAGATATCTACTTTTACCACAATAAATATGGACCCACTGTGCATTTCACTAATTACCACTAAGTTTGGTGTGAACTCAACTTGCTTGCAAAAGCTATTATGAGCGATCTGATAAATAGATAGGAGATTAGTTGAAAAATATGGTACACAAAGAATATCCTAAAATGGTCTTTCAACCATGTCAATGAACCTTCTCCCATGTAATTCAACAGGAGTATCGTGATTCATTAATATAATTGGTATATAACATGACGTTGTTAGTGTGAATGGGGTTATTTCCTCACTAGACTTATTCACATCATTAATAAGTTTACTTAGGAGTTAGTTTACTAGGTGGCATTCTACAAACTAGTATTTAATGGGGTCATGTCTCATTAATTAGCATGTAGTTATTTAGGCATTTAATATTTCACTCATGAATTTAAAATTATGCATTAGGCATTTAATGTTTGCAACTAAGGTTGTTATCCAACCTCCTCTCACCTTTCCTATTTAAACAAGGTGTTTGCACATTTGTAAATCATCTCAATGCATTCTAGATCATCATTTGATCATATTGTTGTCTTGCTCTTGATGCATCACTTTCTTATTCGTGTGGATGGTTTTCTTCTTGGTTGATCCATTAAAGACTGCAACTTCAAGTGGGTCATTGTTGATTCATATTTCCAACATGGTATTAGAGCTTAGGCCATAGGAGATCCATCTCATATCATGAATTTGAGTTGAGGATACTATCGTAGGCTGAAGGGTTTGCATGAAGGGCTAGTTGTTCTCATCTGGGAGGCAGTTGATTTTTGAAGCACATTGGGTCAGATCTGACCCTACCATTATATTTAGAAGTTCTAAAAACCATAGGAATGCCTACCCATTTGTTGAAATTCGAAATCTTCATCCAAAGGCCATCAGAGGTTTTTTGTAGCAATATTGGAAGGGCATCATATAGATTGTATAGTTGCAAAGGAAATCCCCCCCCCCTTGTTGCAAAAAAATTATATCCATCTCTGGTCGGTATCATCATTTGCAAGTTAAAAAAAATCTCGAGCTACTATAGTTTTGATATAGTTTGTAGAAAAATAATTCATTTGGGTTGATTAATATCTAGTTGGCATAATATTTTTTGGGGTTGAATATTTATTTTTAGCGGTAGTTATTTAAAATTGGTGGTTGAATCTTATTATAAAGTTAGCATATTGTATACAACGGGTTTTTAAAAATTTAAATGGATACATATTTATATGAGATTTAATTGCCAATTGGCAATATTAAATCTCAAAATATCTTTTCAGTCCAATTTCTTATAGTTCATAGGAGGAATTAAATTTTTTGCAAGGTTTGTATTATCAATGTCAACGCATATTAATTCTTGCTGCCAGCTCGTTGACTTTGCCCCACTGTCGGTATTTTCTATCGTTCACCAAAATTCGTTGTTGTCCACTGTTTTATGGTTTAAGCCCATCTACCGCCAGGTCAAGATTCCATAGAAGACCAAGCGCTCTACCTGCTTTGGAGCGGCACCGCCCTGACCCCTCCAACTCTCAGCCTCGCCGTTGCTACACTTAGTAGCATGTTACTTTTGCAAATCAAACTAGCTCATGGTCATATTGCCACCCATGGGCCTTTTTTTTGCCCCTAGGTGCTTAATTTTTGTGCCTCTTTAGCTTGCACCCCCTAATAGGGCAAAGTTTTTCAATGAAGCATAACTTTTTGCCAAGATATCATATTTTCACAAACAATATATCATCGAAAAGCTAGTTTCGTGTACTTTACAATCAAGTAGAAAAATTTTCTAGATTTTGTTGTGGGTATGAATCATACCCACAACAATTTAGTGCTTCCTTTTGGAATCCCAAACTCGTATCTTTTCTCCAATTTTTCAAATTTTGAAGATTCCAGTGGCATTGCGAAGGTGATTCAGAGCTCTATCATTTTGTCCATCCACTTTTTTTAGATTTAGCTCTAAGTATATTCTATTTATTTTTTTCAATTTATGGCATTTTCTTGATATCTTGGACATACTACAATTTGGAGAAGGCTTATTTGCATTAGAGGCTTCATTTTCAGTGGCACATCATATATTGGGGGTTTTACAACATTCTTTTCAGATATATTTTTGTATTGGTAGATTTTTTAGCACACATGGTAGAATCAGGATTTGAGCTCCTTACTCCTCAAAATTATCACACATGGAAGGTGAAGATGCAAAGGCTACTTTAGTCTAAGGGATTGTGGTCTAACTTGGTTGAGGAGCAACTAGAATTCATTATACAATATGAGAAGTTTTCTCATTGGAACAAATGTGATGAGGTGATGGGCTTGATTCCATTGCATGTTTTCGACTCTTTGTTCTTCCACATTGAGGAGTTTTCTACACCTAAACAAGAATGGGAAAAATATAGGGATCTCTTTGGTTCTATTAGTGATGTTAGAGAATTGCAATTAGAAGTTGAGTTGGAATCTCTTTCCACTTATCTATTCCCTACAATTGAGGACTATTTGGTGAGGTTTAAGTCCTTAAGTACTTAGTTAGCAGGGTGTGGGAAGGATAAAATTGATAAGTAGTGTATATTCTTGATCTTGTCAAAGGTAAAAGGTTAATTTTCCTATTTTTCTACTTCTTTCTATTCCACTATGGATGGGCTAGGTGATCATTTTTTCATGCCACCATTTGAGGTATTTTGTGAGAGACTGACTAGGGAGCAATCCAAGCTTAGTCAACATGATGTCACTTCAAATTCTCATGCATTGCTCACCACACCACCTAAGGGGAAAGGGAAGAAAGGCAAAGCTAAGATAGGATCTAGTGAAACTTCCAGCACCTCTTCAAAAGATGGAAAGTTTAAGGAGACGCCCACATGTATCTTTTTTCCAAGGGATGGGGAAAAGTGAATAGGTATTCTTTAAGAAGGAGATTCATGAGTTGAAGCAGCTTCTCAAGGATCACAATATTTTGGTTCCTTCTTCATCCAGTTCACCTTCTTCTACTACACATGAGGAGCCACCACCTACAAAGGAAAAAGGAAATACCTCTAAAGATTCCAGAGGCAAGGGTCATGCATTGATTGCTACATTTGTTGATAGATGGGAAGGATGGATTATTGATTCAAGATCATCAATGCACATTGCTAGCTCTTTTGATCACATTGTTCCAACGATAGTTAGAGCACCTAAGTATGATAGAATGTTGATTGCCAATGCTGCCATAGTTCATGTAGCTGGTATGTGTGATATTGATTTGGGTTCAATTCATATCCAAGACTTAGTTTAAATTCCTAAGATGGCACATAATCTTCTTTTAGTTTATTAGATTGTACAGGGAAGCAATACATTTGAGTTCACATCTAAGTCGGTTCTCATTCAGATTGATCTTCGAAAGCTCATTCTTGTAGGGTTGGTTGATCATCAATCAAGGGTGTATACCTTCTCTCATGCTTCTATAATGATGATGATTCATATATTCCCGATTCCCCATATTCCAGGGTGGGTAGCAGTTCACATGATGGAAATGGTGGTTGGTTGAACTTATCTCTTCTTTATGTGGCTCCATCATTATCATTCAATCTAGTAGGAAAAATTTAATTTTTTTAGACTTGGGATTACATGATGGCTTTGTTTCAGGTATTGTATGCTTGGCTACTTCTACAAGTTTGGAGAACATTCTTTAGGGGATATCTCTCCTCTATGCAGATTCTACTTTGGATGGTTTTCTTGAGTCTCCACATTCCATTGTTTCAACCTTGATTGGGGATCCTGATTTTGGTGACACTACCTTGGAGGCACTTGATTCATTTTCAAAGATTTCATATATGAGGCATCTTCCATCTTATTTCATCACATAGTTGGAGTTTCTTTAGCATCTAACAGTGGATTTGTTTCTTCCTAGAGGGAGACATGTGTTTTTTCGTCATTGGATACTCTTTTGGATTCAAACTTCTTTTAGTGGTTTTGAGGACACTTAATTCAGGGGGGGAATCTTGTCTACATCTATTCCTTCAATGGAGGTATCATTGTATTGTATTATTGTTATGTATGTAGCTCTTGGAGGGTATTGATGTTGATACCTCCACTCATCACTTTCATTACTTTTACATGATTTTCATTTTGCATTATATCTCTTTTTTGGAGAGGAGTTTTGTCCCATGAGGTTTTCTCCTTTTCTCCATTTTTAAGAGATTGCATCTTCATTTGTACATGGGTACCTAACATGGCCTAGTAGCTAGGACCCATATTGCATTTGCATCATTTACATAATAACTACACTCCCAAGTTGCACTTATGGGGGGTGTTAGTGTGAATGGAGTTATTTACTAACTAGTTCCTAGTGAGGACCTATTCACATCATTAATAAGTTTACTTAGGAGCTAGTTTCCTAGGTGGCATTCTAGAAACTAGTATTTAATGGGGCCATGTCTCATTAATTAGCATGTAGTTATCTAGGCATTTAATATTTTACTGATGCATTTAAAATTACACACTATGCATTTAATGTTTGCAACTAAGGTTGTTATCCAACCTCCTCTCACCATTCCTATATAAACAAGGTGCTTGTACATTTGTAAATCATCTCAATGCATTCTAGATCATCATTTGATCATATTTTCATCTTGCTCTTGATGCATCACTTTCTTATTCGTGTGGATGGTTTTCTTCTTTGTTGATCCATTGAAGACTACAGCTTCAAGTGGGTTATTGTTGATTCATATTTCTAGCAGACTCTAAGGAGTTGAAACTATCCTAATATGAAGAGGTCATGTGGTGTGAAGTACCCGAGTCAATAATCCAAGCATCAATTTATGAAGCAACTAAAACTAGGGCCTTTACCTTTCCTTCCTCCTTACATTTATTTTTACTTATAAGACCCTTATGATGAGCCCTATTTAACTAAGTTATGCACCTTGATACTATTCTTTTCTAGAAGATGAATTGGGTGATCTATCCACTTCTTTAAAAAAAATTGTTCATCATGTCTAGGATTTTTATAGAAGGCACACTTGAACTCCTCCTTATTTTTTTATTTTTTGAAGAAGTTTGATTAGATACACTTGAGGAAACATGTTTCTAATCTTTCTTCTTCTATCCCTAGTTCTTTTGTTTATTATCCTATTTGTATAACCCTTTATATTATTGCATGCCTTAATTTGTATCCAGGGCATGTGATTTAGAAGGTTGAATATGAACCAATTTATCTTTCTCCTTAGTGAGTTCTACAACAAACTCATCTAAAGGAGACATTTTGTAGGTGGAACCTATGATAAATTTTGTGGAATGAAATTTAGAAATAAATACAAAATAGTTAAGGAAAAGCTTAGAAAGAATGTTGAATATCAGTTTTGTGTCTTTCTCTTCTATTCCATGTTACATTCTATAATCTCATGGCTTTTAACTTTGTGAAGATGTCCTGAATTGTGTCAAAATTGCTTGGACTTAATCCTCTTATTGTATTCTCCAATAAACGACCCCTCAATTCATCCTTCTTACCAAAGAGTCCTAATGTGGTCCAACCTCATTTGGAGTAGCAGATGATTCAATGTGAAAGAGTGATTCAAGAGACACAGACATACACAAAGTATCAAATTCTTCATCACATTTATTAAACTATTTTAGTTTTTCTACATTCACTATAGGTTTCGTCTCAAGTCCCATTATAACCCTATGTATTTTTTTCTTTTTGAGATAGATTTTTATTTAGATTTTTAATCAAAATAGTTATATGGTGTTAGGATAAGAGTGTTGATTGATCCATTAGTGCAAAAAAGTATATTTTTATGTAGAAGAGTAGTGTGAAAATAAGACACATGAGACACCCCCTTTTCATTAGCTTTTGAAATGAACCCTACAAAAAATTACAATGTGTGTCACTTTATATTTAGTGCAATTTATAATACAAATATGATATTTTTTATACTCTTTTGGGGCCCAAAAATTGTCAAATATTTAAACTATAGTTTTAGTACAATATGAGATTAATTTTAAAGAATTGATTTAGACTACACAAAAAATAATGAACTCTCAAAAAAATGGGACCCAAAAAGGAGCTTATTTACACAAGTTATGGCCATTGAAAGGTCTCAAAATGAGAGCTATAAAGTAAATTCTAAAATAATATTTAATTTATAAAAAAGTGGAGCATCAAACTAGAAAATTAATATTTCCAATGAGTAAAGCATGAAATTATACCCCAAATTAAAACATTGCACTAAAAAAGGGTTTTGTATGCTCAAGTTATTAGCCTTCAAAGTACTATAAAATAAAAAAATACAATGGTGAGGAGGGGAAAATTTAAAGGGGATGTTGATGTTAGCTTGACCTCACAATTATTTAATCACCAAAATATGATAATATTTTGCTAGAATATGTTGTGTGCCCAAAATATTCTAAATCCACCATCAATTTTCCAAAAAAAAAAATTGATTATCACCAAAATTGCCTCATTCAAAACAAAACTGCCAAAAAATAGGCATAGTGTGTGTTGGTTGGGCTTCTAGAGGTAGTACCATAGAGTAGTGGCACTCCCTCTAGTGGTTGTGTGTTTAGTGTCATTGGCTACGGTGGCACCTGATGAGTGATGTTACTACTATAGTAGTGGTGCTCAAGTGTTGCTCAAATGTAAATAATTAAATATCCATACGACCATACTATATGGTGTTTTATACAACGCAAGGAAGGATTTTTTAACCTTAGAGGCTCTTGGCTCCAATTTTGATGATTTGACAACCAATCTAACAATTTTTGGGCCTTCTAAGTGTAATGGTAGGGTTTTTTGGGCTAAAAATGCTCCAAAATATTAGCTACCTTCTAAAACCACGCTTCAAAACCTTGTTTGCAATTGAGTCCTTCAATCTTCAATTTTGGTGAAATAAAAGTTAATCTTGGCTTTCTTGAGCTTTTCAAACATCGTGAAACAACTAAAAATACCTCAGAGATTATTGAAAAATTGTAATCACCTAAACTTCACAAGAACACTAATGTAAAGAAAAAGTAATACAGATTCTTAATTTTCTTTTAAAATATGTTGATTCTCTAGATCATTCAAGGATGTAAGAGAACATACTAGATTGTTTGAGAAAAATATTAGTAATAGATTAGTCTCAAATATCTCAAATAATAAGGCTACAAAATGAACTATACTAGATAATAAAGCTTTGATATCATGTTAGATTCTACCAAAAATGAGACTTTGAACCAAAATCTATTGTTAGTCATAGATCGCATACAGTCTAATCAATAAATGATCAAAGATCAAAAGAATGAAACAGAGAGATTATCCTAAAAAGAGTGAATTCAAGAGAAGCTACATGAAAATTTTGTTGAATACCCAAGATACTGAGAGGGGCATGAATCAGTATCTTCTTAAACCTATTGAACAAACACCATCCAATTACTCTAATGCATATAACAGTAAAAATGAGCAAGAGCATTAGCAAATCATAAAAACACACAACACATGAACACCAAAAAATTTACTTGGAAAACTCAATAAGGCAAAAACTATGGTGAGGATTAACTCACAATATAGTATAACCAGTTATAAGATATTACAAAGGGTGGCTCACTAATAGGACTCACTGTCCAAAATGGGAGGCTCACTACCTACAAAAGATACAATAACAAAATGGCTTACAGCCAGAAAATGAACTAATAAAGTTACACCTAACAAGTGCTGATTCAGTTCCTTTGATGCTCAGTAAACTGACTTTACACACTTCATCATTTTTTCATACTTGTCTATCTTCACACTCTCTCAACACATCATCAATCTCAAAACTATCCAATATATATATTTTATTCATCTGCAAGCATCAATTAGGTCAACCTAATTAGATGTAACCCTTATTCACCAAAAGATCACTTTTCAGCTTCAAGATTGTACAAAACCTTTCCAAAAACAATTCAAATGTGTAGCATGCTATACCATGTCTACATGGATTTAAGATAGGTCACAAATACATCTGCAATAAAAACAATTCATTACAACATCAACTTATTCATTAGGTCGGTCAGGGATAGACCTAATACCAAAATGCAATAACAAAATAATTCCAACTCGCCATACGAGCACCTAAGCACATGAGATTCTCAACATGCAAGCTTCCAACATCCAAAAACCATTTCCCAAAACCACAAGTAATGATATTCGTTAGCAGAGGATTGCTGACCAAAATACCAGAGGATAATAATTGCATACTAGTTCAGAATATCGGATCAAACTAGAACTTAAACTTGCAGTTTCAACTCATATAACATGGTGAAATCAATGACAACACAAAAGCTAATAAATGATATATTCATCTTCATTCTTCCAAAAATATTCCCCTTTTTCATTGATGGCAACATGTGCCAAAATAATTTACAAACCTCCTATGTGCAACATAATCTCCCCTTTTCTCTCCATGACACTCTCTCCCCCTTTGACATCAAGGACAAAGGGCGGTCCAAAAATATGAAAATTGAAAAATCATTACCTAGAGGATGGTGAGCCTTGAAGCTCCTTGAGAACACCTTTCCATGTTATCTTTCCATTCTCCCAACTCTTCTTAGCAGATATCATCATTATGTTCAAAGATTCCAATTCCACTAGACTTTCTTCTACATCATCCAGAGTACCAAGAGTCAAATTGATCTTCTCTAATTTCTCTGGATTTTCCAAAGCATTGGCTACTGAAGTGTACTCCATTCTCACAAGGTCACCAAGCTAACCAAATTGTTTGATGATATCTTCCTTTTGCTTCTATAGAATAAATATTTTTTCTCTGTGAGCAGAGATGGCATTCCAAGTTGTTTTTTCTTTGTCCTTAGATGCACTGTATGAATTGGAAACAGTTGTTAATTGGGACTCAATGGATTCCATGAGATCTTCAATACTTTGTGTGGCATCCGGTCACTTTATGTAGTAAGCAAATATAGTATTTGCTTCAAACTCACAAGCCTACACAACTTCCAAATTCTTTTCCACATTTGTGTGTGCTAGAGCGCACTTATCATGAAGTGCCAAAAGTCTTTTCTCTGCCAAATTCTCCTCAACCTCTTGACTTTTCTTCTCACCAAGTCTAGAGGCATACTCCTTAAAGGATTCAAATAGAAGCTTCAAATTCTTTACCGGAGTGAGAAATGTATCCATTGATGTACCGGAGGTGGCTTCCTGCAAAGCTTTGAGAGCATCATCAATAATCTTTGTCCCCTTCTGATGTGTTTCTAGAATTTCTCTTCTTTCGGATGCTAACACCAACTTATGAATAGGAGAAATCTTATCCAAGTCCACACTGCCTTGAATCATGGGGAGTTGTAGAAGTTCCAGAGGAGTAATCGGGTGGAACCTAATCTTCTTGGATAGCAAGCCTTTCAAAACATCATCAATGGAGAAGGATTCCCTGGGGTACCTTTGTGAATCTAAAACCTTCCTTTGATATCCTTCATTCTTCTAGGAATTCCCCATTTCTTTCTTCTTCCTTCCCTTTTTCTTCATCTTCTACCTTCTCTTCTTCTTTTTCAACTTTGTCTTTGTTTCCTTCTTCTTCATTCCCTTCACTTTCATCTTTGTCTTGTTCTCCTTGAACTTTATCTTTTTCACCTTCATCTTTTACCAGAGGGACAACATCATGCTTCTTTGGTTTAGCTTCTTCCTCATTCTATCTCTCTATCTCTGGAGGATCATTTGCAACACCTATATCCGGAGGGATATCTATATCATTTGTTTATGGAAGGATATTTATATCATCTTTATTCAGAGGAATGTCTTCCTTTACCTCTGTGGAAACTTCTTCTCCTAATTTAGGTGTAGAACTAGATGGGAGTGCACCAAACATGCCATATTTCTCAGCCATACCTTTGATGGCTTATGTAGTTTCTTTCCTTATTTTCTTTATTTTCTTCTTATCTTTTCTCATCAAAGTATTTACACTTTTCTTCATTTGAAACATCTTTCAACATACCTTCTTCAAGGTTTCCAAATCATTTGGGGTCAAAGAGGACCCAACTTTCTCAAACGCATCATTTCTGATCTTCTCTTCCAATTCAGTAGCCTCTGATCTTCTTTTCATTAGGGCTTCCCATAGTTTCTCAAGAACATTGTTCTTAAGAATATCCCAACTGACTTCCAAAGTGATAACATACTTAATAATAGCAAAAATCAAAGTTTTATTGTCCTCTCTACCTACTTGATCATAAATTTCTGTTGTAGGTATCAGCATATCTTGAAAATGTATCAAGTTGTTAACCAATGCCTCTAATCTAAGAGGGGAACTAGGTCTTACTAATGAGGCTTTATCTTCTTCCTCATCTGGAGATGCCTCTTCTGACACTTTTTGGTGCAGAAGCACCTCCTAGATTTCATTCCCGCATGAGGCAAGCTTGAGACCTTGGAATAAGTTTGATAATTTGATGTTATAATAAGGTCCAATGGACCATTTAAAATATGTTTTGAGTCCTAGTTTGGTCATAGGGTCCTAGTTTATCTTTTGGTGTCAATTTTTCACATTTTGTCATACTTGCAAAAGTTGCAAAATTGCACGTAAAAGGGATATGAAGGGTAAATTTCATATGCAAGGCCTATTTTTGAGGTTATAAGATCATATTAGACCATATTCAATGTAATTTGAGTCTGAGGAGAGTTAATGTGTCAAAAAGTGCAAATCTTGTAAAATGGCTAAAATGCCAAAAAAATGGCCAAAAGGAAAAGTATGGAAGTTCTAGAGTCAAGTAGGTGAAAAGTTAGTTTTGGTTGATTGGTTGGCATTATTTTTGGCTTAAAATGTATAAATAAGCCTCATATAGGTCAAGGCAAAGGGGGAGTTTTGCATTGTAAAGGAAAAACATGAATAAAACTCTGAATTTCAGTGATTTTGACTGGTAATTTGTTCTTGTAGAGCATTGTACGGCCCCGTACAGTCATTTTTTTAAGGGGAAGTCATTTGGTTTGATAAATATAAGTTTCTATTGCATTTTCCTTTTTTTTTATTCAATTACATGCAAATTTGAGGGAGATATTGCTTATTTTCTTAAAATAGTTCAGAACCCTTGTTAGGGTAAACAGTGTAAAAAGAAATTGCATTACTCCTTTTTTATCTGATAGAAATGGATAAAAACTTGTGAAAGGGTTCATAATGGTCTATACTTCCATTTCCTAAGTATGCAGCTTGTGGAGTTATGGTTTTCTATTGGAATCATGATGCCCTAGGACTGTGTTTTGGTGAAAATCTAGAGATTGACAGACTATAGTGAAGTTTTGTGTCTTTGTTTGAGAAAAGGGGTATCCACCATGGCTATCATTATTTTTAAAGGTTGTCAAAACATGTTTTGACCCCTGCCTAAAGAATATTTGATGAATTATAAGCATTTGAGTACACTTTGCTTATTATCCTATTTAAGCAGAGTTATGATAGTCAAGGTTTTGAGTCTCTAATGGAAGTTCAAGTCAGGAGTTTGTTAAGATAGCATGAAATATGTATGGAATATGGTTTCTTTAGTATGTGCAGGTGAATTTGAACATGCTAGAATCTTTGGTAAGGTGATTGACAGATTGAGTGGTACTTTTCCAATAAACCTCATGATGCAAGAAGTCAGTTGACATGGTAAGGGCTTAAAGTTGTGATTCATTAATGGGGGTTTTCTTCTAATGAAATTTGTTGTTTGTGATGTTTGGTTAACTATTGAGAGGGATTGAATGAAGGTGGAGAGTCTGAGAATAGAATTCCTTGGGTTTTTTTTGTTATGGAATCCTAATTAGGCCTAGCCATTGTAGGATAGTCATATTTTAATGGTGTTGTTACAAAACAAAATGATCTACATCTTTGCTATATTTTAAAGGGGCTAAAAAGGTAACTCAAGGACTTCTTACAATCTTGATTTATGGTTTGTATAGAAATATGTTATTGACAGTTCCTAATACAAGGCTACAAGGATATGGTGTAGTTTACCAAGAATAACATTGGATTTGATGTATTGAGCTACTTGCAAGGGTTTGGTATGTTAAATAGCAGCATATTGGGTTCCTGAGTTTGTTATGGTCATCTTGTGTAATGTCTTCTAAGGGCCATTTGAGTTGTTTTGTAGATGATTTCATAATTTTTGTTATTGCAAAGTAAGCCAAGAATACTTAAGAGCAAGAATTTTGTAACACTGCCTTGAATGATTGGTTGAGTTGAATTGTGATCCTCCTAGCATTGCATCACTTTTTCCTTCTTGGATTCTAGTTTGGTGTGCACATGAACACCAAAATCTTGTTCTTCATCTTCTTCACAAGATGACACATAATGAAATATTTTACTACCAACACTTGCTTCCTGTGAAGCACCTTCACCAGAGGACATGCTCCCTCTTCTCTTTCTTACCAATTTTGTTGTAGGGTCTTCCTCTTGCTCTTTAGTGATACTGAGGTTCTTTTCCCTTGTTTCCTTTCCCTCTTTCCTCTCTTGAGTGGTTCCACCAAAGGAGTCTCTTTCCTTTTACCAGATCTTGTATTGGGTCTAGAAGGATCCAGGCCTTTACCTTTACTAGGAGTACTGGGCTCAACCTTCACTATAGGAGTTGTAGATGGTTTTGAAGGAGTAGTCTTGCCGGATCTCCTTAGTCCTAATTATTCTCCTACCATCTTCTCTCCCATTTCTCTTCCTTGTGCAATTTTTCCATCAGTGAAACTAGAATTTCTAAGCATTTCATCTACGTTCTTTCTTATCACAGGCTTCCTATGCTCCATGCGAACTTCCATAGATTTTTATTCATAATTTCCAACTCTAGGTTCACTGGTATCTTTAGTACTTTTCAAAAAAAATTGCACATAGCCTTCAACTTCATCCTCTATAACCTTATAACCCAATGGTTGAATCCAGACAGTCTGGGGTTCAACAGCTTTTATCATGCATTCACTAGAGGAGACATGAAATATGATATCATTTTTGTATTTCTCAACAACTTTCCTAGGAATCCTTTCTCTTTCATTCATGTTGCTTTTGAATACAGCAAAGAATGTTGTTAGGGCATTATCTTTACTCTTCAAGTCACCCAAACTATGCAGGTAATCAAAAATTTGATGTGCAACTAGTCTTGATGTATCCCAAATCACCACATCATCTCTTCTAGGAAGTCTTCTAAGAAATTAGAATAGAAAACATACAATCAGAGAACCAAACTTGAAGGCATATTTCTTCTCCCTTGTCATCTTCAAGTTTCCAAAAAACTACTGTGAAAGATGTTCACACAAATCATAATTTGCACCATTAGCTGCCATGTCATAACCAGTGTAAATAGTTGTAGCAAACATAGAGTTTTCTTTATTTGTGAAGTAGATCTTGTGACCAATCATTATAGTTGCATACTTCATAGCAGGATTAGTAATAGGATTTGTAGCAAGAGCCCTTCTATCAAATGTTTCTCTGGTGAGTTCCATCACCACTTCATTCTTCACAGACTTCAACACCGGTACTAGTTTGGTATCACAGAGATTGGTAACAGCCTTAATCACTTCCTTGGTTATAAGATGAGGTTTTTCAATCCATGAGAACTTATCATGCATTCCGATAAGATCTGGTTTAACATACTTTTCATCGATAGTGGAGCTAAAGTTAGGAAAGTAATTCCCTCGATCCAACTTCTTCGCAACAATATTTGCATACTTGGGTTTTATCAAGAAATCATCCCCAGTGAGCTCATTCTACCAAATATCTATCAATTTTCTATGATTATACTCCTTATTTTTAACACGGATGTACATTCTAGTGTCTTCAGTAGGCATGACACCGTGAAGAATTGATGAGAAGGTGCCTAGAGGGTTGTCTTTGAAAACCTTCATGGAATACTTCTTATAGGAAGGTCTAGGTCTTTCTAACACATTCACGACTATAGGGGTTGCCATTTCTCCCCAAATCAGGCTCAAATGATTTCAAAAAGTAGATTCACACAAACCAACAACAGCTCAAAAGAGTAAAATACCTTTTTCCTTGGTGAAAGACCAGAACAAGGGTTTGCACAACTCACTCTTCAAATCACCTTAGAAATGCTCCAAATCACTCTCCACTTTCTTCAAATGTGCAAGTGATCAAAATTCATTACAAATTCACTTTATAAATCAACGATCTGCCCTAATTCATATTAAATGTGGCAGAATTCAAAAAGTTGATAAAAACCCTTCTTCACTGCACTGCAAAACCCTAAGTTGCTCTGCAAATGATCATGCCTGCAACTTTTCCTCTAGTTACTTTTGCATAACCTCTAATTAATGATTCCTTACAATATATCTTTGTGCCAAAGACTGACACACTAGATATCTAGGGGGTTTGAATAATTTTTTGTTCATGCTCCCCCTAAGACCATGTTGGGTCTAATTGTTCAATCTTCAAGATCTTCAAGAGAAGCTTGAAGTTCTTCTTAATCATCCATTTGTTCAATCTTCAAGATCTTCCTCAAGCTGTTAGGATTTGTCGGAGGAACCTGGCTCTGATACCAATTGTTGAATACCCAAGATACTGAGAGGGGGGGTGAATTGGTATCTTCTTAAACTTATTTAAAAAATGCCATCCAATTACTCCAATGCATATAACAGTAAAAATGAGTAAGAGCATTAGCAAAACATAAAAGCACATGAACACCAAGATTTTTACGTGGAAAACCCAATAAGGGAAAAACCATGGTGAGGATTAACTCGCAATATAGTATAACTGGTTATAAGATATTACAAAGGGTCGCTCACTACTAGGACTCACTTTCCAAAATGGGAGGCTCACTTGCTACAAAATATACAATAACAAAATTTCTTGCAACCAGAAAATGAACCGATAAAGTTACACCTAACAAGTGTTGATTCAATTCCTTTGATGCTCGGTAAACTGACTTTACACACTTCAGCATTTTCACATACTTGTCTATCTTTGCACTCTCTCAACACAGCATCAATCTCAAAACTATACAATATATATATATGATTCATCTGGAAGCATCAATTAGGTCGGCCTAATTAGATGCAACCCTTATTCACCAAAAAGATCAATTGTCAGCTTCAAGCTTGTACAAAACCTTTCCAAAAACAATTCAAATGTGTAGCACGCTATACCATGTCGACATGGACCTAAGATAGGTCACAAATACATCCAAAATTTTAAAAAAAAAAAATCATTACAACATCAACTTATTCATTAGGTCGGTCAAGAATAGACCTAATACCAAAATGCAACAAGAGAATAATTCCAATTAACCATACGAGCACCTAAGCACATGAGATTATGAACATACAAGCTTCCAACATCCAAAAACCATTTCCCAAAACCACAAGTAATGATATTCATCAGGGGAGGATTACAGACCAAAATATCGGAGGATAATAACTACATATCGGTTTAGAATACCAGATCAAACTAGAACTTAAACTTGTAGTTGCAACTCATATAACATGGTGACATCAATGACAACACAAAAGCTAAAAAATGATATGTTCATCTTCATTCTTCCAACAAATTTATCTAATGCTAACATAAAAGAGAGGTGAGTGTTGTATATATAGAAAAAATGGGAACACATGCATCCAAGAGATGTAATACCTCAAATTGCATGCAATAGGCAAGAGTATTACCTACTTAGTAAATGTCAAATTACATGGTTCCACCTACTTAAATAAAGAAAAATAAATGATATGAGAGGTGGCTAATAAATCCAAAAGAGGGTATCAGACTCAACTATCGAAAGATGGGTGAGAGTCACACATGTAACTGATAAAGTATGTCACATGCTCTCATATTAATCATGTCTAAACCTAAGAATAAGATTTTAATAATAAATCTAGAAAAAATAAATATTTTGTAACATAAGGAAAATAAAAAACCTACACTAACAAATATAATTCAAAAGGATGTTTTAAACCCTTAGTAAGAGTAGAGTAAAATGTTTGAACTATTGAAAATAGGAACATATAAAGAAAGAATGATGAAATAATATGTTATGAAATCTATGTTAGTGTTCATATTGTATGTATTGGTTATGGGTTGCTTTAACAACTCATTAATTTCAAAATCAGGTAGAATAGCATGAGGAATTTAAGGAAGGATTTCCTTAATATATGTGATGGTTTGAATAATTTGAAACAATGAATACAATCAAAATATTATTTTGTGCTAATCTAAAAATTATCATGGTATCAAAGCAAAGGCAATCTTAAGTCTACAATGTAGAGAGAAGTGTTTGTCAATGAGAAGATGCATTAGTAAAGGCATGAGAGAGTTGGCGATAGAGAAGGTTGAATCATGTGATTGTAGGTGTGAGAGAAAAGTTAAATCTTGTTTTTAGGAGCTAGTTGTTTGTTTGAAGGCTTAGCTGAAATGCTACTTAGGAAAATCACCCAAGTTTGGTTTAAAAGAGTCGACACCAAAAGAGGTCACTATGAAAATCTGCCAAAATAATAATTTGGAAGTTGCAAATCTCAACTACTAGCTGGATAATTGAAGTCCCAATTGTTAGCAAAAATGGGGAAGGTATTTTCAATGATAGAAATGACAAGAGAATGAATGGTCATTCCCAAGGCGTAATCTAGAGTTTGGGTATAACATTCAATGTGAAACAACAAGAACAAAGGTGTTTAAAAAATTTTTGGAACAACCTCACAAAAATTCACATATCTTTCTCATTTCTTAATAAAATTTGTGTTGCAAGAATCAAAGTATTGTGGAAATATTGAAGGTGTTGTCATTCATGTCAACCGATCAACTAGTTATCTACTAGTTGTTGTTGGTTGTATATGTCGAGGATATTGAGAAAATTGTAATAAAGATATGTTGCATGTGTTTAGTGGTTGCTTCGAGTTTTGGCCGGATTTTCTCATGTGGTTGTGTGGTTTAGATATGTTGTTCATGGTTGTTAGAAGGTGTTATATTCATATTTTTAGTTGGTGGTTCATTGTACAATGCAAGTTGTGCTCAACAGTTGTGAATTGTGGTTTTCTATGTTTCTGGTTGAGATCCTGAAGAAATGTTGTTGGTCCGTATTTCTCCTTGATGAAGTCTTATGATGAGTGGTTCTAAATTTGAGTTTCCCTGATTGTATTGAAGTTAATTTCACCATTTGGAAAAGTTCATGCTCAATGGTTCTATGTGTTTTACATTGTTGCGGCCGAACTTGTGTGAAATACTACTTTCGAGGATGATGAAGCATGTTGGATCTATTTGTGTCCCTATGAATCATCTATTTGGGTAGCCCTCATTCTCATTCTACCCTAGGATGTTTTGGCACTGAGCTAATTTGAATATGGTTTTGGATAGCCGACTTTGGATATGTTTCAAAGTTGAAGATGGTATAAATACAAGATGAGTTAGTAATGGAAAATGTACAAGAGCGAAGACGAAGAGCGATAAGAGAAAAGAGAAAGTGCAATTTGGTGCGACATTGATTCTATTCAGTAAGTGTGTGCATTGAGAGTGTGGGAGATCAGTGTGAAGCTTAATGTTGAGTTTCTGGATGTAGTGAGCAGAAGGAAAACTCTATCATCCATGCAAGTTGATCGAGTGATTGTGGTGGAATCCTTTGTTGCATTGGGATTGTAGTTTCTCTGTAACAATTCTTCTTTTTCTTCTTTGTATCTCTCTGGTAGTGAGCCCTTCGGGTTGTAGCCCTGTTGCACAGTGAGTCCTTGTTCCAGATAGTGATTCCTTATTTCAGGCAATGAGCCTTGTTTCTAGAAGTGAGCCTTTTTGTAATCGGTTTTTATATTCTCTATAGTGTGAGTTAATCCTCATTGTGGTTTTCCCCTCATTGGGTTTTCCACATAAATTTGGCATTATTGTGTTTATGTTTTGGATCTAAGTTCTTGCATTGGCATTTGATGATTAATCATTTAAGTAGTATTATGTGTTAGTTCTGGTGATTTATTTAAAGGTTTAATTCTATGACAATTGATTCAACCCCCCTCTCAGTTGTCCTATTCAGTAGTTTGATGATTTAAATTACATTGGAAAGTTGAAAAATAAGAGAAAAAATCCTAGACATTGTTTAGAAAAATATTTTGAAATGTTAAAGTTGTTAACAAAAGAAACAAGATGTTTCAATAGTTATTGGGTGTTCATTATGACTTCACAATATTAGAGTTGTGTGTATTTGATCAATTGGGAATGAGCGTTCAACTTTCAAACCTATGAGTATCTTTGCTCAAACTTCTATAGACAATAAGATACATTAAATTCATGATAAAGGGATTTTGTTTTACATTGAAGTCTAATTATTTTTATTATTATTAAGTTGGTCTAAGTTTTTCAATATATGAGTTAAAATCATAATTAGTAGTAAGTGTGTCTTTGTTAAAAGTATTATAATCAAGGTGCATTATCAATGGAACCCAACACCTTTTATTTTCTTTTGATTAAGGGGTAGTCATGGATAAATTAAGTTTCATCAAGAAATTCAAAGGTAGAAATTTTCATACATGGCAGAAACAAATGTAGTTACACTTGATAGAAAAATATATGTGGGTTTTCAAACTGAATTGTGTCACACCAACTAATGTAAATGAAATTGCTAAGTGAAATATGAAAAATAAAAATTATTTGGGAACTATTGGCCTCGAATTTCCAAAAATGTACTTACACCATGTGGATTTCACAAAGTCCGCAAAAGAGATTTGGGATTCATTAAAGAATTTATTTGGATCTAAATCCAAAAGTGCCAAGATGATATTGAAGTAGATATAGTATGGATTGAAGATGGATAAAGGTAAAAAAAATGACAGATTATAAAAGTGAGTTTCACTCTCTCCTAAATTAGCTAGCTGGCGTTAAAGAGAAAGTAAAGGATGATGATGCCAAAGCAATACTTTTGAATAGTTTACCTAAGAATATGTCTGGTATGGTGTTCACATTATTTAAGGTAGTCTTGAAAGAGTAATTTGTACCCTACTAGACCATAATAAACACTCATAAGCAAGCTTATATGTACATAACAAAACAAGTTCACTTTCGATAAAGGGAAAGCATAAATCCAATAATGTTCCTTAAAAAGGAAAAATAAAATGTTTCTATTCTAATGAAATAGGACATCTAATTTTGAATTGTAAAAAGAGGGTATAGGATCTACTAGATGATAAACTAGATCAACATGCTTCTTTATCTAAAGAAACAAATTGAAAAGAATATGATAATGATGAAGAGTTATCTTGTCCTAGTGATGAAGAATATGTGTTTTAAATAAATTCAAGCTTGAAGGTAGGACGAAATAGATGAAGGAGGACACTCACATCCTCTCGTTAGTCACCAATGACAAGGTCACTAATTAGCTTTGATGGTGTTTTGTTTTCTATTTGGTGTATGCTTCTATTTTTTATGTTTCTAATAACTAGAAATTTCACATCATGGGAGGAATATAACACCATATTCTATTTCCAATGGTAGTGACAATTTCTTATGTTGTTGGAGATTGAGTGGCATGATCAACAATAGTGGTGATTTCTATTCATGTGTGTGTTATTTCCTTATGTAACCTCCTGCTGTAAAATATTGTAGCAAACAAAAAGTACTAATGTAATGCAATTCATGGATCTATTGAACACGCATAATACTAAGAGGGGTTGAATCAGTATTCTCTGAAACCACTTAACCATTTAGACATTCATTCCATACATCATATTTAAATTACAGTAAGGAAAGGAACCATCAAAGAAACCATCAAAGCATATAACACATGAACACCAAATTTTTTACATGGAATACCCGAAAAGGGAAAAACCACGGTGAGGATTAGCTCACGATTATTATAATCGGTTATATGATTTTATAGAAAGGATCACTGATAGGTGGACTCACTGTCTAAAGAATGAGATAAATAGAAGAGAGGGGTGGCTCACTTCCAAGATTTGAACGGCTAAAAATGCATCTATAATATGCAAGAAATACAGTTCCACTGAAGCTCAAAATACTGAATCAACACACTTCATATTACTTTGTTCTAACACTTTGTTCTACTCTACATTTTCATCACATTCACATGCTCTACTTAAGAATTCACATACTCAACTTATTCATCACACTTCAACATCAAAAATGATCTTATATTTATACTCATTACCTTTGCAAGAACCCACAACATCAATTAGGTTGGCCTAATTAGATGTACCATTCAAAATAATAACTTATCGACCCAAGATTAAACATTCACACTTCACACCTTAATTCAAAACTTTCAATGCATTAGATAGGTCAACATGGACCTATAATAGATCCCACATAATAGATCAATACTTATTAAAACTCTACGCAACCTCAAACAAGTTAAGTTGGCACCGTTGGTGACCTAACACCAAAATACACCAACTGAACATCCTCAAATTGACACGTAAACCTACAAACTACATGCCACTTGGAACATAGATATAGTTGACACTTGTGAATACTCCCAAAAATATGCAAGACTAGATATTCTTTTGTGGTGAGATGCGGACTGAATGAAACATACACTCTGCATTGGAAACACTGTCACTAGAAAACCTGATACTCTGTTACTCATTACTTTTGCACAAGAGGGAAAAACACTATGAAATTTTGGATTTAGAATATTTTTACCTCCAAAAAAAATTCCTTAGAACCATAGACCAAAATACTTCAAGAAAAATCAATGCGGACCTAAAAATTGATGCTTTGTATACTGAAAACTATGTTCTAACACTTAGCCAATTAACTAACTCATCTATTATGTACCGGGGAAAAACATTTGCATCTCTATACTGGATTGCCATCATTTCAAACACATATATGCACTAGACCAACTACATATAAATATTCACATCACATCACAATGTTGACATGAATGAAAACATTGTATCTGCATACTATACATCCATGCTCATGTTGCCAACAAGAAAATCAATGACAAACTCTTCAAACTTCCAAAATCTCCCCTTCTATCATTGAAGGAAACATGCAAAATTCTTCTCAAATCTTCTCCCCCTTTGAAATCAAGGGAAAAAGGCGCACACAAATGTTAATATCTTTGTCCCCCCTTTCACATCACTCATATATACTTGCTTTTACATTATCAACAAACTCTTTACCAAATTATACACATACTCCCCCTAATTGATATATACATGTATGAATGAGAGTAAGAAATTTTCAAAATCTTAACCAACTCCCCCTAATACTGCTATCCATCAAACTGGATCAAAATTTTCACTAAGACACTATCCTATAACATCCGCATATATACAGTGAAATTTGAAATGTATAAAAATGGAATAAATATAGATTAACTAGAAGAACTATTTAAAACCTGCAATTTTGCAAGGTGTGCTTGCCAATCTTTAATCTTTCTTCCCTTCTTCCCATCCTTTCTTGGCTAGGCCAAGCATGTGAGTTTGTGCTTCAAACTCCATGAGTTCTTCTCCATCATCCGGAGCACTAGGTACCAAATTCATCCTTGTTGTCTTCTCCAAATTTGTTAGAGCACTAGATATAGATGTATACTTTGCATTTACTGGCTCTCTAAGATGTCCAAACTGTGCTATTATCTTTTTCTTTTTGTTCCTACAGTTGGAAGAATTGTTCATGCAAGTTCTCAATTGCTAACCTTGTGCTCCCATTTGTATCATCTACTAGATCATAGGCATCAGATGCCTTATCAATTTGGGACTCAATAGAGTCCATCTCATCCTTAATACTTTTTGTAGAACTAGGCAATTTCATGCAAAATTAGAATAAAACCTTAGCTTTTGCAAGACAATTTTTCATATCTTTAAGGTTGTCCTAATTTTTTTATGTGCAATAGCACATTTCTCCATTATGTCCATCAACCTTCTGTCATTCATCTTTTTATCAATCTCCTTCTCTAGTTTCTCCTTCAACCCACTAGAATACTCTTTGAATGATTCAAGTAAAAGCTTCAAATTTTCCATACCAGATAATGAATTATCAATGATTGCACCCAGTATACTCTCTTGCAACACCTTCACTGCTTCATCAGTAAGATCTACGCTCTTTTGATGTGTTTATAGGATTTATTTTTGGGTGAAGGCATGGAATGCATCGCGTAATTGTAATTTATGCAAATGAGATATCTTGTCCATATCAACCTTCCCTTGTCGAATTGAAAGTTTTAGTAGCTGAAAAGGCACAATAGGTTGGAATTGGAGCTACATATTCAACAAGTTCTTTAATGAATCTCCAAAGGTACCGAAAGATTCACCTATTGTCTTTACATTATCTTTGCATCTTTCTTTTCCAAATCCTTTTCCTTGTCACCAATGTTGCTTTTTTCTTTTCTTCGTTACTCTTCTCAATATTTTTAGGCTCGTCCTCATCATTCTTTTCATCATTAACTGAGTGATCCTTGTTATCCAAAGGAATATTCATCTTCAGGTTGTCTTGTATTACTTCTTCAACATTCCTTTTAGGTTTCGAAAGAGGGGAGTTATGTCTTGTAGGTGCATCCTCCTTATATGAATCTTCAACATTATTTTTCAATAGTAATATTTTCTCCTACCAGAGGAGCATCACTAATAACACCTTCTACAATTTTCTCTTCCACATCCAAAACGGTATCATTCTGCACATTTACCTCTTCTACTCCATGCTCTTGTTGAGCATCTTCCAATTGTGCTTATTTGGTTACATTAACTTCTGGAGTAGGAATATCATCATGTACTTTCTCTTCACTATCCATACCCATGCCTAAATCCTTTGCCAAATTGGAAACATTCTCCATAGTTTCTTTCTGGAGCCTCTCAAGATCATTCTAGTCTCTTCTTATGAGGGTAGTTACCCTTTGCTTGGTTTGAAACTCCTTATTGTATAACTAAGCCAATGTACCTTTATTTTCATTAGATAATGTGGCACTAACCTTTTCCAAAGCAAAAGATCTCAACTTTGCATCTTCATTGATGGCTTCCTATCTTCTAGCATATAATACATTCTTCAATTCTTTAGGCAACTAACTTTCTATGCTCTTCATGTTGACCTCAAATGCAACTATATACTTGAAAATTACTTCTTCTATTGTTTATGAATCAGTATCATCCATAGTGATGTATAATAAAATAGTTTTCTCTAACATTTCATGCTCTACAATTCCATTAAACAAATCATCTAAACTCAAAGGACTATGATTACTTACTAGATTCTTCTTCTTTTTATTTTTTGTCTTTCAATGACTTTTCCCTTTGTCAGAATCTTTTTTCTTTTCACACATCTGAATTATATATCCTTCCTTTTCCTTTTCCACTTTTACTTTGTTGCCCATATCCAGTATGTCAATTTTTACTTTCTATCCACTTGTTTCTCCTTGTGACACTTCAGATTTCCTTTTTCGGACCAACTATGGTCCTTCTTATTCTTCCTCCTCATCATCTGCATTTACTCCCAAGTACTTTTCTCTTGTTCCTTTTCTCTTTACTCTTCTCCTTTGAGGAGCTCCTTGTTGCTTTATTGAAGCTTCCTTTTCCTTCACAAGCATACTTCATTGCTTTTCCATAGTACTTGGCTCCTTTCTCTTTGTTTCACTAGTTGATGGCTTAGTCTTGGAGGACTTGGGGGTAACTAGAGAGGTGGTAGTTGTTCTACCAAATCTCCTAATAGTGTATGAGCCTTCCTTAGCTTTCTCTACTTGTTCCTTTGTAAGTCTCATTACCTCCACAAACTGTGTAGTCATTTTCTCAACAAATTTGTTTATTTGTTTCTACCGTTGTTGCATGTACACTTCCATAGACTTCTAATATGTTTCATATCTTTCCTCAGAGGTTTCTTTGGGTTTTCAACATAAATTATATTGAACTAGTAACTTCTTCCTCTATTATCTCATATCCCATCTCTGATATCTGTTGATGATGTTTTCTGCATAGCAACAACTCAGACAGAATATAATATCTTATCTCTCTTGAAAGGTAAATCTCTATCAGCAAGCCTCAAGAGATATCCCCAAGGTCTCTAATGTTAGGTCTTGACAATGCATAAACAACTTAGTGATAAATGTGAAAATGTTGGTAATCACAATGGGACCTTACTACAAGCAAATACTAAATCTTTAATTTATCAGATCTAGCAATATGATGATACTTCAATTCTAAATCTAATCCAAATAATAAATAAATAACAAGAGATAAGGGTTTCAAAGATATTTCTAGATTTAACACTACTCCTAAGATTAACAATGCAAATGACAAACACTCAAAATGGACCAATCCCTCATAAATTGATTTCTACTTGACCCAAATGGATCTACAATATTATAGAAATAGTGCAATCTTCTAAGGTGTTAAATATTTTCAGATAATGAATATTCATTCAAAACAACCCTATTGAAATTGAAATGAATAAACCTTCACAATTGAACTAAGCACAATGAATATAAAAGTCCAGGCTCATTTTGCAAAGCAACTAACAATCAATTGGTTGTGAAAAGTATGGACCAGAGATTGCTGCAAACACTTCAAGCACTAAATCATAAACACTATAAAATTATCTAACATTAACCCTAATGCATTTATCAAATAACTTAAGCAATTCCAAAGATAGAATCACAAGAACCATGCAAGATAAATCAACACAAGAGAATTCACCAAAAGCACAATGTATCCAATTGTATTGAATCACCCAAAGTAGCAACAATTCTAGTATTATGTTACCGCACTTGCTCGAAAATGAACTAACTTCTAACTCTGCTCTACTGCTTAATTCGATCTAGCTCAAAACTATCTATTTTTTTTCTAGCCCTTACAAATGAGGCAGAATGCCACATTAATAGAAACCCCCCAAGATATGTCAGCCTAGTTAGGGTTTACAATAATAATTGGCCACAAAACAAGTCGGCCAAGAGAAATTCAAAATAAAATAAAATATGCATTAAATGCATGAAATCCATCCAAGTCAGCCTGGGATCTCCAATGTAGCTCGGACCAATGCATTCAAAATATTAGGGAAGCACAAATTCTGATGTAGCCCTACATTAACTGCCTTCCCCTTTATCTTTATTTTGATACACCTTATCATGCACCATCAAATCACCTTGTCCAAGTCAGTTGTGGGTGGCAAAGGAAAAACCTTAAGTCGTCTTTCAATTGACTTAATATTTTCTCTTGATTGCTCCATCGATTTATCCCATTCAACTTTATTGATCTGATATTCATCTATAACTACAATGTAGGTAGTTGCATCATCCACTTGATGTTCACTAATCAAACCCTCACTGTGGTACAGGAGCACCTTAAGGTCTTTTGGAAGATCTTAGTGATTTTTGGCTTGTAGGTGGTTCTAGCCAACCACCAAGGGAATAAGGACTATGATATAAAGTCCCTAGGTTTTTTTTGAGAGTGTGTTAGGGTAGGTTTGGCTTAGAGTCTTGAACTTTATGAGTTCCTAGACAAATCTTGGCAATTTGAGCATTTTGGCAATGTTGCCTTGGCAATTTGGCCTAAAAGTTGAAAAATAGCATTAATGTTGTTCTAAGTCCGACCCAAGGATCCTAGAACGTGGGAGAAAGGTATATAAGGTCATTCAAACCCTAATACCTGGGTTGGAAGTTCATTTTCATGAATTGAGACTTGGAGAGCATTTTTGTGTGATTGGAATTCAATAACTTTTGAGTGCATTTTTGTGTTTGAGCCTTCATCTAGTCAAGAATGGATTGAAAGGACTAATCTAATGCTTTGATTGTTTCATTTTTTTCATTTACTTACTATACCTAGCATTATATTAGTCATTTAGACCAACTGGTTAAGGTTTTGCAAGTTTTTGGGTTTTTTGGACTCATTGTCGGTTTGGGCCAGTTTTGTGAATAATGAGTCCCACTTGAATTCATGTGGCTTTCCTCTCATGGAAACTTGGAATCAAGCTGGGGACTATGTAAATAATGTACATACAGGTTTAGGAGTCTTTGTTTGTAGGGGAAGTGAAGAAACTATCAAGCACTAGGCGAGTGCAAGTGCATTCTAGCTAGTGGCTTGGAGAGGACAGTAGTAAAGAAAGCTGCTAAATGGATTGGTTTGTACCAATCAAGAGAATGGTAGTGTGGGAACATGTATTCCAAACATGTTTGTGAAAGGAGGAGAGTGTAGGAGGTCATTGAAGCCCTCAAAGTTGGAAAAAGGAGCTAAAACCCTTGAAACCCTTGAAATTAGGGAGGTATGAGGATAGTCATATGAATGGCCACTTGGGAGACCTTAAACCTAGTAAATATTGAAGCCTAGGGTACCACTAGAAATAATATCAAAAAAAATTTGGGGGTTGTTAAGACCTTTTTTGAGAAAAGCCAAGAAAACGGGTTCTAGGAGGCCTAGTTGGGGCAAAAGGCTACAAGGCCTAAAATGGAGTTTTTCAAGAAAGCGATGGGAGAATGGTGAAAGAATCCAATGAGATGTATCAGTGAGGTTTCAAATAAAAAAATATATAGTAGAATATCCTTTCCTAGCCCCTAGAGTGGTTAGGACACTTTGGGTCAGTTTGGAGCCCAGGGAAGCCTAGTGGCGAATTGAGAGTAATAAAGAAGAATTTGAAATTGGTGGAGAGTCTTATGAGGTGAGAGGGGTTTAGGAGAGATCCCTAAATAGGGTAGAGAGGAATACCCTAGGAAAACCAGAGAATAGGTCTTGGAGAGAGCAAGAGCACTCTTGAAAGGTAAGTCTCCCCATCAAATTGGTATCAGAGCCATACAAGGTTTGGGAATTGATAAGTGAATGTCAGAAAGAAGTGAATCCATAGGAGAGAACACCATGGTGAACAATGCAAAGCTAGATAGAGACTTGACAGAGCAACAAGAAAAGAATAAACGTCTTGAAGAGGCTATGGAAGAGATGAAGCACAAACTAGAAGAGGTGGCAGAGACTGCAAGCAAGATGAAGGTACAGTTAGGAGAGGATAAAGATAAGGGTAAGAATCAAATAGAGGAAGACATAGAACTAGAACTTGACCCTCCATTAGCAGAGGAACCCTTCCTCAAAGCATTGAAGGCTTTGAGTGGCAAGGCACTTGATGGTATCCCTGTGTTCACTAGAAGAATGGATGCATAGTTGGTTATGGAATGGATTGAGGGAATGGAGAATCACTTTGAATGTGATGGGATTACAGAGGCACAAAAGGTGAAGATAGCCAAATCAAGGCTAAGAGGATAAGCACTAACTTGGTGGAAGTTTCTACAAGAAGAAAGAGAGAAGGAAGGCAAGAAACCCATAGGAAGTTGGAAAACTATGGTGGCTAAAGTGAAGGAGAACTATCTACCTAAAGACTATGATATTCAATTGCACAAGAAGAGACAAAATCTCAGAAAAAGAGACCTAGATGTAGCTACATATACAGAGGAGTTCCAAAAACTAAGCCTTAGATCTAGAGTGCAAGAAGTTGAAAGCATCAAGGTTTCTAGGTATCTAAACGGTCTTAGATGGAACATACAAGAGGATTTGAGTCTTTTCACACTTACTACCCTCCATAGCTGCTATCAAATGGCTATTAAGGTGGAAGAGAAACTGAAAAAGAAACAAGATTCCAATACTAGGGGTAAAGGAAGAGGTAGAGACCCTAGAGGTGGACATAGAGGAGGTTTTGGTGGAAGAAGCCATGAGAACAAAGGTCAAGGGGATTCCAAGGTTGGAGAACAATCCCATGAGGCAAATAATAGAGGGGGATACAAAGGTAGAAGCTCTAACAATGGTGGAAGAGGTAGATTGGGAAGATTTGCGAGAAGTTCACACTTTTCTTCCATGAAATGCTACAATTGTGGATAGTTGGGTCATCCAACTTATAGGTGTCCAGACAAGCTAGCATCTTCACAAGGTGAGAGGAAGATTACATATGTCCAAGAAGAGGACTTCTCTAAAAACTTAGAAGTAAGTTTGGATTCAGAGAAAGGAGAACAACTCATGTTAAGAAGGATTTTGATCAAAGCACCTACCGAGGATGAACACAAACAAAGGAGAGCTCTTTTTAGAGTCAAGTGCAAGATACAAGGTAAGGTTTTCAAGGTCATCATAGACTCAGGATCAACTGATAATGTCATCTCAGAGGAGGCAATACAAAAGTTGAAACTCATCAAGATACCCCATGTGTGTCCTTACAAGGTTACTTGGTTGAATAAAGGGCAGAATATATTGGTCAATGAACAAGTTTGGGTTGAGTTTTCTATAGGAAAGTATCAAGACAAGATACTATGTGATGTGTTACCAATGGATGCATGCCATTTGCTGCTTGGAAGACCATGGCAAGGAGAATAAGTACTCATTCAAGAAGGATAGAGTGGCTTATAAAATTCAGTCTTTGATAGAAGAAAACATAGTGGAAAAGGTAGAAACTAGTGCACTTTTGATGAGTGGAAAGGGATTCCTAAAGGACATAAAGGAGGAAGAAGGAGAGGCATATGCAATCATGTTGAAGCCAAAGGAAGAGGAGTTATCTAATCAGCTACCTATGACAGCAAAAGTGAAGCAACTGTTGGATCAGTTTAGGGACATCATTTGTGAAGGTACACCAGCTACATTACCACCTAAGAGAGCAAGCAGTCATCAAATAGACTTTATACTAGAAGCAACACTACCTAACAAGGCTGCATACAAGATGACACCAAAGCAGAATAAGGAGATAGCAAGGAAAGTTCAAGAACTTTTGGACCAAGGGTTGATCAGAAAGAGCATAAGTCCATGTGTTGTTCCAGTTGTGTTGGCACCTAAGAAGGGAGACAAGTGGAGGATGTGTATTGATTCTAGGGCCATAAATAGGATAACCATTAGATATAGGTTTCCTATTCCTAGGATAGAAGATCTAATGGACTGTTTAGGGGGTGCTAAGTTCTATTCCAAAATTGATTTGAAAAGTGGCTATTATCAGAATAGGATGAAAGAAGGAGATGAATGGAAGTCAGCATTTAAAACCACAGAAGGGTTGTATGAATGGTTAGTGATGCCATTCAGGCTTACAAATGCACCTAGCACTTTTATGAGGGTGATGAATGAGGTCTTGAAGGACTAAATAGGAGTCTTTGTGGTTTTCTACCTAGATGATATCCTCATCTTTAGCAAAACAAAAGAAGAACATATAAAGCACCTAGAACTTGTGCTGAGAAAACTTCAAGAGGAGAAAATCACTATAAACCTTGAGAAGAGTGAGTTCATGAAGCAAGAATTGGTCTATCTAGGATTTGTAGTCTCCCAAGGGAACTTGAAGATGGAAAAAAGCAAGGTTGAAGCCATTCTTAGCTAGCCTACTCCAAAGACAGGGACAGAAGTTAGGAGTTTCCATGGATTAGCTCAATTCTATAGGAAATTTGTGAGAAGGTTTAGTGAAATTTGTGCACCGGTTCTTGACACCATCAAAGGAGGACTGAAAACAAAGTTTGTGTGGACCAAAGAAGCCAATGAAGGTTTTGAAAGGTTGAAGAGGGAGATAGCTACCCAACCTATCTTAGTTTTACCAAGTTTTGACAAACCATTCATAGTAGAATGTGATGCAAGTAACATAGCAGTAGGAGTTGTCATAAGCCAAGAAGCAAGGCCAATGGCATTCTTTAGTGAAAGGTTGAATGAAGAAAAGTCTAGGTACTCATCCTATGACTTAGAGCTATATGCTTTGGTGTAGGCTCTTAAGAAGTGGAGGCACTACCTATTTCCAAAAGAATTTGTGGTATACACCGACAATCAGGCCTTAAGTTACATCAACACTCAAGAGAAGCTCAGTTTGAGGCATATCAAGTGGATGGACTTTTTGCAGTCATACACTTTTACCATCAAGCATAAGAAGGGGGTTAACAACAAGGTTTCTAATGCTCTTAGTAGGAGGTTGTTTACTATCCAAGAGATATTGCTTACTATCCAATAGATACAGCTACAAAGCATAGGGGTTGAAGGATTCAAAGACCTATATGAAGGAGATTCTAATTTCTCATAAATATACAAGGTATGTACTAATTTTGAGAATCATTTTCACAATGAATATGTTGATTACACTTTACATAATGGTTTATTGTTTAAGGGGAAGCAATTGTGTGTTCCTAGATGTTCCATGAGAGAGAATCTAATCCAAGAAAAGCATAATGGTAGTTTGAGTCGTCACTTTGGTTTGAACAAGACACTAGACTTAGTGGAGAGGTTCTATTGGTGGCCTAAGATGCAAAGAGATGTAAGAAGGTATGTAGAGCAATGTGGAGTGTGTCAAAAGGCAAAGGGAATATCAACAAATGCAGGTCTTTATCAGCCATTACCCATCCCAAATAGACCATGGGAATGCACAAGCATGGACTTCATAGTAGGTCTACCTAGGACACCAACTGGTTTGGACAGTGTGTTTGTTGTAGTGGACAGATTCAGCAAGATGAGCCATTTCATACCATGCAAAAAAACACATGATGCTAGTCACATTGCACACCTATTCTTCAAAGAGATAGTGAGGATACATGGGTTTCCAAAGAGCATAGTTGCAGAAAGAGATGTGAAGTTTATGGGACACTTTTGGAAAACTCTTTGGAAGAGGCTAGGAACCAACTTATCTCATAGCTCAGCATATCATCCTAAAACAGATGGACAGACAGAGGTGATCAATAGGGTACTTGGAAACTTGTTGATATGCTTAACTAAGGAGTATGGACAAGGATGGGAACAAGTGATTCCACAAGCTGAATTTGCTTACAATGATAGCACAAATAGAACAACGGGTAAGAGTCCATTTGAAATAGTATATGGCTTACATCCAAGGGGTGTACTTGAGCTTAGGGATCTACAAGGATATGAAGGGATCAATGGACATGCTGATGATTTTGCTTAGTCAATGAGAGAGGTTCATGAGCAGGTAAAGAAGACATTGATAGAGGCTAATCAAAAGTTGAAGGCTAAGAGAGATGAAGGGAGAAGAGAATTACAATTTGAGATAGGTGATTTGGTGATGGTATACTTGAACAAGGAAAGGTTATAGAAAGGCATACCAAGCAAGCTGCAGATGAAAAGGATAGGGCCATGTAAAGTGTTGGCTAAGTATGGATCAAATGCTTACAAGGTGGAGTTACCCAAGGAGATGTCTATTTCTCCTATCTTCAATGTGAAGGACTTGGTGAAGTATAAAGGACCAGAAATGGATGAAGAACAATACAATGCTGAGATAAACAAGGATGTGGAAGCACTCAAGGTACCAGATCAGATCATCCCACAAGTGGACAAGATTCTAGACTCAAGGGTGAAGAAGAAGACTAGGCACAAGACATACATGGAGCACCTAGTGAAGTGGAGACATCAACCAGAGTCAAAGGCTACTTGGATAGCAGAAGGTGACTTTAAGAAGCATGGAATTAGTGAGGAAATCTTGACATCACAGGTTCCTTAACCTCTTTGTTGCAGGGGGAGAATGGTGCAGGAGCACCTTAAGGTCTTTTGGAAGATCTTAGTGATTTTTGGCTTGTAGGTGGTTCTAGCCAACCACCAAGGGAATAAGGACTATGATATAAAGTCCCTAGATTTTTTTTGAGAGTGTGTTAGGGTAGGTTTGGCTTAGAGTCTTGAACTTTATGAGTTCCTAGACAAATCTTGGCAATTTGAGCATTTTGGCAATGTTGCCTTGGCAATTTGGCCTAAAAGTTGAAAAATAGCATTAATGTTGTTCTAAGTCCAACCCAAGGGTCCTAGCACATGGGAGAAAGGTATATAAGGTCATCCAAACCCTAATACCTGGGTTGGAAGTTCATTTTCATGAATTGAGACTTGGAGAGCATTTTTGTGTGATTGGAATTCAACAACTTTTGAGTGCATTTTTGTGTTTGAGCCTTCATCCAGTCAAGAATGGATTGAAAGGACTAATATAATGATTTGAGTGTTTATTTTTGTCATTTACTTACTATTCCTAGCATTAGATTAGTCATTTAGACCAACAGGTTAAGGTTTTGCAAGTTTTTGGGTTTTTTGGACTTTGCCGGTTTGGGCCAGTTTTGTGAATAATGAGTCACACTTGAATTCCCGTGGCTTTCCTCTCATGGAAACTTGGAATCAAGTTGGGGACTATTTAAATAATGTACATACAGGTTTAGGAGTCTTTTTTTGTAGGGGAAGTGAAGAAACTATCAAGCACTAGGCGAGTGCAAGTGCATTTTGGCTAGTGGCTTGGAGAGGACAGCAGTAAAGAAAGCTGCTAAATGGATTGGTTTGTGCTAATAAAGAGCATGGGAGTGTGGTAACATGTATTCCAGACATGTGTGTGGAAGGAGGAGAGTTGAGGAGGTCATTGAAGCCCTCAAAGTTGGAAAAAGAGCTAAAACCCTTGAAACCCTTGAAATTAGGGAGGTATGAGGATAGTCATATGAATGGCCACTTGGGAGACCTTAGACCTAGTAAATATTGAAGCCTAGGGTACCACTAGAAATAATATCAAAAAACATTTAGGGGTTGTTAAGACCGTTTTTGAGAAAAGCCAAGAAAACGGGTTCTAGGAGGCCTAGTTGGGGCAAAAGGCTACAAGGCCTAAAATGGAGTTTTTCAAGAAAGCGATGGGAGAATGGTGAAATAATCCAATGAGATGGATCAGTGAGGTTTCAAATCAAAAAATCGATAGTAGAATAGCCTTTCCTAGCCCCTGGAGTGGTTAGGACACTTTGGGTCAGTTTGGAGCCCAGGGAAGCCTAGTGACGAATTGAGAGTAATGGAGAAGAATTTGAAATTGGTGGAGAGTCTTATGAGGTGAGAGGGGTTTAGGAGAGATCCCTGAATAGGGTAGAGAGGAATACCCTAGGAAGACCAGAGAATAGGTCTTGGGAAGAGCAAGAGCGCTCTTGAAAGGTAAGTCTCCCCATCACACTGGCTGGGGAATATACATCTTGCCACCATTTCCTCAAGTGTTCTAAGCTCAAATGCTTTGGTGCAAACCTCCTTCTCCTTGTCATGACCTCAAAGAAAGAAATGCATCCATTATAGATACCGATCAAGGTGTCCTCAATTTTCCTGCTCTGCTTGTATATCTTCTTCAGAACCTTCTGCCTTATTTGCAAAGCTTCAAACCATTCCCAAGGTTCTGCAGCTCGAGAGGAAGGGAGAATTCCATCATTTATCAGCTTATCCTTAGTATATTCCATGATGGTTCTAGTTTTCTGCAAAAGGAGATCTACATCTTCCTTATCTTGAGCCAGTACTTCTTTTAACCAATCTATTGCCCTCATAGCATCTCCTCCAGTTGAAAGTGTAGACACCGAAATCTGGTTTAAGCCTGCGACTTCAATATTCTTAATAATTTGTATTTCTTCCATGGTCATGATTAAATAATGTCAATTATTTAATTAATTCACTTTAACTTTAATTCTTCTATTAATTAAATAATCTTAATTATTTAATTGATTCACATTTTCTTTATTCTATCTGATTAATTAAATAAATGTTTTTTATTTAATTATGTTACTAATTAACCTTATCCTTCTTGTCAAATTAAATAAATTCTTATTTAATTCCCTCCTTTATCATGTGTCAACTATAATTAAATAAATCCTTTATTTATTTAATTATTCATTTAAACCCCTTCATCATTTAATTAAATAAATCTTATTTATTTAATTATTCTTCAAATATCAAATCTTGAATTAAATGAATTATTTAATTCATAAATCCTATTTTAACACATTCCTCTATATTTAGATAATTGTGCAAATTATCTAAGTATTCACTTTTACTCGACTCAAAAATCTATTTAAATTGCTCAGTTAACTCTTCATTTAATGTTTGAGTGGCGTTCTCGAGTAATCTCTTAGTCAAATCATTCAATCGTCGATGCTAACTCAATTGCGTGTACATGCAGATTAATTAAATATTCCTGAGACAAATCTGGTTTGAGCCTGTGACTTCAATATTCTTCATAATTTGTATTCTTCATGGTCATGATTAAATAATGTCAATTATTTAATTATTCTCTATGGTTTTCATTTCTTCTATTAATTAAATAATCTTAATTATTTAATTAATTCACACTTTTCTTTATTCTATCGATTAATTAAATAAATGCTTTTATTTAATTATGTTACTAATTAACCTTATCCTTCTTGTCAAATTAAATAAATTCTTATTTAATTTACTCTTTATCATACTTCAACTATAATTAAATAAATTCTTTATTTATTTAATTATTCATTTAAATCCCTTCATCACTTAATAAAATAAATTTTATTTATTTAATTATTCTTCAAATATCAAATCTTGAATTAAATGAATTATTTAATTCATGAATTCTATTTTAACGCATTCCTCTATATTTAGATAATTGTGTGAGTTATCTAAGTATTCACTTTTATTTGACATCTATTTTAATCGGTCAGTTAAATCTGGATTAATGTCTGAATGGATTTCATGAGTAATCTATTTGTCATATCATTTAGTCATCTAGTTCTAACTCAATTGCGTGTACATGCATATTAATTAAATATTCCTATTTAATTAATTAAATCTTGTGTGTGCATTCAAATAGAGAGTTGCTTTAATCCATCTTTATCTTTGTCATGCAAAGATAATTCTTTTGTTTTCGAATACCAAACTTGAAGATTAAATCATTCATTTAATCTTTAATTCTATTTCTAATTTATATCACTCATGTCATTACTAACTGTTATCAGAATGCATGACTATTCAGTCAATCTCAACCGTCCATTGATCTTTCAATCCTGACCTATCATTCGAATAATCAATTTTCTATAAATTGATCTGGTCTTCATCATTCCAATCTCTCTCGAAATCTTATGACTTTTAGAGCACCTATCTTGAATCTTCGATGTATTGCTAAATCACTATCATAGACTATACTTGCACAAACTCTTGAAAATCTGAGGGCAATTATACTACAACAGCAAAATGGAGAAGGGAAATCGAGATGAATCATGGAAATACGTACAAATTTGGTGAGATTGTTCAAGTTTTATTTACGTTTTGACTTTCCTTTGTTCTTTTTTGCTTAGCATTAGATTGCATTTAGATTTGCATTGCATGTTTGCTCTAATCTGTTTCTTTCTGCACTTTCTTCGCATTACATTTGGTGAACCCGACATGAAGACACCATCTTCGCGTATCCGTAGACTTTTATTTTGATTTTTGCAGGTTTTTCGTATGGAACGACGCATCAGCTTGACGAAGCACCTCAATTAAAATTCACAGACGCATCAGTTTGACGAAGAGACACAATTGATTTTCTTAACCGCATCTGACACCAGAAACAATGCATCTGCAAATTCCTGAACTGCAACTGACTGGTAAAATACCGAAAACGCAATTGTAGAGAAAATCAATTCATCTGACTGGTAAAACAATGATGCAATTGACTAGTAACTTTTTGTTTCTGTTTTCGGAAAATCTAAAATTTTCAATTGATTTGTGTGTTACTAATATCGGATTTTTAGCATGTGGGATTTTTGTTTTTGGAGTTAACGAGTTTTTGCAAGACGATTAAACGAAGACAATACTGAAAACTACTAACGAATCTTTCTACAAAACGCTTGTCGAAGACCTTAGTTAATTTTCTTCAAACAAATTGTTTGGTAGTGTAGCAATTCTTCCGTTTAGTTTAAAATTAACAAGTGTTTACTATGTTTGGTGTGAAAGCACAACTATGTATTACCCTCATGATTTGGTACATCGAAGTATCCTCTCCCCTTGCACATCCATGCGATCCTGGGTATAAGAGAAACGGTTACCAACTCTAGAACTTGGGCCTGTTCTGGTGGGAAAAAGTACTCACCCCAGGATGACTCAGACCAGTAGCACCCTGAACCCGAGGGACTTCCAGTCGGTATATAAAATTGGATTCTTTGGGAAATCCCAAGAATCACGAGTATGGTTCTGACGAGATGGATCCGAAAGGGGACTCTCGCCACATGGATCATGCCCCACGAACAGAATGTCCATACTAAACACCTTTTGTTTTAGAGACCAACCATTTTTGGCCATTGCTCGGTATAGTGCAGGGTACAGTATCATGCCCAAAGACACTCACTACTGATCCCCTTGAGTAGAGATAGCAATTCTTGGGAGGTCATTTCCCAAAGAATTCAAAATTGGTGTGCACAAAAGACGTTAATGAGTTGTGGAGGGGAGCCAATGCCACCAAATTTCTAAGTTATCCACTCTCGAGAAGGAAAGGAATTTATCACCAATCTGGGGTATTTAGGTGGGCTATACCAAGTATACAAACCCTAGGCCTTTTGTCCTATTAGGATGTACTTGTCTGTTGTCAAATTACACGTTCTTTGAATCCAAATCAAACTGAAAACACTTTGTCTTATGATTGTCCTTGTTTTCTAGAATTTGATCATGGAAAATAGAGTCAGTTTTAAATCTCAAATCACTGAAAATACACAGAGGGTCGCAACTATTCACCAGAAGGTCACAATTTATTTTTAGAGTCGCATCTGTCATTTTTAGTTGTATTTGTTTAGCGTAGAGTCGCATTGCTAGATTCGCTCACAATTGCTTTGCAAAAAACTGCATATGTTATATTTTGAGTCACAACTATCATTATGAGTCCCATCTGTTAGGAAGTTAACCGCATCTGTCAAAGTCAGACATTAAAATTTATCAGGGACACGCAATTGATCATCAGAAAACCGCAACTGTGAAATTTAATTGCAACTGGTAAACTTAACCGCATATGTGAAATCCTACGACACATTTTCCTGATTAGAAAACTAGAATTCATGATCATTGTCCACTCAATACGGTTATACCATTCTTTCAATTGGTATTCCACAAGTAGTCATTAAACAGAAACCTGAAACGATTTGCTCAATTTTGCATCTTTTAGGTTCATATAGTCATTACCATAGTTGTCCTGATTCAGAGTTTGGTCTCATCTTAGAAGAAAATTTTCCTTTAGAGTAAACTTCTAGGAAGGTCATTTTTACAAACTTTAGGATAGGTCCATCATCTACACTCTAGAAAAATCATAGCATCAACGAAATCTATCATTGAACCTAGTCTTATCATTTTATCCTTTGTCCTATAGAGAGTCCTCCTATCTCATCAGTCTAGTTAGGAAACTCAACTTGTCTTTGATCCTCATCCTACATTAGTTCCTTGACTTAACTAAATTGGCGCCTTGGTTAGACTTTAGGTAGTTGGTCCCTCCATCTTGGGTTTATAGAATTGATTGTTTTAGAGCCTTGCTTAGACTTTGCATCTTTAGATTTTAATATAGTATCATCCTAGAACATTCCTTATTTTTCATCTAGAAAATCCCAAAAGCATAGACTAGAGTCATACTGTCCAGAGACGTAGTTTTGCATTCCTTGCATATTGGGTTACTCTTACATGGTTGAAACTAGGTCTAAGAGAAGAGAGAGAGAGAAAAGATGTCGAACCCAAATGAATTCATCAATCCATTTTCCTCAAGACCTCACAAGACTCTATTAGAAAAATTCACCACTCAAAACACTCAAGGTCACATTACAACAAAAGACACAGAGGCTACTGCATAGGACCCTGAGTTTTCATCTTTTGTAGATGAGTACCTAGCAAATGATCGTCAATGATACTTAGCCAAATTGCTAGTTCAAGGTGCTACCTTACCTACAGGATTTGATATCAGCACCTTACAAACTCAACCTACACAAGGGACAAATACAATGACTGCTAGTACTACTATACCTCGAGTTAGCACAACTATGCCATCTGGCACACCTACACAGAGTACGACAGTCCATACATCTCCATTTGCTACAACCGGCATGACATCAGGATTTAATTTCACTATAGGCGGATCATCATCCACTCCCTCCAGTCCTCTTGTTGGGAGTAAAAGACCTAAAACGTAAGCTTCTACACCATATGTTGGTGTCACAAGTACAATATCCCAGTCAACGGCCATACCTAATGCCAGTGTCACAAGCACCATACCACAATCGATGGCTATACCTAGTGCTCAAGTCACTAATACTATAACAAGGACTACACAAATGGGAGGTATTCCCTCATTCTAGTATGGCAATCAAAATCCATCTTCCCAGATCGGTAGTCAGAATACTTTCACTCAGATTCCTAATCAGAATCCGTTCTCTCAGATTGGTGGTCATAATCCATTTACACAGATTCCAAGTCACCAACAATTTACATAGATTCTGAACCAGAATCCCTTCTCCCAGAGTGGTACTTAGAATCCGTTCACACAGATCCCAGGTCAACACCAATTTATACAGATTCTAGACCACAACACATTTACCAACATTTTGAATCCAAACCCACCTCAAATACCAACGTTTAATCGAAACCCATCATGATACTTTGGATTTCAAAATACATATATGGATCCGCATAATGCCCCTAGCACATCCTTGACCCAAGTTGGCGTCTTACAAACACAAATTCATGCACTACAAATGCAAATGGATAACATGTCGGTGTCAACTAAGAAATCCTTTTCAACAAAGGACATATGCCCATTTCCCTTTGATAGATCATTGTACATGACCCCTTTCCCTCATGGTTATGTCATACTGAATCTCCCTAAGTACAATGGTAAATAGAATCCAATAGAACATATAAGGGAATTTTCTACCATATGCATAGATGTCGCTTATGATCCCACGTATCTTATGAGACTCTTTCCAAGAAGTCTTGTAGGGATTTCACTAGAGTGGTTTTTAGGTCTAGACTCTAGCATCAGATCTTGGGGTGAACTGGTTGAGAAATTTTTGTAGTAATTCTCCTTCAACATAGACCACGAGATAAATATAGCAACCTTGTGTCACACAACACAAGATGAAGGTGAAACATTCATTTCTTTCTTCCAGAGATGGAGGACTATAGCTAGTTGGTGTCCTGTCAAGATACCTGAAAAACAAAAAATTACTATGTTCCAAGAAAACCTTCATGCGAAACTAAGGAGTAACTTAAGGGTACATTGTTGTACATCTTTTTCAGAACTAGTGGAAAAAGGGGTTATAATAGAAAAGGATCTCATTGAAAAAGGCGAACTTAAGACATCGACATCCAATAGAAATCTGATTGTGCAAAACACCCCCACTGACAGAAACATATTTTGGTCTTGCAACAAAAATGTCACCAATGATGGGGTAGTTGATGCTAAAATGCTACAAGTAGGACCACTCATCACATTACAAAGACCTCACACTTTTTCCAACATGCTTAATGTTGTCAATCAACCTCCCAACATGGTCCAAAATACTCAACATCTGCAACAACAAAGGAGGTTTCAAAAAAGTGAGTTCACTCCCTTAGGGGAACCCATTGAGTCTGTATTCAAACAACTATTACAGCATAATCTTATACAGTTGCAGGAACCAAGACAATACTATCCACGACAATTTAAGCCAATTTGGTGGGATGATAATTCCTTTTGTGATTATCATAGAAATAAGGGACATAACCTACAAAACTGTCGACAACTGAAGAATATCATATAAGATCTTGTCGAAAGGAGAATTATTGAAGTTGGTGGACAGAAACCAAAGTCATAAAACACTGATCATAAAGTATTTTTTGATCCACTACATGACCATGGGAAAGGAATTGTTCCCAGTTTGAGTACTAAGACCAATATGTCAACCAACTATGCGAGTATCAAGCATGATTATAATGGTGGAAAAATCATTCATCATCTTCGCGTTGCTGATGAGAATATTAATGCTATTACTATCAATACAAATCCTGAGTGCGCGGTCAATACTCGTCATACTAAGATCACTATCCAAGGTCCCCCATTGCAACAAACACCATAGCCTTCCAAGTCACAATATAACCTACTTGACTAGTTGGGGAAGACCCCAGCCCAAATTTCAATCTTGGAACTATTGCGTATTTCCCCTGAGCATCGATCTATTCTTGATAAGGCTTTACAAAACACCATGGTCCCTAATGACCTTGATGTCAATTGTTTCCAGGAAATGGTGGGCTACTTGACCAATAATCATCATGCCATGTTTTATGAACAAGACTATGCAACTAAAAAAATGAACCATAACTATCCTTTACATCTAGAAGTTATTGTTGATGATACCAAGTTAGACGAGTTTTGGTAGACAAAGGAGTAGGTTTAAATCTGTGCACTTTAAAATTGATTAAGGCATTAGGTTTCTCAGAAGCATGCATAGACACAACCAAAATCATTGTCATTAAAGCTTATGATGATGAGGAACGAAAATCAAAGGGGGTGGTAACACTTCCTATCATAATTGGTCTTGCAGTAATGGAGACAAAGTTCCAGGTCTTGGATCTCAACCTTCCTTATAACCTTTTGCTAGGTAGACCATGGATTCATACCGTGAAGGCAGTCCCTTCCATGTATCATCAGTGCCTCAAATTCCCTTACAATGGCACTGAAATAACCATAGATGGTGACCCAGATCCATTCCAATATTGCACCAGTCTAAAAGAGATCCCCAAATGCCAAGTGCCACTAAACCAAGAGGCTTCATCATCTAATCCATCTTCCTATGTTGATCCATCCACACTCACTCGAACATCTATTTCACCCTCAATTCCTACTACTCCTAGGGTTGAGATCCAAGATAACAGTTGTGGAGAGTACTACATGACAACATCTTATTGTGTTAGCCATTCGATTCCTCCTAAGTCATACAGTTTACCTACATCATATAGGGGACAATCTATTGTCACTATACATGTTCCTCCTACAAAAACTTTCATTAAATGGGGAGAATTAAGCGAAGAGGTTGTAAATATAGAATATGTCACTTCTTGGCTGTATAGGGAAGATGATGAAGAACCTCTCTCACTTGCTCACATTCCTACGGATCTATATGGAAAGGGTTTAACAATCATGCAAAGAAGGGGATATGATGGACAAAGTGGTTTAGGCTTAAACCAAGACGGGAGGATTGAACCAATATTTGTTTCTCAGTGGCCAAAAGGTGTGGGGCTAGGGTTTCAATTGATTCAGATTGGCGTTCCTAGTACCCCATCACCCTTACTTGAGGAAGTAAGTGCTTCAGAAGATATTAAGGCATCTCATGAACCATTGGACCAATATCAGTGTGACTCCCCCGACTCCAACGAATATGAGTGGGATTCCCTATCCTCTACCTCTTCCATGGACCTTGACAAGCTATTTGGAGAACTTGACTTAATGTTAAGTTCCTCACCAAATCCATTGAATTCATGTCTGCCAAAGAAAATGAAAAAGGAGGAGTGGTTTAAACACTACTATTGGGAATCACTTGATCCTACCTCTTGGCAACCTGATACATCTATTTCAAATAATCAAACCTTAGCATTAGGCCCACCTATCAATCCACCTAGATCCAAACCTAAGAGCAAACATGACCTAGTACAAGAATTTTGTGACCATATGAATAAATCAATCCTTACCTTGACCCCACTAAAATTTGATAACTCTGACGATGACATGCCCTTAGTTTATCCCAAACTCATTGATTGGGAACAACAAGACACACCTGTCTTAGAAATTTTTGAGAATGACAAGGCAATTGTTGAGTTCCTGGGATTACGAGAAGGCATACCTAATGGTGACCACAAGGCTGGTTTTACCATTGACTTGGACAACAAAGCATATTTTTGGGAATCTGTTCAACCCTCCAGTTGCAAAAATGAGAAAAATAATAAACAAGATAAAAAGGATGAGTCTCTAGGTGAAAACTGAAAGGCACCTTTAGACAATGAAAAAGTAAAAAGAAAGGATGCATCCGAAGGTGAAAACCTCTCTGAGGCACCTAAGGATGGAGGTTTGAACATTCTCCCCATTGCATAGGAAAATTCACCCATGCTCATGGAAGAATCAGTAGAAGTCAACATAGGTACAAAAGAGAATCCTCAACTGGTTTATTTTGCAGCATCATTGACAACAGAAGAGTAGCCAGAGTTCCACAACTTCTTTGCACAAAGAGATAAATTTTGCTTGGTCATATGCAGACATGCCTGGTTTGGATCCTGAAGTTGTTCTACATCACTTGCCCTTACAACCAGGTTCCAACCCAGTGAAACAGAAACTGAGAAAAATGCACCCACAGATTGCTTCATTAGTCAAGGCAGAACTCAAGAAACTGTTAGACGTGGGTTTCATAAGATCAATCGACTATACCAATTGAATCTCCAATCTTGTACCAGTCACTAAACCAACTAGGGGCATCTGCATCTACAGTGATTTTAGAGATATCAACAAGGCTTGTCCTAAGGATGACTTCCCTTTGCCTAACATAGACATGATAGTTGACATGACAGTAGGATACGAGATGTTGTCCCTTATGGATGGATTTTCAGGATATAACTAGATCAGAATTTCAACTGAAGACCAACCTAAGATGGCTTTCACTTGTCCTTGGGGAATGTATTGCTGGAATTTTATGCCCTTTGGACTCAAGAATGCTAGAGCAACCTATCAACGTGCCATGACCACTATCTTTCATGATCTAGTACACACTCTTATGGAGGATTATGTCGATGACCTTATTGTTAAATCCAAGACAAGGGCAGAACATTTATAGGTTTTAGATAAGATATTTCAAAGGCTGGAGAAGTAAAAAGTGAGACTCAATCCAAAGAAATGTGTATTTGGAGTCAAGTCAGGAAAGTTATTAGGCTATATCATTTCCAAACGAGGCATTGAAGTGGATCCGGCTAAGGTGAAAGCAATCATCGATATGCCCCCACCCACTAATCTCAGTCAACTAAGGACACTACAAGGAATACTGCAATCCATCAGAAGATTTATAGTGCAGTTAGCAAATAAGACACATATTTTTCAACATCTACTTAAGAAAGGGGTACCCTTTGCATGTATAGTTAGGTGCGGAGAGGCTTTTCAATTGATTAAGGAATATTTACTCACACCACCAGTCTTAATGCCACCTATTGAAGGAATACCATTAATTATTTATATTACAGCAACCCATTCATCACTCGGAGCATTGCTTGCACAGAATAACGATGGTCATGAAGGGGCAGTCTATTATATCAGTCAGACTCTGGTAGGTTATGAGCTGAACAATAGTACCATTGAACGTACCTATCTTGTAGTAGTATTTGCTACCCAAAAACTAAGACACTATATGCTTAACCACCAAACAATGTTGACTGCTAAAATAGATCCTCTGAAATATCTTCTCAGCAAGGCAGCATTAATGGGGCGACTGGCCAAATGGGTTATGATACTTAGTGAGTATGATATACAGTATGTAGAAAGAAAGGCTATTAAAGGACAAGTCATTTCTGATTAGTTAGCCGATGCACCAATATAGGCAGATCACCCATTAGTTGCAGACTTTCCTAATGAGATTATATTTACAATTGACACAAACACAACATGGAAACTATACTTTGATGGGTCACATACAAATCATGGCTCGGGGGCTGGTATATTGTTTATCACACCACAAGGTGATTCCATCCCTAAGTCATTCAGGATTGCATTTCCATGTACTAACAACATAGCAGAGTATGAAGCTCTAGTGACAGAGTTACGCATGGCAATCAAGTGGAAAATTAAGAACTTACAGGTATATGGCGATTCTCAAATGGTAATCAGATAGGTAAATGATGATTATGAGACTAAGAATGAGAAGCTTGCTCCCTACAAACGCATGGCTGATAGCTTTAAAGAGTACTTTGACAAAGTCAAATTTCATCAGATACCTCATGTTTTAAACAAGGCAACGGACGCTATGGCTACAATTGCATCACTTCTCGGCATTCCTAACAATGTGCCTAAGTTCGAGTTCTTGGTAGAATAGCTTTTGGTCATAGCCTATGATATCCCAGATTCTGAAATGGTGTGTGACATTGTTGGTCTTGATTCCCCATGGTACAAAAAAATATATGACTACCTTTATGCCGAAGTCATACCCATTGGCCTATCAAACAACCAACGTAGGACATTCCTCTGCAAGTCAGCCAAATACACCATCGTCGGAGACACCCTATATAGACGTGCCTCAGATAATACCCTACTAAGATGTCTTGATTCTACTAAAGCACAAGCAACCTTGCGTAGGGTGCATGAGGGTATATGTGGTTCCCATTCTAGCAGTCCTACCTTAGCCAAAAAGATTATGAGACTGGGTTATTACAGGCCTACTATGGAAAAAGACTCATATGTCTTTGTAACGAAGTGTCACCAATGCCAAGTTCATGGAGACTTGATACATGCGCCAGCACAGGAGCTTCATCCTATAACGTCACCATGGCCCTTCGCCCAATGGGGACTTGACCTCATAGGTAAGATCCACCCCACATCATCTAATGGACACAAATTCATTATCACTGCCACTAAGTATTTTACGAAGTGGATTGAAGTCATTCCTATGACATACATTACCGGCACACAGATTTCTAAATTTATCCTGAACTATATCATCTTTCAGTATGGTGTCCCTCAGTCCATAACCACAGATAATAGCCGCCCATTTAAGAATCAAGAAGTCTGCCATCTGTGTGATGAATTTCCTATTCAACATCACTTTTCCACTCCATACTACCCACAAGGTAACGGCCAAGCAGAGGCATCTAACAAAACCATCATTAGAATTCTCAAGAAAACTGTCAATGATGTTGGTCACGACTAGCATTTACAGCTTAACCCTGCCTTATGGGCTTATCGTACAAGTATCCGTACTCCCACTGGTGCCACTCCCTATTCACTAGTCTTTGGTTCTGAAGTTATTCTTCCTATTGGGGTTGATATTCCTTCCCTAAGGGTATCCTTGAAAGGCCACATTGATGATGAAGAGTACCGCGTATCGAGACTCCATGAGCTAGAATTCCTGGATGAGTGAAGACAGAAGGCACTAGAGCATCTCCAAGAATATTAGAATCACCTTCGTCATAGCTATAACAGGAAGGTCTTGAATAGAAACTTTGACATTGGTGACCTGGTTTTAATGGAGAACCCAAAGAATCAAGCAGAAAGAGACAAACCAGGAAAGTTTGAACCAAACTAGTTAGGACCTTATATTGTTACAGAAGCTTTTGGATCAGGAGCGTACCAACTCTCTACTCCTGAAGGGGAACCATTGTCCTCACCAATCAATAGTATGCATCTAAAGAAATTCTACGCATAGCTTCTGAGAGCCTTATCTTAATTAGCAAAAAATACAAAAAAATACAAAAAAATTGTTACCAAGGTGAAAACCTGGCAAACAGGCGTCTTGGTAACACCAAAAAAATTATATAATCCAGAAAATAGTAAAGACAAATAATTCATCCAATAGTGAAAATCATTTCGGTGGCACTTTGGATAGGTACCATGGTGAAAACCTGGCAAACAAGCGCCATGTGTAGTTGACTCTACTCTTTTGTCTACTATTATTCTAATCTACCTAGCCTGTACATAGTCTACATCCATGTACATACACTCTATCCTTGTATATAATACCTATCCCTATACATATCACAAATCTTTCCCGTCCATCGCTTGTATATACCATTCATAATAAGTGGTAGTCTTTCCCATACCCTAGAACGATTGACATCAAGTGCATTTCATATCCCTCATTTTACCCTATTCATAATCAATTGGTCTTATACTCGACTGGGGGAAAACACTTGACGTGTGTCATATTGATTCTTCCATTGGTTGTGTTGAAGACGTAAAACCATAGAAAAATCCACAAGCATTGCAAAATGACCTGAGAAAACACAAAAACATCAAAAAACTTCAAAAAGACAAAAAAATTACAAAACATGTCAAAAATCCAAAAACAAAGTCAAAGTTAGTCGCACTTGTCAGTCTTTGTCATTTTTTGAACTATGTTGCCTCTGTGACTGGACATAGGCAAGGCCATCTGCCGATGTGCCCCTGAGGCATTAGGTCAGTCTGTTTAGGTTAGTCTGTATAAAATCATGCTTCAATTCATATGTATATATGACAAGGTCATTGGTCGTGTTGAACTACAAGGTCTCTGCATGTATAACATAGGCAAGGCCATCAATCGATGAGCCCCCAAGGCTGCACTAGGTCAGTCCTTTAGGTTTTGTCATCACACACAGTCGATTGTCCACACATCATATCAAGTCATGCATTAATCTGGTGAACAAGTTAGCAATGTCTCTAAGTCAAATCAAACAACTTGCCAAAGGAAACAATCAAAATGGATCAATTTGATGTCTACTATAAGATGTGTCTTTCCTGGAGACATACATCATCAAAATAATCAACCTTTGTCTTATTCAGGATGAGTCCTTCCTAAATATTGATATCAACAAAACAATCTATGTCTTATATAGGATGAGTCCTTCCTGCATAATTGACATGGTCAAACAATCAAACATAGCCTTACACAGGTTATCACATCAACGGCATCTTACTCAATGTCTTATACGATACATGTCTTTCTGAAACAAGGCTTTGTCATGCTTTATATAGATAGTCATAACATCGAAACCAGACTCAAAGTCTTATCCAGTATGTGTATCTCCTGAAATCAGGCTTTATCAATCAATCCTTTTATCAATCAAAACAAATCAAAAAAATAGATCAAGTTTTGGAAAATCTTTTACTGTCTTTTTTGACTTTATGGCTTATTTATCTTGAATTGATGACTAGGAATTATGTTACTAGCTTTCTCAAGGATGTCCCATGAAGGATTTAGAGAAGCAACGATGTATCAGAATTCTATTTTCTTTGACTGTTGTCTGTCGACTGTCTGTTAAATTTGATTTTGAGTCATGTTACTAGTTTCCTCAAGGATGTCCCATGAAGGATTTAGAGGAGCGATGACATCTCATGACCCGTCTTTTCTTTTGTTTGCTATCTATGGTTTGTCTTGACAAAAAGACTGGGGCAACTTGTGCCCTTAGTATGAGTTAACGACAATCCTTGTTTGCGACTATCTGTTGTTAACAAGTGGATGTCCTTGCACACCTTGATCTATCATATCATGGTGTTTGTCTCCATTTGTATTAGTCCCGCCCAATTATGATAAAGTGCAATACCTTTTGTGATATAGCGAAACATAGAAGATTACTAATACTAACATCCATCTCCTTTCTTTTATTATTTATCAATCTTTCTTTCTGCACTAACACTTCTTCTTTCTTGCATTATGACGGAGTCCTGTGACACACAACAATACAAGTCATCCTGCATACACATACATGTTAGAAAAATAAATACATATAGGCATTTATCATATTTAGGAAATCATGACATAATAGACATTCATCATCATACAATACATATCATAAGCATTCCATGTACAAAACAAATGTAAATACATGCATCACATTACATTTGTATAGCATCACATGTAGCATGCATTGTACATATAACATCATATTGCATCTCATAATTATAAATTTCATACATCATATAGAATCAACATCACATAGAATCAACATTATATCATTAGCTGCATAAACATCATAAAATAGATATGATCATCCATCACATAGGCATATCATATAAACATCACATGTATAAATAAACGATTGCATAATCAATACATAGAAATGCATATCATGGGAATCACCACCAAAATCATATATATATATATATATATATATATATATATATATATATATATATATATATATATATATATATATATATATATATATATATATATATATATATATATATATATATATATATATATCGCTCAACCGTGTCACATCACAATGTCATAATGTATCAATAATACATGGAAGCCCGCAGGCTATAGAATCATAATACAATGTCTTGATACATATCAAGAAGTGCCCCTATCCTGAACTGCCACTACTATCATGGCTGGAGTGAGCGGATGAATGATGCCGAGAACCCGATGACCTATGAGCTGAGTGAGGTCTGTCATATGGACTTGCTCTGAGTGGCTGCTCCACACCCTCTATGCTAACTGTCTCGGTATGGGTCCTGGTCTGTGACCTACTGCTACGTGCCTACGAGAAGCTGGGAACCCGTCTCTCTTGAGGAACCTATGCCTCATATAAATCATGGTAATAAGTCTCCCTCTCCCCAGCTCTGAATAACTCTCTGGAAAAGGCAACTGATGGTCTAGTACATAAAGCTCTGAGCTCTATAAATCTCTGCTCAGTCTCCTATCTCCGAGCTATGGCTTGATCTCTGTCCATGACAGCTTTGTCCCTCTCCATCTGTAACACATCCCTCTCAGACATCAGAACTCTCATCTGCTCCTACAAGGATGCAACCTGAGCACATAATGTAGCTGCATCAGGATCAACTGCCCCTGTGTCATCCTTCCTAGCTCTCAGTACACCATCCTCCTCCTCGTCCAACTCCTCCAAAATTTAGTCCTGGATCTCTCTCTCATGATCATCATCCTCCTCATCGTCCTCTTGATAGGCACCCAGCAAGCCTAGGGCATCAATCTCTGCCTCCTCTCGCTCTGCCTCCTCTCACTCTGCCTTCTCCTCTATAGGAAAATATGGAATGGCCTCCTCTCCGGGATGCTCCTCCTCCTTGCCAATCTCTGCATGAACCTCCTCACCACCTCGGCCAATATCCGACATGGCCACATCCTCTTCTCCCTATCTCTCCTCCTGAATTGGTGACAGTGGTGGCCCTCGTCCCCTCCATCCACATCTCCCTCTCCTACTACCTCACCGACCACCTCTACCATCATCTCCATCATCACCCCAGCCTCCTCTACCTCTACCATGCTTTCCTCGTGGTGTTGTCCCTCGCAGCTCTACTGGCACTGGCTGATCTGGATCTGTCAAAGGAATCAGCCTATGCACGGCCCACCACTGATCATACTCCTCTGTGGTACCTGGGTCTGCTGGACCATCTCTCCACCTCCAGGGAACTGCCTGTAATGCATCAATGTCTGCCTCAAATGTGGCCACTGGAATCTCTGGAACCCATAGGGGGACCTCTCACGATGACCTCGTGAACTCAACCCGTCCTCTCAGCACGTCCTATATCTCTCCAAACTGCCACAAGACACGATCTGGCAAGTGACACTCTATGATGTGGACATGTGACACTGTCTGCCCAATCAAGTATTGTATCTGTCAGAAAAAAGGCAAGTGTTCATCCTCATCAGACCAGTCTATGCATCCTAGGTATGGCCTCCATGTGAACTGCACCATCGTGTCTATGGCATGCCTGAAATATCATGTCTCCTATGTGGTGCTGAGTGTTCACCCCCACATAACGGAAGGCGTAAGGGGCTCCATGTGGTACATCTACTGTCACTGGTGGCTGAAAAATCACAATGTGTTCCCACGCCCATACCATCAAGAGCGTGGTACCACAACTCATAGACTATGCCTCTCGGTAGGTTATATCATGTAAGTGAAAGTACAATATCCCAAGTAGACAAGAACCCCAATCATATACCACTCGATGCTCTAGCATGCCTACAAGCATCTCTCCCCACCCCATGGGAAAACCATGACCTCGATGGTCAGGAAGTACTATCCTACCTATCAGTGTGCATAATAGACAGTCCAACTGCCTATACCTCTGCACTAATACGCACCATCTAATCTCATAATGGTCAAGCCCTAACTACCTGACGTCCGCATGGGGGTAGTATCGACACATCTCAGCAATACCCCATTGGGTATCGTAGCTCACCTGTGTGCCTCTGATAGGAAGTCTGAGGATCCTGTACACATCCTCCAACGTAACTGTAGCCTCTCCAGTAGGCAGGTGAAAGGATGATGTCTCTGTATGCCACCACTCGCACAGTGTTGTCAATAAACCCCAATTCGCCTGAATCTGGGGCAAGTCTGTAACGTGTAGAAGACCTAGGTGCCATAGAAACTGTCGCTCTACACTCCGCAAGCTGTCTCTAAATCAAAAAGTTGTCGATCTCGACTCTCGCATGTATACACTATCCAACACAACCTGCAATGGCTTATACATGCCTCATGTTAGCATCAAACATCTATCCTAATGCAAAATGACTAAATTAACTGCTATTCACATGCATCATTATTTTGCAAATGTGTCATTCTTTAGCACATGCATCGTTATTTTACATATGTGGTGCACAAAAATCAAATGCATCATTTAAATACACATATGTGGCACTATTGGTCAAATGCGTCACTTTACACTGCATATGCGTGCATAATCACAAATGCATCGACGAATATAATTATCAAATGCGTTGCAAAAGATCAAATGCGTAGTTGAATTTTACATGTGTCATTATTTATCAAATGTGTCACAATAAAATGCAAATGCGTGCAAAATAACAAATGCGTCTGCGCACATCTAATATCATATGCAACTACATAAATCAAATAACAATTGCGTCAAAATATTTGCAAAAGCGTTGAAAAATAAAAACATGCAGCTAATATAAATGAAAATGTGTTGAACTACAGAAAACCTATGCTACCTATCTACGCGATATTACAAATGCGTTGATCTGCATGCAAATGCGTCGATTGCACACTCACATGCGGTTTTTCAATAAAGTGACGCATAAGAAAAATTTCAATTTAATGCATAAAAGGGCACGAAAATCAAAAAATTCAAAAGTCAAAATTAAGGTACATACCGGGGGGTCTGTGTCGCTGGCCGCCTGAAGGTTCGGATCTTGTATGCTCGATGGTGGGTGTTTGGAATAAGAGACATCTTCATTGTGGGTGCAGAGCAAAATCTCAAATCTCAAGGCTAGGTGGGTAAAAATGAATTGGTTTTCACCCCAATTTTTATTTATACCTAGGGTTTTGGTGGCATTCCTTTCTACTAGCCGCATCGGCTTCCAATTTCAATCGACTCGTACCCGTCCATACCATTTCCAACTTCAATTCTGTCAACTCCACTGCATTTCTAGCTATCCAATGGACTAATCGGGATCATTTCCAAATTTTTCTAAATTTTTTAAAAATTTGTCAATTTTCCCGAGGGGGCATACCTTCACCTGTTTACATCAGGGCATGACTGGGGCATATTTTTATCGATTTTCTTTGACACAATGCCGAAATGACATTGTATCAAAGAGGGGCAAATGTAGACACCGAAATCTGGTTTAAGCCTGCGACTTCAATATTCTTAATAATTCATATTTCTTCCATGGTCATGATTAAATAATGTCAATTATTTAATTAATTCACTTTAACTTTAATTCTTCTATTAATTAAATAATCTTAATTATTTAATTGATTCACATTTTCTTTATTCTATATGATTAATTAAATAAACGTTTTTTATTTAATTATGTTACTAATTAACCTTATCCTTCTTGTCAAATTAAATAAATTCTTATTTAATTCCCTCCTTTATCATGTGTCAACTATAATTAAATAAATCCTTTATTTATTTAATTATTCATTTAAACCCCTTCATCATTTAATTAAATAAATCTTATTTATTTAATTATTCTTCAAATATCAAATCTTGAATTAAATGAATTATTTAATTCATAAATCCTATTTTAACACACTCCTCTATATTTAGATAATTGTGCAAATTATCTAAGTATTCACTTTTACTCGACTCAAAGATCTATTTAAATCGCTCAATTAACTCTTGATTTAATGTCTGAGTGGCTTTCTCGAGTAATCTCTTCATCAAATCATTCAATCGTCCAGTGCTAACTCAATTGCGTGTACATGCCGATTAACTAAATATTCCTATTTAATTAATTAAACCTTGTGCATGCATTCGAACGAGATTTTCTTTAATCCATCTTTATTTTTGTCATGCAAAGATAGTTCTTTTGTTTTTGAATACCAAACTCGAAGATTAAATCATTTATTTAATCTTTAATTCTATTTCTAATTTGTATCACTCATGTCGCTACTGACAATTATCAGAATGCATGTATAATTTGTTGATCTCAATTGTCTGTTGATCTTTCAATCCTGACATGTCGTTCAAATAATCAATTTTCTATAAATTGATCTATCATTCATCATTCCAATCTCTCTCGAAATCTTATGACTTTTTGGAGCAACTATCTTGAATCTTCGATGTTTTGCTAAATCACTATCATAGGCTATACTTGCACAAACTTTTGAAAATCTAAGGGCAATTATACTACAATAGAAAAATGGAGAAAGGAAATTGAGATGATACATGGAATTACGTACATATTGGGTGAGATTGTTTCAGTTTATTTACATTTTGGATTTCCTTTGTTCTTTGTTGCTTAGCTTAGATTGCATTAGAGTTTTAGATTGCATTGCATGTTTTCTCTGATCTATTTCTTCTGCATTTTTCCAGACGTTACAAAAATAATGTCCTTGATAGCATTATTTCCTTTGGTTTTCACCCCTTGTAACCAATTTTTTGTAGCAATAGTAGAAGCATTCATTGTTTCCAACTCAGTGATATTTTCTTGGGGCAGGAGACTTGCAGCAGAGGATGAGGAGCCAATGGACTGCAAATGTTTCATCAGATCCTCTAAACATTTCTTGAGTCCTTCAATCTCTTTCTTCATCTCCTGTTTAGGCTTTATTTCTTTCCTCAACCTACCCAAGATTACTGCACTTGAAACCTCATATTCTTCAATATCCTACTCTGCAGAGGTGGATCCTAGGTTGATGGTCTGTATGTTGTAATCACTCCTAGTAACCTCATCTCTATTATTTTCTACAGCAGGAGTAGCAATGTGGACCACTCTATTGTTTGCTTCATCCCTTTCAATCTTTGAAATGACTCTGGCCTTCTTCTTTCCTTTACCTTTTCCTATCTTTGCCAGTAACTCATCCCAATTGGGTGGGGTATCCTCCACAACAACTTGTTTTCTCCTTATTTCTTTATTTAGCCACTCTGGAACAATGGACTCCAACTATATTTCACTCTGCCCTACTTCCTCTTGCTGGTCCTTAGGTGCATCTTCATTCAAATCCTACCTCTCAAGAGTTTCTTCAGCCTTATCTTCCTTTTCCTTAGTATACTCTTCTCTTGCTTTACAGGTGATGGAACCTTATCTGATACTTCTTCTCCCTCTGTATCTTGGTGATCCTCGGCTTCTTTAGATTCACCTAGTTCTTCGTTTTGAGCTTCATGGGAAGAAGGGACATCATCATGTTGTTCTTCATGAGAAGTAACTGGAGGAGGATATTTCTTTGGCACATTATCCTTAGGAGAAGGAGTTTTTGAATTCCTTGTGTATACTTGTGTCTTTTCTCTTGAACTCTTTACATTTACCACAAGTGGACCAACTTCTTATCCATCCTTGGAGCTTACCTTTTGTGACAGTCTTACAATTATTCTTCTTTTAGGCACAGAAGCACTAACCTCAAGATCCTGCTTTTTAGTTTCCTCTTTTCCAAGCTTCTTAGCCTTTGAAGTATGCCCCCTTTTCTTGGCAATAGGCTTCCTCTATTTTTCTATTTCCTGAGCTTTTTCCTCTTCAACATCTTTAATCTTGATTTTGAAAGGGGAGCTCGCCTTTCCCTTACCCTTAAGATCTTGTTCAGTTGAATCCTTGAAAGTAGAATGAGGGTCCAAATCTCCCATCAGATCATAGGTGCACTGTACACCTTCATTTTCCAATTCCCATATCTTATGCTTCAGCCATAACTTGGTGCACTTAGTGACTGGATTCATCAACTATCGTAGTTCTATTTTTTCTTCTTCTACCCAATCTATTTCGCCAATTGGTCTGTCCTTTACTACCTCATAAGCATGGCCTTGAATCAAGTCCCCATCATCTTCAATCTGATCTGGAACTTCCTTCACATTATATAATTAGACTGATTCAACCAGAAGCTGGGAAAACTTCTTCTTTCTAACCTCATATTCATCACTACAATTGGCCTAGTGGTCTTCCAAATCATCCTTATGGCTATATTCCCTACTGGCCTTCTTTTGCACTTCACCAGCTATGTCAAATCTAGACCTCTTGGAATGGAAGGATAAACCAAGAATACTCATCTCCTCCTCTAAAGCCTGGGCTAAATTAATGGAAGGGCATGCCTATCCTCAAAGGGAAGTCTCCACCGAATCCAGTCTTATGTTTGTCCCTTTTGACAATAGCATCAAAGTCACATATTTTCCTAGTGACTTCCAGGAGTAAAATATGATCAGTGGGATACCTTGGAAGCCTGTATGGAGCCCTCTAACAACCATCAATTCTTATGTAGGAGAAGGTGGGAAACTATATGAACCAAACCCCATATTTCTTGATTAACTCGTTGGCTTGATCATAAATCCTCATATGTTCTGCACCCTGAAGCAATCTAGTGATGTGCATGGTGAATGCATCATTCACCCTTCTGTAACTTGAGATCCCTAAGTGCAATTACGGGTAAACCTCATAAATTACATCCTGCCCAAAGATGCCCCTGGTACTTAATCCCTTGTATGGATGAAATCTTGCAAGTGCATAGACTAAGTAGGAAGTCATGGTGAAGGTCTTAGTTTGTAGCACATTGCACATATGTTCATGAATCACAACACTTATAACACCTGCGCAATGATAGTTGATCTTTTCATGTTCCATCCTCACAATAACATGGCACATCCAACCCTCGAACATACTTGCACTCTTCAGACCAACCACCTGGCTAAGCAATGTGATGGCATCATAATACTCCTTCTTGAACTTTGCTCTAAATAGTTGTTTGGGCAGTTTTGAATAGTGAGACTTGGGCTTTTCCAACCGAGAATTAATGAGCTGCTATGATTTAATAGTCTCCTCCTCATAGTACTTTTTAGTTGCCTCCATTTTGAATGCCACCACATGGGATCTATCTGGCATGTCAAATGTTTGGGCTATGGAGATAGGATTTAAATTTGCCACAATCCTCCCTTGGGGACCGACTATTCTCTAGGTATCTCTGTCATAATGTTTGGCACACTCAAGAACCAATTCATAACATTGCACTATACAAGGAAAGCCAGCTACATGTGCTAATCCTGATTCCAACATTCTTTTAGCCACCAAAGGAAGATCCTGCACTGCCATTATGCCTTTGAACTCTTCATAGTCCCATAGTCCAACGTTCGTGTTAGTCACCTCTGACCAGATAGAGGTAATCTTGCTCTCCGGGATCTTACTCCTGATGTCCATCTTGATTCTTTCTGCTTTAGACATGGAAGACCCCTCCATATCACTCTTACCTCTTCCAGCTGCCACCTTACCAGATTCAGCCTGCACTCAACAAAGGGAACCATAGTAAAGATCACAAAAAAAAATAGTTATAAACAACATATCCATCCTTAAAATGAGTCCCAAAATAAACAAGGTTCCATTAAATCTCATAAGAGAATGATCATATTAGAGTTCGGGTTTTAGGTCCACCTGCAGAATCCAAGCCAGGGAGGAATTTCAGAGAATTCTGAGCCAGACAGATTCCAATGAAATAAACATGAAGACCCCTATTAGTAACTTAATCCAATCATTATCAACCAAGAAACATCATATGAGATCTCAAAATAGCTCAAACCAATCATAAAATGCATAGTCATTCGTTAACAAGTCATGCTATTTCATAATCCTTCGTTTTCCACCAAATTCTGGGAAAATCCGCACGAGAAGGATTTTCGCAAACGAAGCGATAGTTTGCAGATTTCAAAAAAACAAAGGAACAAAGGATTTTCAGGAAAATTCAGATGAGACGGAAATCCGCAGGGAAGGTGAAACTCCAAAGAACTTGTGAATTTTGGGAAAATCTAGAGAAAAAGGGAAGTCGGGGAATTTCGGCCGGAGGGGAATTCCGCAAAGATCTTGAAACGTCGAGTACCATCATTTTCTCATGACCTCATTCACTCAAATTGATCAAATGATCACAAATTTGAGGACCCCAGGTATGGGAACTGTTCAACTTGAACCTCCTATATATCTTCCTTGAATTCTAGACTCACTCGAAAGTAAATTAAGATGAAATGGTGATACCCTAGGCACGAAACCCTAAATTTTTGGCCATTAATGCACAGAGCAAGCTTGGACTCATATAACTTGACTGTTGGGTTCTCACAAAGGTTACTTACAGCTCACAAGCAAGATAACTTACAATGAAAATGAACGAACAATCTTAGAACTTACTTTGGAGACCATAAATAAAGCAATATCAAGCAACCCTAGCATCAAGTGCTCAAAGACACAAAAATTTGAACTCTGAACATATCCAAAACGCCAATGATCATTCACATTCATCAATCAAAAGAGGGGAAATGTGTACGTACCATTTGATGAAATGGAAATCGATTATGGCAACAACAGACAGCAATCTGAACGCCCGAGCAAGCTTCAACCACAATGACGCCCAAGAAACGATCACCAAATCCACAATTCAGAAGTTAAGCACACCAAATTCAGCCAAGCATTACCAGATTGAACACTCCAACTCAAAAAAACACAAATCACAAAGCATAATGGCAAGAAAATCCCCAAAAATTGATTAAATACATCACTCACAATTCATATGAGTGACCATAAATGCAGCCAACAAGACAAGCTGAAGTAACCCGAAAACCTGACGGCAAAGCGAAATTTAGAAAAATCCGGTCCAGGTGGAATTCCATGAAGTCCTAGATTTCCCGAACTGCAATGTTAATTCACTTTGTCAAACTCAGAGTGAAATCCGAGAAAATATGGATGGAGCGGAAAATTCTGAACTTCGTTCAGAACTTAAGATTTTCAAAGTGCAACTTAGAGGAATCACTTAGGAAAACAAGATAAACATTTTAAGCTCATGCCAAGGCAAGGTAAATCCTCAAAATTGAAGGGCCAAAACACCAAGAGCGAAAGCAAAAGAGGGTCCCTGCTTTTAGCGGGGCGTGTGTACGAAAACTGCACAACAATATCCAAATAGTCCTAGGCTCAACAACCTGTATAATGCAACTGTCTTTTGTCACCAAGAAGTTCATATCATTCTTGTAATTTTCCACCATGCTCAAACTCGTCTCCGATGAGTTCATTAACCCACACATCACACAACTTAGAGTGATTGTACTCATCCAATTTAATGTGAATGTATATTCTGGCATCTTTAGTATGAAGCACCATATGGAATGTGTGAAAAATATTTGTTTGGATCATCCACTAGAGATTTATTAGGATGCCATTTGAATTTAGGATGGGGATGATCCACTACCTCAACTACTTGTGGTGTATACATTTTCCAACACTTCTAAAAACTTAGGGAAAGATAGAAGTCTATGCATACATTTTGATTGCTTTTCGGTTAGGGTTTCATGCGTAAGAACTTTTGAAATGCTTCACCTCACTCTTTTAGTGCTCTTCTCTCCTCAAGTGCTTGTTTGTAAATATCTTAAATTGAATATGAAATCACTTATAAACCTTTTTGAACTGACATAATTCGCATTGAATGTACATTTTAAAAAGTTGGTATAAACCCTAATTGTATGCACAATCAACTTCAAATGCTCCACAAACTTTCGCAACTCAATATTTTCCACCAATTCTTTCACCAATAGGTTAACCATGTCAAATACACCTTATTCCAATGTACTAAACCATCAACACCATTTATCTAGCAGAGGATAAAGGATCTTCTATTAATGCTCCCCTTAAGCCAAGGCTTTCTACTTAGTTTTTGGAGGAAACATCTACACCAAATGCTAGTATAAACTCAATATTAGTCTCACTGTCTTCCTTCTTTCTCTAGATCTTTTCCATCTCTTTCTTCATCTCTACTAGATCAACCTTTTTCATTGGATCATTTTTCTTTACTAAATTATTCTTCTTCACATTCTTGCTTTTGCAAAATTTGGAAATGTGTCTTGGTCTATTGCAATTGTAACAAGTGACAACATTTTGAACAAGCTTACTTCCACCCATTCTAGATCTACATTGATTAGCTTTATGCCCAAATCCATTGCATGCATAATGATATCCATGGAAAGATTGAAACATCGTACCATTGTTATAGCCATTCATCATTTGATTTCTACATTCACTAGCCTTATGACCAAATATTTTGCATATAAAAAACTGATCAAGAAATGATTGAACATTCTAATTCATTCTACTACATTTCATAGCCTTATGTCCAAATTTATTACAGGAATAACAAAAACCATTAAAAGATGGGTACCTTTGTGCCTTTGGTTGTCTGATTGGTGGTATTTTGAAATCTTTCCTCTGATTTTGAACCTACTTGCCATTGCTCTTCTTGTCCTCAATCTTCTTTTCAGCCGTGTTTGGAGTTTGATCTATCTTTGAATTTTCTCACTTTTCAAACCATAATCTATCTTTATCTCTACAATTCTTTTTATTTTCAAACATTCCATCAAGCATTGTAGAGTTCATCTTAAATTTTTCTTCTTGAATCTTTATTTTCTCTAGATATGATCTCAAGATTACAAATTCTTTTTCAAGCTTTGAGAATTCTTCAGATTTGTCTTTCAACTTAGCATTCGGGTAGTCTTCAACTCTTTTACTTTCTTCAATTTACAATTTTAGGTTGGGATGATCTCATTTGATTGCTTGAGTTCTTTGATCCTATATGTAGCTTTCTTGAGTTTCTCTCTCAATATCTTAATACATTCATTTGCATCACTAAGATCCCTTTTCAGATCTTTGTTCTCAGATTTTGATTTATTTAAATCATCCAAGGCAGATTTGAGTTCTCCTTCAATATCAACAATGCAATATTCTTTTGTAAATCCTACCATAGGAATTTCTTTTGAAGGTCTAGGATACTTGTAGCCATGTGTTCAACTCCAAGATCTACCTCAATGATCAAGCCAATTGAAGGAACCTTGTGTTGAAAGTTGAAGTTTTTGTCGTTAATGTCAGTAGGTTTTCATTGATGTCAACACAGTACTACATGTATGTCTAGTTACCAGAAGCTATTTCACATTAAAGTTGGCTGTTATGTGTCATCCGACATGTTGGTTTTTTGGTCTGGTTCCTACCGTATAGCAAACTATGATTTAGATAGATCTTGGCCAACTTGGCGTATACAATACTTTATGATGTTTTTATGGCCGACCTAGTTGATTTGTTGGATACATATATATATTCGTATGTGTCTCCAAAAAATAGAAGAAAGAGGATGAATGTGTATGGATGAATGAATGGATGAATTAATGAAGCAAGAAGTATAGAGTGATTATGGGTCTCCAAAAATTCTGTGGTTGCAACATATCAGAATAAGTGAATTAGGTGAAGAAAAAAATGTGTAAACTGAGCAAAGGTATAGAGCCATTACTGAGCTTCATCTAGAACTGAATTTAGCACAAGAAAGGTGTAATTCATTAGTTCATTTTTGCAGTAAGCCATAAATTTTGTATTTTGGAAGTGAGCCATCTTCTTTGTATCTCTATGGCAGTGAGCCCTTTGGGTTGTAGCCCTATGGATAGTGAGTCCTTATTTCAGGCAGTGAGCCTTATCTCAGGTAGTGAGCCTTTTTGTAATCGGTTTTGATATTCTCTATAGTGTGAGTTAATCCTCACCATGGTTTTTCCCTCATTTGGTTTTCCACACAAATCTAGTGTTAATGTGTTTGTGCACTTGCATTTCATGGTTAATAACTTAATCATTTTATGTGTTAGTTTTGGCAATTGAATTTAAGGTTATAATTTGTGACAATTGATTCACCCCCCCTCTTAGTTGTCCTATCCAACAATTGGTATCAGAGAAAGGTCCTTTGGAATAATTTTAACATCTTGAAGGAGATCTTGGCAGCTTAAATGATGAAGGGATATGACTTAGATGAAAAGTTGAGAACAAAAACCTTAGAGTCTAAAAATGAAAATCTGAAAGAAAATGTTAAGTAGGTAGGTGCATGTATTTAGAAACTAACAAATCAGATCCAGATATTCAAGTTGAAACATAAAGAAGTTCACCAAGAACTAAAAGAAGCAAAGGAGATTGCTGAAAAACTCAAGATGGAACTTGAAGAAAGCAAAATAATGGAAGAGAAGTTGAAATTAGAAGTTGTACAAAACAAAGAAATTATCAATCAAAAGACAGAAAAGTATGACAAGCTTGAACAGGAAATAGCAATTCTTAAGTCTAATCTGGAAAAGGCAAAAAGTTGAGGAAAAATTCAAGATAAGTTCGGGAATTCCTGATGAATTAATTTCATCTCAGAAACTAACAAAGGATAAAGGAGGTTTAGGGCTTGAAGAAGGAAAAAGTTCAAAGACTAATCCAAGTCTCAACAAAATGAATAATCAAAGGAAATTTCAAGGCAATACTTATCAAGTCAAAGATAGAAGGATCAATACTAGAAGGATACTCAGCCGACAACCTTATGATCAAAGGTACACATATTTTAATAGCTTTTGTTATTCATGCAATAAATTTGGACATAGACTGACAGAATGTAGGAGTATGATGAACCAGAATAGATTCTTTGGTGGACAATGCTATGGTTACAATAAGTTCAGACACAAATCAATAGAATGTAGAAGTCGGGTAATGATGAATAGATTTAATACTGGTAGACTATTTCATTATTTTCAAGGCTACTGCTACACATGCAATATTTTTGGACACAAGGCTAAGCAGTGTAGGAAAAAGAAGAATAAAAACTCTTTTGATCAAAGATTTGTTATATGTCACTCTTGCAACAAATCCGGACATATCTCAAAATTCTGTAAGAGCAAAGTTGGGAAGGAACTAAATCTAGAACAAAAGAACAAGCTTAATCTAGAAGAAGTAAGGAGAGAAATGGAAAAAATCTAGAGAAAGAAAGAAGATCCTAAGAACAAGGACAAATTAGATAATCTTGTATCTGCATCCAATGCAGATACCTCTTCTATGAACTAAATCTAGTAATAGCCTCAGGGGGAGCAGTCACAAAAAAATCTTTAAAACCCCCAGTAAAAGAGATGTCATGCGATGACATAAGGATAGGCAATGTAAATTTTCATTTTGAAGGCAATAATGAAAATTATGGTAGAAAACAAGCATTACAGAAGATTTGTGAAACTCTTTTTGTGCATTTCATGAAATTGGTGAACAGCTTGGGTAGGAGAAGAATCTGACAGACTAAAGTATAAATGATGATGTGGCTTTCAATAAATTATCATTCATGATGAAACCCTAAAAGTGATAAGTTAAATAAGGAAGATTGAGTGGTCATTTTCATTTTGAAGTGGACGAGTTGAGAAACAAAGGGATAAGGTTACTAGCAAGTGAAAGTATAGAGAACAAGGCAGAAGCAATGGAGTCAAAGGAAATGGTGGTATTTTATCCGCGCAGCAACAAATTGCAGAAATTGAGTAAGTTATAGATTCATGAAAATATTTGAAGTTTCAAAACCTCTCTTTTTGTTGAGAAAATGCAAAAGGTCAAAAATTTAGGGCAAAAGGGTTTAGACATTTGGAGTGAATTTCCATACTTTTCAAATGTGGACATTGTTCGGGTAATTTTTAAGCAAATTTCAAGGAAATCAAATGATCCTTGAAAAACCCTATAAGATCACAAAGGAAGCAATTGCAGCAATAATAGGACTATGTGACATTAGACCCATTCCTATCAAGAAATCCATAAAGAACAAAGAGGTCGAAGCCCTAATTGGGGTAATAGGAGATCAAAGGGAACTTATAATTCACACTATAATTGACCCTATGATAAGGTATGTGGCATATAGAATCTCATATGAGATTTATTTCAGGAATAAGGAAGGTTCTACCTCGGAAATTGTTGTTTATGTTGTGCATCAAATGGTTGAGGAGAAGGTGCATTTTGACTTGTGTGAGTTGTTGAGAACTCAATTGATGGAAAATATAACTATGAAAAAGAATGACAATTATCATTTTCACTTTGAAACCTTAGTTATATGCTTGATGATATATTTTTTGAATTCATTACCATTGAAAGAAAATGTTGTGTGGAAGTCTACTATAATAGTTGGAAAGCAAGTTTATTGATATCTAAATTGTCTAGCAAAAAGGGAAAAGGTTTTCCAAGAGTATTTTGAAATCAAAATAAATGCATGGAATTCTGGTACGATTTCTAGTCTAGTCATGATGTCTGAGGAAGGATCCTCTTCTGGAAAAAGGAAAACAAGAAAAATCAGTTCATGTCCCCCTCTAGAAATAAAGAAGTTGAAGACAAAAGAGAAGAAACAAGGAAAGGAAACAAGGACTACAAAAGCACTTGATCTAGTATCAACAGATGATGATGAAGAACATGTTACTAAAGAAAAGGTGATAAAGATTCTTGAGCAACTTGATGGGTTAAAGAAGATTGGAGATATATGGTTGTCTCGACCATCATATGAACAGGATGAGATTACAGATGCTCTGGCTATTTATGTAATTCATAATGATATTGATCTAAGTGAACTGACAAGTACCTTACCAAAAGTATTGATTGAATAAGATAGAAGATAGGTTAAGGGAACTATCACCTAGTGAAATAGCAGAAAAAGATGAAATTCAATTGGCTTTAGAAGAAAGATGCATAAATGAACAAAATAGGTTGACAGTGAGTATAAATGAGTTGAGGATTTGTATCAAAAGTGTAAACAATGTATATAGGTATTGTCTCCAGTGGCCTACTACTATTGGGAACTACAAAACAAAAAATTGATTTTGTTGAGCATGAATTGAATTCTATTAGAGAAACATATGATGTTCTTAATGACAAAGATGGAATGCAAAAGAAAAGGATCAATAATGCCAGCAGGTTGTCATTGATTTCAACATAGTACTACATGTATGTCTAGTTATCAGAAGCTATTTCACATTAAAGTTGACAGTTATGTGTGATCCAGCATGTTGGTTTTTTGGTTCGATTCCTACCATATAACAAACTATGATTCGGATAGATCTTGGCCGACTTGGCATATAAAATACTTTATGATGTTTTTATGGCTGACCTAGTTGATGTGTTGGATACATATATATATATATATATATATATATATATATATATATATATATATTCATGTGTCTCTAGAAAATAGAAGAAAGAGGATGAATGGGTGTATGGATGAACGAATGGATGAATGAATAAAGAAAGAAGTATAGAGTGATTATGCATCTCCAAAAAGTGTGTGGTTGTAGCAAATCAGAATAAGTGAATCAGGCAAAGACAAAAGTGTGTAAACTGAGCAGAAGTATAGAGCGATTACTGAGCTTCATCTGGAACTAAATTCAGCACAAGAGAGGTGTAATTCATCTGTTCATTTTGGAGGTAAGCCATAACTTTTGTATTCTGGCAGTGAGCCATCTTCTTTGTATCTTTATGGCAGTGATCCCTCCAGTTTGTAGCCATGTGGATAGTGATTCTAGATAGTGAGTCCTTATTTCAGGCAGTGAGCCTTATCTCAGGCAATGAGCCTTTTTGTAGTCAATTTTGATATTCTCTATAGTGTGAGTTAATCCTCATTATGGTTTTTACCTCATTTGTTTTTCAGCATAAATCTAGTGTTATTCTGTTTGTGCACTTGCATTTGATGGTTAATCAGTTAATCATTTTATGTGTTAGTTATGGCAATTGAATTTAAGGTTATAATCTATGACAACTAATTCACCCCCCCTCTCAGTTGTCCTATCCAACACCTTGCTCTAATAGCAATTGTTGAACACTCAAAATACTGAGAGGGAGGGTGAATCAGTATTCTTTGAAACCACTTAAACATTCATTCCATACATCATATACAAATTTCAATAAGGAAAGGAACCATCAAAGCATATAACACATGAGCACCAATTTTTTTACGTGGAATACCTAAAAAGGGAAAAAAAACACGGTGAGGATTAACTCACAATATATTATAACTGGTTATAAGATATTATAGAAAGGCTCATTTCCAGATGGACTCATTATCGAAAGAATGAGAGAAATAGAAGAGGGGGTGACTCACTGTCAAGGTTTGAACTACTACAAATGCATCTACAATATGCAAGAAATATAGTTCCACTGAAGCTCAAAATATTGAATCAACACACTTCATATTACTTTGTTCTAACACTCTACTATGCTTTGCATTCACATCACATTCACATGTTGTAATGTCCCCTTTTTAGTTCGTTTCAATTTCTCGATGGTTTAGCCTATTATCTAACCCTTGCAGGCTAATGGAGATCGTTAGAGGGTCCTATGTGGTAGATATTAGGTTGTTTTATTCTTTGGAGTTTGATATCATTTAGGATTGGCCTTTGGAAGTTATTTGGGACTCAGTTGTGCACACTTACTATTTATAGTAAGTCACCTGGTTAATGGAGTCCAGTGTTACTATTTTTAGAAGGGCACCTAGATGTATAGTGGATGCAGTGGTTGATCTCCTGATTCAGACAAAATGGAAAACTGATGATTAATGAGCGAGATATGTTATTTTAGTTATTATTAAAGTCAATCTTTAATAATAATTAATTATTTAAAGTGCATCATAATGTTATATTATGACTTTATATTTATTGCGGCCATTTAATGACTTAAAGTCAATTAATAAAGTGAATTGAAAAGGGTGCCCATTTAATGAGATATTATAAAGCACAACAAAATCACATTTTAAAATATATTTAATCATGAAAAAGCTTCTTGGGAAATGTGATTTTTGAGGAGGCTATAAAAGCAATGAAAATTCATTTTCATTCATCATTCAATACGTATGATTTTTGAAGAATTTGCTATGGAAGAAGAGAAACCAGGGTTTCTGCATATTTTGGTCTTTGAGAACATAGTCTCTCATAGATTCAAGCTTCCTAAGGGTGTGCAATATCATCTAAAGGTTTCTCTAACTGGTGGCTACAAATCAATTATCACAATGAGCTTAATTATGAAGTTTCTTACAAGGGTTTGAAGGATTATCATTGTTAAATCTGAAGATATCATTGCAGCTAGCATTTATTGAAGTTTGTTCATTGTTGGGTTGAATATCATCAATTACCAAGCCGTACAAATGCCTCTCATCCAGGTCATACAACAGCAATAGCGAGGTGTGTCAATTTATTGGAGAAAATGCCTAATATTTGGAGTTGTCATCATCTCTACCTTGGGTGGCCAAACTAATAACATCATTTGTTGCAATTAATATGGTGGAGAGTCTTCTATTGGAGTGGGATGATTGCAACTAGGGTTTGTAAATTATAGATTTGTATTTCTAGATTTTGTAAACATCTTTGTTGGGAAATTTTGAGCATGAAAATTATTGTAATTGCTATAAGAAATAATTTGATATCAATATAGTTTTAGTTTGCTTATTTAGTTGGCTTATTTAGTTGGTTGTCTTGCATTCCTAGTGTATATCTCTCCTCTATTCGTGTTTACCTGGCATCATATACCAAAAACACAAAAAAATCATAAACCATACATAACTTTCAAAAAACTCAAAAAGATCAGTCAAGAAGTAGAATAGAGAATAACTCTACAGTCAGGAGGGTTATTACAATGGTATCAAAGTGATTTCCTACCATCCTGTTGGGGAAGTCTCTTACATTTAGAACAGAGGGAAAAAAATGGATTTCGATAAATCCACTCTTGATTTGATGCAGAACTTGTATGATTTGATGAGTGATTCAGAAACTCAATGGGTATTTCTAAGAATGTTTTGGAAATATAAAATAAAGGATAAGAAAAAGGAAATACTTCAAAATAATTTTCAACCTATAGGTGAACATGGGGTTAAAACTAAAGTGGTTTTTGGTATGAAAATTTTGCATGATAATGGTATGGTGGAACCCCATAATGATACAACGTTTAAGGAGTTGTTTTCAGCCCTGATAATAATTCTGATTTTTGCAACAATAGCCATACTACTGAGCATAACCATGTAAAATATATTATGGCACATGAGAAAAATGGTGTGGAAAGTTCTCCCAATGTTGACACGCAAGATATGAGTGTCAAACACAAGAAATTCAAGGAGAATACAAGCCATAGCAGTTCTGATTTTTGTGATAGAAGTCTGATATATTTGCATCAGCATGAGGTTACTACCATTACACATGAGAATGATGGTTGTGTGGAGTCACCTAATACAAAAACTCAAGTTTCAAGAGATATTGATGCAATAGGTGTTGTGGATTCAAGTGACAACAAGATTGATTTTGTATATCGGACCTTAGAAGATGTGGACAAGAAACAAGTTTTGTGTGATGGGTGGTTACAAAGAGTTGAGAAGGAAAAATTATTGGCTTCCCAAGCAAAACAATGTTTGCAAGAGGTCAAGGAACATTGCAACCAGCTAGATCAAGCAAAGAAGCGAAGTGTGTCACACCTTAGATTTCTAATTCTTTCAAGAGAAGAATGTGTAGAAGTTGAGCATGCACTAGAGGAGCATCTTGAGGAAAGTAAACAAGAAGAATATGTGGTTATGTGTGAACAAGAGAAGAGGTATGATTCAAAAAAAAATATTGGTACACTAGCTTGCATCTTGAGTCTCATGAGATACCTCTGGTTGAGAGCCCATTTATGGCTCAAGTCCTAGAGCTGAGTGAACAAGTGGATTATACACTTAGTGGATCAGCCATTAATGCCTTAGAGGAGTGTGTCACACCTTAGATCTCTAATTATTTCAAGAGAAGAATGTGTAGAAGTTGAGCATGCAATAGAGGAGCATCTTGAGGAAAGTAAACAAGAAGAATATGCAGTTGTGTGAACAAGAGAAGAGGTATGATTCAAAAAAAAATTATTGGTACACTAGCTTGCATCTTGAGTCTCATGAGATACCTCTAGTTGAGAGTCCATTTATGGCTCAAGTCCTAGATTTGGGTGAACAAGTGGATTATACACTTAGTGGATCAGCAACTAATGCCACTACTACACATCTGAATGGAAACATGGGTGTGTCAGATTTGTATTGGTCTGTAAGCATCTATGGCATACTTAGTGAGACACAATCCATTCATGTTGATGGCTCTATGGTAAAGTGTGTAGTTTCTCTACTTCAGAGATTTTTGTTGCATGCCATGGAGATTCTTGTGCATAATTTATATGGGGTTGATTGTCAGTGTTGGGATCCAGGTGGTGACAAGCTTGGCATAATAGTGTGGTTGGATCCTGGTGAATTACTTCACCACTCTCAGCATGGTGAAGGTTATATCAGAGTGACATAGGGGCAGTCAACGGGTAATGAGTATGACAGACTTCCATTCTAGCTATGGGATCCAAGGATCAATTTGGCTGGTTGATTGCTTCTTTCTTCTATCAAATTTGACCTAATTATAGGGTACAATGGTATCATGTTGATGCTACAGGATTTGGATGGGGAATTCTATAAGATGATCTAGGATCCCGATATTCAGTCAAGCATTGTTCACAGAGTTTGGGATCCTTCTGGTGCATCAGGATTCCAGACAAAGCTTACTGGTGATTTGCATGGCATGTCCAGTGTGCATAGTGCTTACAGTTTTATTTTTGATACACCTGTACATGATTTGTATTCGATGCATAATTCTTGTGAGCATGAGATAGATAGTTTGTATGATGATTTACCTTGTGCAGATGTGAGAAGCAAACTTTGTCAGTATCCTAAATTGTTTCTTCTTAATGTTCACACTCCTGAGACACTTGGCACCGGGGTTGACATTGTTCATCATGTTTGGTCAGTTGTACTTATGTTGGTGTTGTAGGAGTTGGTTGTTGATGTGAGGGACATTACATAGTTCTTCCCTTAGGACCTTGGTGGGATGGTGTTCTTTGGTAGTTGAGATTGCTTGGGGACAAGCAATGTGAGGGAGGGCAAACTGTAATGTCCCCTTTTTAGCTCATTTCAGTTTCCCGATGGTTTATCCTATTATCTAACCCTCATCGGCTAATGGAGATGGTTAGAGGATCCTATGTGGAAAATATCAGGTTGTTTTCTTCTCCAACATTTGATATCATTTAGGATTGGCCTTTGTGAGTGATTTGGGACTTAGTTGTGCACACTTACTATTTATAGTAAGTCACCTAGTTAATGGAGTCCAGTGTTACTATTTTTAGAAGGGCACCTGGATGCACAGTGGATGCAGTGGTTGACCTCTTGGTTCAGAAGAAATGGAAAACTAATGATTAATGAGCAAGATATGTTATTTTAATTATTAGTAAAGTTAATCTGTAATAATAATTAATTATTTAAAGTGCATCATAATGTTATATTATGACTTTATATTTAATGGGGCCATTTAATAACTTAAAGTAAATTAATAAAGTGCATTGAAAAGGGTGCTCATTTAATGAGATATTATAAAGTACAACGAAAGCACATTTTAAAATATATTTAATGATGAAAAAGCTTCTTGGGAAATGTGATTTTTGAGGAGGATATAAAAGCAATGAAAATTCATTTTCATTCATCCTTCAATACTTATGCTTTTTGAAGAATTTGTTGTGGAAGAAGAGAAACCAGGGTTTTTGCATGTTTTGGTCTTTGAGAATGTAGTCTCTTCTAGATTCAAGCTTCCTGAGGGTGTGTAATATCATCTAAAGGTTGCTCTAACCGGTGGCTGCAAATCAGTTGTCACATTGAGCTTATTTGTGAAGTTTCTTGCAAGGGTTTGAAGGATTATCATTGTCAAATCTAAAAATATCATTGCAATTAGTATTATTGAAGTTTGTTCATTGTTGGACTGAATATCATCAATTACCAAGCTGTACAAATGCCTCTCAACCAGGTCGTACAACAGTAATAGGGAGGCATGTCAATTCCTTGGAGAAAATGCCTAATGTTTGGAGTTGTTATCATCTCTACCTTGGGTAGCCAGACTAATAACATCATTTTCTGCAATTAATATGGTGGATGAATCTTCTATTGGAGTGGGGTGATTGCAACTAGGGTTTGTCAATTGCAGATTTGTATTTCCATATTTTGCAAACATCTTTGTTGGTTAATTTTGGGTATGAAAATCATTGTAATTGCTATAAGAAATAATTCAATATCAATACAGTTTCAGTTTGCTTATTTAGTTGGTTATCTTTCATTCCTGGTGTATATCTCTCCTCTATTCACATTTACCTAGTATCATATACCAAAAACACAAAAAAACATAAACCATACATAACTTTCAAAAAACTCAAAAAGATCAATCAGGTAGTAGTCTAATAGAGAATAACTTTGCAGTCAGGAGGGTTATTACACATGCTCTACTTAGGAATTCACCTACTCAACTTAGTCATCGCACTTCAACACTAAAAATTATCTTATATTTATACCCATTACCTTCGCAAGAACCTACAACATCAATTAGGTCTGCCTACTTAGATGTACCATTCAAAATAATAACTTGTCGGCCCAAGATTAAACATACACACTTTGTTCCTTAATTCAAAACTTGTAATGCATTAGATAGGTTGACATGGACCTATAATAGCTCCTACATAATAGATCAATACTTATTTAAACTTCACACAACCTCAAACAAGTTAGGTCAACACCATTGGTGACCTAACACCAAAATTCACCAACTGAACATCCTCAAATTGGCACACAATCCTCTAAACTACACACCACTTGGAAGTTAGATGCAACTGAAAACTGTAAACACTCCCACAAATCCACAAGACTAGATATTCTTTTGTGGTGAGATGCAAACTAAATGAAACATACACTCTGCACTAGAAACATTGTCACTGGAAGACTCAATACTCTGTTACTCATAACTTCTACACCAAAGGGAAAAACAATATGAAAATTTAGATTTAGAATCTTTTGACCTCCAAAAAAATTTCCTTAGAACCGCAGACCAAAATACTTCAAGATTAATGAACGCGGACCCAAAAATTGATGCTTTGTATATTGAAAACTGTGTTCTAACACTTAGCCAAATAACTAACTCATATGTTTTGTACCAAAGAAAAAAAATTCATCTCTATACTAGATTGGTATAATTTCAAACACATATATGCACTAGACCAACTGCACATCAATCTTCACATCACATCAAAATGTTGACACCGATGACAACATTGTATTTGCATACTATAAATCCATGCTCATGTTTCCAACAAGAAAATCAATGATAAACTCTTTAAACTTCCAATAGGATCTTGAAATGGTTAATGGTAATTCAGAAAACCATATGAGGTGAACATATGAGTGTGTTCCTATTTGTGTCTAGGTCTGTGGTAAACCTGTGTGAAAACCATGAAAGGTTGATGAGAGGTTCCTTTCATTTGAATCAAGATCATGAGCCACAAGATTTGGGCATAATGTAGTTGAAAGTCTAAAAGTTTTTCTATATTCACAACTAAGGGGGGAGTGTTAGGAAATCTATGTTTAGTGCTCATGATGGTGGCAAAGTTTTCCTTGGTGACAACACTTCACATTGGATTATTGGAAAAGAGAAAGTAAAACTTGTGTTTAGTGATGGGAGAGTTCAATCTCTCATAGATATGTTACAATTTATACGATTAACAAAAAAATTACTTTAGTTTATGAATAAATGATGTTGGAGTACATGCCACATTTGACAAGAGGGGTTGTAGGTTGGTGAGCATGAATTTGGTGATAGCCAAAGGGTCATGATGTGATACTCTTTTTTAAAAAATTGATGAATCTATGTATTGTAACTTTTCCCATGTAACCAAAAGCTCAAACTTATGTATATTTTGGTGCCAAGATATGGGTCACATCAGTGAAAAGGGGTTAAGACCTTTGCTAATAAAAATATGGTGTATGGTTATTCTGTAGATTTTGATTTTTGTGATCATTATGCGTTTGGTAAAAAAAGTAAAGTTTAATTTTGATATAATTCATCAAAATAATTAATGGAAGTGATTCATAACAATATATTTGTGCTTGTGGATGTTGTTTCTACTATTATGTATATTTCATTGATGACTAATTACATTATACTTGAAATTGTTTTTTTAGACACAAATCTAAATTTTTAGCAAGTTTAAGGATTTTAAAGTTCTTATTGAAAGTTAAATGGATCATAGAATAAAATTATTAATTTCAAATAATGAATGGGAATATTATTTTAGAGAATTTCATGAATTTTATATAAATGTAGGTATTATATGAAAGAAATAACTCCATGTACACCATATTAAAATGGCACCATAGGGAGGATGAATGGGACATTATGAAAAAAGCTACAATCATGTTAAGTAGGGCTCAATTAGATTGGTATTTTTGGGTTGAGGCTGTCAATACTACATATTATTTGATTGATAGATCACATGTTCTTTGGTTGATAAAACACCATATAAAATGTGGAAAAGGTAAGAAACCCCTTTTTTCATACATTAGAGTATTTGGATATGAGGATTTTGCTTTATTTTCCTAAATAGAAATGGTCTAAATTATATTTCAAAGCTAACACATATGTTTCTATTGGTCATGGTGATAATTTTTAGGGCTATACACTTTGGAATCCTCTAGTCTTGAAATGGTATATTCTAGAGATGTAATTTTCAAGGTACTTAGAGTTAAATTCAATTGGGTACAACCAAAAGAAAAGGAGAATAAAATCGTACATTTTGAAACCTAAATTGAGAATTAAGAAGATACACAAGAGGAATAATGAGTTGGACTAGGTGATATAGAGGGAAAAAAAATTCAAATCTAAAGTTTAGAGGAAGAATGAGAAATAACTCTTACTAAAAAAGTATAGTTTACCATATTTTAATTGTGAATTTACTTTATTTATATTCATGATAAACCTATATTTGTGAAGAAAGCTCTTTCTTCAAAGTAACATGAGTCTTGGATGAAGGCCATGTGGGATGAGATGAAGGCCTTGGATAGGCATGAGACTTGTGATCCAATTGAGCTAGATGAGGGAAGGAAATTTATTTTTTGCAAGAGGGTCTTTAAGAATAAAATTGGAGTATATGGATAGTTGGAAGGGTACAAGGCAATACAAATGACAAAAGGGAACTCTCAGGTGGATGAAGTTGACTTTGGTGAAATTTTATCTCTTATTTCAAAACTAAATTCTATAAGAGTCATACTTTCTAGTCTTCTTTTTTATGATCTAAAAGCAAATCAAATGGATGTTAAAACTATTTTCTTGCATGGAGATCTTAAGCAATAAAGATATATGAAACAACATAACAAATTTATGGTAAAAGAGAAAGAGCACTTGGTTTTCAAGTTGAAATAGTCATTGCATGGTTTAAATTAGTCATTATGGAAGTGGTATTAAAATTTCAACACTTTCACATTGGACCTTGGGTTTGTTAGAAGTTAATGCTATCATTGTGTTTATTTTAAATTAATTAGCAATCAATTACTAATTGTTGTCCTATATGTTGATGCCATGTTATTAATTAGAAATATTAAGGTAATAGTTATCTCTAGTGCCTTTGGGATGAAGGATTTATGGACTAAAAATTACATTTTAGGTATGTAGATCAACATGGATCAATTTGGTAGAAAGATTTAGCTCTAAGTTAGATTAAGTATGTTTATACTATTTTGTAGAGGTTTGTGATGCATGATTGTAAGCTAGTTGATATTCCTTTACATGTCAATACACTAAGTTATCATTGTGTTAGTTTCTTGAGTTAGATGATGGTTTGGAGCATATGATTAATGTCCTCATGCTAATGTTGTAGGAAGACTAGTGTATGTTATGGTTTTTAGAAGACTATACAATAACTAATTAGTGAGAGTTCTTAACATGTTTATGTCTAATGTAAGAAGAGACCATTGGACTTATGTGAAAAGAGTTTTCAAATATTTGCAAGGGACTTTTGATCATTGTATTTATTATCATGGGAATAATGATGTTGGAAAAATTCTTGATAAATAAGGTTTTGTTTATTTAGATTAGGTTGGTGATTTGGAAAATAGGAGATTAACTAGTAGTTATGTGCACTCTATTTGGATTAGTTATTGGTTGGATGAGTAATCGACAACCTATAGTCATGTTATTTACTATAAATGCAGAGTACATGGCTGCAACACATGTTTGTAAAAAAATAATGTGGTTAAATGGATTATGTTTTTTTATTGGCTTTGAGTGTAAATAGGTTAGGAATAGATGTGACAATTAAAGTGCCATTTTTGGAAAATAACATGATGTCCAATGCTTGTGTGAAGAATATTAATGTTTAGTATCAATTTATTTATGAGATGGTTGAGGGTGATAAAGTCATGATATGAAATATTGATAATTTGGTTAATTTGTATATTCCCTCACTAAGCTAACAGGCATAAAAGAACTTAGTTGGTGTAGAGAGGCCATGAGCCTTGCCTCCTCTAGAGCTTGATTTACTTTTCAATTTTGTATTGTGTCTTTCAATGTAAATGTCAAGTACAAGAATGTTAGGACTAGGTATTCCATTTACCTTGCAAGCCCCAATAATTGAATTGTAATTTAATTATGTAGGTGATAAATAATATCAATCTCCAACCATCATGGAATAAGGCCAAGGTGGACACCCATATGAGGGAGGAAATTTATTTATTCTCTAATATACTTAAGATATTATGTAAAAGGGAATTGGGAGGTTACAAAAAAGTGGTTGAGATTACAAGTTGTAAGAAGTTCTTCCATATTTGGTGCTATGATAAAGTAATTAATGCCCTCATGGAGTGATTAGGATTGAGATAATGTTTAATTTAACTATTATGACCAAATCTATGACATCTATGATGTGTAAGGGGTGTGTAAGAGGTGGAAAAAAGTTACATACTATTCTAAGATGATCTAAGATGCTTGACCATAGTCATAGGGGCATTGGGTTTTTTGCCATGGCTCATGGTTTTGACTATTGGTTTTGGATACCACTTGATGGTTTCTTGTTTTAATTTTTCTATTTATTGGGTGCATGGGATAATGGATTAAAATGGTTCTTTGTAGGTACTATTATGCAGTCAATCTACTAGTAGATGGATAAGTGGATTGTATTATTGTACTTCATCTTTTGAGAACAATACAACCTTGGGCATCTTTGGGGTGAAGTTTTTCCCACAAGGATTTATCCACATGCATTTGGTATAATATATTATATTTTATGTGTTTGTTATTTTGTTATGCTGCTTCTCCATTATTTCATTGATATAAATTTATTGGCTTAATCACATCATAATCATATTAGATTCTATATTATTTATTATTTTCATTGTGTCATTTCCCTTGTACTTTCAACATGAATATAAGAGATTAAGGTTTTGCATGAGGCTTTACTTAGATAATTCACATTCACGAGAATGGTACCATACACATTTTCCACATAATGGCCTCCATGTCACATTTCCTTGCAATACAACTAGTACTATATGGGTTTGGCATTTTTCATGTTACCCCATCCACATAATCAATGTTCCATACATGCATGCCACTTCTTAGCCTAATGACATGCTTCTAGAAGTATCTGTATTATACAAAACACATATAGACAAGGACCCATTAACATCTCTACTACACTCTTGTAATTGTTCATATATTCATTGCAAGTATAATGAGTATGTTGGTGTTGTCATTAATGTTGTCATTGATGTCAACATAGTACAGGTTGTTGTAGAGAAAGGAAACAAGTGATTGAAAGTTGTGCATGTATAGTTGAGATACTATAGATATGTTTTGAGTACATGGAGCTATCTTTATGATGTTGTAGGTGTGTTGATATGATGAGTTGCCAAGTGCTTTTGAGAAATAGTGAAGACAGAGTTGTGTGAATGTTTAGAATGTGCTCTGGTTTGTGCTCTGCATTTCTTCTGTGTTGATCCTATGCTTGTGTGAATCTAAAGTGTTGTTTATAGGCATCTATTGGTGATATATCTTGTATTATAGCTTATAGTTCGTTGAAGTGTGAAATTTGTGTTCACCGATGTGTGAACTGGTTTGACAAAGTTGTTTGTCTATGGACTGGGAGAAATGTTTTTGCTTCATAGTCCTCTGTTGGTTTTTTTATGGTCTTGTGGATCTAGTAGAAGGCTTATAATGGAGTCATCTATGTTCTATCAAAGGCGTTCATGGTTTGGTGCTCTGGAATACTAGTTTCTGAGTTGTTGTGTGTGTCTATATAGTCCGGATGGACTGATGGGAAGTGTTCTGTGTATGAAGGTTGTTGCATTAGTTGCAGATGAATCTGAAGGTATCTGAAATGTGTTCCAATGTATGGTGAAATGTGTTATGTGGTTTGCACATTATCTTCTTGTTGCAGAAGCATGTACTTCAAAGTTCATTTGTGTTTTCATTAGGTTTGGCCGACCTAGTTTCTACACGTCATGTGAAGGATAAGTATCAATTAAGGAAGTGTGTGATTAATCTGAGATGTTGTTTTGGGTCTTGGTTAAGTGTTGGTTTGATTTGCTCTCATTCTCTTCTACCACGGGAATGTTGAGTTGTCAACCTAATTTGAATTTGTAATATGAAGTGTGTGTAGCCGACCTTGGAGAAAGTTTCTAAGGTTGAAGATGGTATAAATACAAGTTGAGATGTCATTGATTTAAAAGTATCGAACATGCCACAAGTGTGTGTGAAAGTAAATTAAGGCAGTAGTACTTTAATGTGTTAGATTCCTAAAAGCAGTGAGTTGATGGTGTCTGCAATCTTCTGATTAAGGTTGCGGATGTGTGTAATTTGTTGTGGTGGATTTTTTGTTATCTTTCTTATATGTACGAAGTGAGCCTCCCTTCTAGATAGTGAGCCTTGTATCTTGGGCAGTGAGACCTTTGGTAGTGAGCCTCTTTGTAATCAATCTTGTAATTACTTTATATTATGAGTTGATCCTCAACGTGGTTTTTCCCTTATTGGGTTTTCCATGTAAATCTGGTGTTTCTTATGTTGATATTGATTTTTTTTATTTGCATTTCATGTTCATACTTAATAAAAAAATTAAGTTGATGCAAAGTTAATAATTGTTTGAGATTGGTGACAACTGATTCACCCCCCCTCAGTTGTCTTGCACCTTTCAAAAATATTCTCCAATACAATACTTTTCTTTCAAAGTATTCACATCTTTTGAATGTGCATTTATATTATGTTAGAAACCAAGATCAAACATGCAAACCAAAAAACCTTCCACATAAGAGAAAATCAAAAAAAGCAAAGCTATTGCAAGAAGATATGCAAAATATTATTATTCAGGAATTCATAATTACATGAGATGATTTGTTTTATAAAAGCAAAGTATGCATAACCCTAATCTTATCTTGAGCAACAAGATAGCTCAACAAGATAAGGATGACAATAATTAACCTAGGAATAAAAATATTACCTAAGTAAACTTATGCAAGTGTAATTAAATAATTAATTACACCAACACCCCCCCATAAGTGCAACTTAGGGAGACTAAAAAAGCATGCACCTAAAACTAAGATGAATGAAAGAAAGCATGAATGGGTCCCAGCAACAAGGCCTGATCAGGTACCCATGTATAAATGCAATGAATGAGGTAGAGAAGAAAAACCCAGTGGGACAAAACCCCCCTACAATGAGATGACTACTACAAAGAAGTACTGGAAAAACACTGTGGAGTAACATGTGAACCGCAATCTGGCAAGCAAAGAAAGATACTTTTGTTTACAAGAAACCAAATGAGAGTCACTGAAGGACTCATCCAGAATCATAATAATGCAATAGCAGACTCGATTCCATGGAACACTGGAAAACTCACAAACTGGAACAACCGTGGAATCTATGAAGCAATAGTAGATAAAATGATGACAAAATCTAGAAACCATGTATCTCGATGTCGATGCCAAACTAGGACTAAAACTCTTTCATGGGAACAAGTACCATAAATAATCTGGAACATTAACCATAAAAACATGGCACTCAAACTGAGATGGATTTGAACCAATGCAGATCAATAACCATAGGCTCTCAATCTGAAGTGTGAACCGATGTGAATTTGATATGTGTCAAGCTAAAGCAAGATGTGGCCAAAAGAAACTAAGAAACCAAATACAACCCATGCGAGTTATCATCAAAAACAAGATGGAGATCAAAGTGCATGCACACTCTAATCAAATTATTGTGCAAGAAACCCCCTATGATGGAACTTTATCTTAGTTCATTTATTACAATAACCCAATGATTGTAAAAGGAGAGAATGTTAAACATGCATATACAGAAAATAAAATGATGTGGTACTGAAATGAAGTGCAAAGATTCAAGTTTCACCCTTCTAACTACCAAAACATCCAAGCAATCTCCAAAACACTGAGAAGAAGTTGCATATCAAGGCTCTGATACCATGTTAGAAACCAAGATCAGACATGCAAACCAAAAAACCTTCCATAGAAGAGAAAATCAGAAAAAAGCAAAGCTATTGCAAAAAGATGTGCAAAATATTATTATTCAGGAATTCATAATTACATGAGATGATTTGCTTTATAAAAGCAAAGTCTGCATAACCCTAATCTTATCTTGAGCAACAAGATAGCTCAACAAGATAAGGATGACAATAATTAACCTAGGAATAAAAATATTACCTAAGTAAACTTATGCAAGTGTAATTAAATAATTAATTACACCTCGTAGCATAATGTTTCATTTGTGTATTTTGCAAACTTTTGGATTATCAAATTTTGTAGGTTTTCCCACCAATTTCCCTAGGAATTAGATCACAATTTTTTATTCTTACTTAAGTTCTACATATTTTGATGAATGACTATGCATGAAGATGTACATGGAGTGTGCTTTAACACTGAGTGTTGATACAATAATGCCAATTACTTAATTGTTAATTGTTATTGATACCCAATGCTAATTGTAGACAATGAAAAATGTCCTAAGCCTGTGAGTGTCATTTTTCTTCATCCTCGTCCTTCGATAATTGAATAATTTTAGTTATTCAATTATGTTTGATCATATTCCTCTATTAATTAAATAATTTTTAATAATTATTTAATTAATTCACTTTCTAATCTTTATTATATCTTGATCGATTAAATAAACTAATTGTGTCACTAATTTTTCCCTCTTCTTCAATAGTTAAATAAATTATTATTTATTTAATTATTTTGTCACCTTTCATCTATAGTTAAATAATTACCATTAATTATTTATCTATTCATGGTCCTTTAATTCTTCTATAGTTAAATAATTATTAAAATTATTTAACTATCCCATGCCACCTCCCCTATTAAATAATTAATCTAAATTAATTATTTAAGGTCTAATTTTCATCTCTCCATTTAATTAAATTTAATTAAATGCTCCTCTTTTCATTTTCTCCAAATAAATAATTTGAATAAATTATTTATTTTCCACTTGTCCATTTCCTCCATTCTCTCCATTTTTAAATAAATTATTTAAAATAAATTATTTATGCACCACCTGGTCAAAGATGCTCTGTCATAATCCCCTGTCATAACATTCATTTCTGTCATAGCCTACATGTCTTGCATGTCTATCATAGTTTCCAGGCGTCATAGCCGTCAGTCATAGCTTTTCCATGCATGGCATATTTTTGGTGCATCAATTCTGGACTGTTGATCTTCGCATCTTTTCTGAGACTTAATCTCAACCATCCATTTTGTAACCTCCCTCTCATGCATTCCCATCCATTGATCTTGGAATCTTTCTAGAAGATTAATCTCAACCGTCCATTTGAAAGGTTGTCTATAAAAGCAACTTTTCTTCTCCATTTTCACCTTAATAGCTATTCTTCTCCAACTTTCTACTTACAATTTGCAGGTATTTGCACAAGTTAGACTACAAATCTGAGGGCATATTTGCAAAAAGAGAAATAGGAGAGTAACAGAAGTGATTCAAGTTCAAGCATGGGGAGTATTTTGATTTGATGTTTTATTTTCCTTATGATTTCATTGTTTTCTCTTGTTTGGATGAGGTTAATAGTTTAGAAGTGTTGGCTATCACTTTATCTATGCTATTTGATTTCTGACCCCATCTTACATTGGTGAAACCGATGTGAATCTTACAATTTTATAGAGAAATTGGTTTGTTTTCCTGTTTGTTTTCGTTGTTTTGCAGGTTACAGCCAAGAATTCATACAAATTCCCGTCAACTTCTTTTGAGCACCGAAAAATGGGCGCATGGAATCTTTAAAAATGATTATCTGGGTTTTGTAGGCCTTGTTCTTAGCTTTCTAAAACTTCAAACTGTTTAAAATTTTGTTAAGATTTGAGAAATTTATGGCCGTTTTAGTATTTGTTGTTTTTTAATCTAGCTTTTAAAACCCGCGTTTTCTTTTGCTTATAACAATTTTTTTGTGCAAAATTTTGAAAAAATACTTTCTGGGTTTTGAAGGTTTGATTTTCAAATTTTCATGTATTCGAACGATTTAAAATTTCATTAAGTTTTGAGAAAATTATCATTGTTTTAATTTTTTGTTGTCATTAAACTTTTCTTTTGAGTTACTAATCTCTTGTTTTCAGCATGTGGCACAGCTTGGAGGGAGTCTAAAAACTGTTTCTATAGAAACAAAAATCAAGCTTTTTCATTTCTTTAGGCATAATCAATTTTGTTTTCTTTCAACAACAACAACAAATTGCATTTACACTCATGAGGATAAAATGAACCACAATTTGCATGTCACTCATTTGGTCTTAAAATTAACAGCAAATTGCATATTTCATTCATGGGGCTTAAAGTGAACAACAAATCTACATGAATCACTCATTGGGCCTAAAATTTACAATTACAAGTTGAATTTTCATGTCATTGGGCTAAAATGAACACAAGCATGCATTGAAACTCATATGGTTAAAATGAACTTGCATTCTCACGGCATGAGTTTAAAATTAACTTTGTTTTTCATATTTCAAGTTAAAATTTTAAAAAAGAACAAAGTGTCTTGTGTGTCCTCCTCACATTATCATTTGGTAATTAAAATTTACAAGTGTCTTCAAATTTTGTCACCTTGATGCAATAATCGAAGTATCATCTCCCCTTGTGCATTCATGCGATCCTAGGTGTAAGAGAAACGGTTATTGCCTCTAGAACTTGGGTCTGCCTTGGTGGGAAAAAGTACTCACCCCAAGGCGACTCAGACAAGCAACGGAGCTTTTTGGCCAAGCTACCCCCAACCGGTATATAAATGTGAATCCTAAGGGAAAGCCTAGGATTACGAGTGTGGATGTGTCATAGGAACCAAGTAGTACTCCCCAAAACCATATTGAGCTTAACCTCTTCAGGTTGGAGTGCCTTCTAAATAGAGCTTAATATTGTGCCCCATGTATGGCCACTTGAACGGGGGTCCCGAATTAAACACCTTTGTGTAGTAGCCAAAAACATTCTATTTACTAGCGCAGCACCGGTCGATGTGAAGGCATCCACATCTTCACAGTCTGTAGTAGAGGTGATCAATATGCCATGGGAGTTTCATGGAGGTTGGAAGCTTGGTTGGCCTGAGAAGAGAGTGCACTATAAGGGGGAGCCCGTGCAACCAAGCTTCTGGATTCAGATGCTACTGATATGCGGTTGGGGAAACCCACGTGGAATCTAGAGAATATTGTCCTGGCCTAACCATAAGATTGTGCTTGTCTTATTTGTGTTTGTCCACATTCAAACATTGTGCTTGTCAAGTGCTTTCTGGATTTTCAAATAGTATTCACAACATTCACAAATCTGGACACAAACAATTGACCTTGGACAGCTCATACTTTTCAACAAAACATCAAAAAATAGTCTCAGCTTGCTGTCAAACATTTTTTTCTAAGAGGTCTCTGTCAGAAATCAGCTTTGAAATTGCTCAAAATCCTCATTATTCAACCATTAGTTTGTATTATTGACCATAGGCTTAATCTTTCAAATTTTAGTTGCGTACATTAGGCTTCATAATCATAATTGTTGGCATTAGCTTGACCCTAGGTTTTCATCTTTGCATACTTTGGATTAGGTTAACCTCATCACAAATTGCAAAAACATTGCTTTCAAAACTAGGTTATCTTGGACTTAGTCATCATTCCTATTTTCAGTCATTGTCCCTTTTGTGAGAATTTTCAACTCAACAGTCTAGTTAGGAAAACTCACTAATCATCTTGACCTTGTCACTTTGTCATTTTCAACAAGTCCTTGGTAACCAAAATTGAAAACAAAGATTAAGCTTAGAGTGCTTAGGTACCCCTTTCTCCAAATTGCATTCATTTTAGTTCATACCTTGTCTACTTTATTCCTAAAAATCCAAAAATACTGTGCATCCTAGTCATCATTTTGAACCTAAAACTTACACTAGTTACCTCTTTATTCAATTTCATCACCTTAGTCCTCATTTTGCACCTTGACCTTGCAATTTTCCTAGTCCACATTGTCATTTTCCTAATCAACATTGTCATCCAAGTCAACATCGTCATCCTAGTCACCTTGGATTTTGGCATAATTGCATTATCATCTCTTTGCATTTTCATCCATTATCACACAAAAAGAAAAAAACATAGACTAGTGTCATACTTGCATTGTCATCACCTTCATTTGAGCAATTTCCTTGATGGTGGAAACAAGACTTCAAAGAAAGAAAAGACAAATGGAAGACTTTGGACAAGACTTTGACAACAACACCAACACCAATACCAATGACTGGATTTATGACGACCCATTCAGAAATTTGAACGTACAATCATCCATGAGCATGTCAACTTCCTTTCAAAATCCACTTTTTGAAAAATTCATACAGAGAGACCAAAATGGACAAGTACTAGCTGAGGATTTAGACGCTGCCACTCAAAACCCTGACATAGCTTCATTTGTAGAAGAATTGGTCTTGAACAATCCTGGCAGATACCTTGCTATGATTTTAGGCCAAGGGGAAAAACTACCAAAAGGCTTCGACATTAATACCATAAGACCTTCTTCTCTGGACAACGCGACACAAACCATGACATCTCATCAAAACATGAACAATGCCCCCAATAGCAATAACATTGTGGTCACCACACAAGTTGCTACTAACACCATTAATGTGACATCTAGTGGCACCACAAATCAAAACACCTCCACCTCAACTAATACAACATCTATTGGAGGAACATCTACTATGTCCATGCCTACAACGTCCACATCATCATCACAAACGATAGGAATAACCATTGGGTCCACATTAATGGGAGTAAATCCCACAAACCCTATGTTGGGATCTTCATCTATGACAATGGGGGAATCTTCATCACATCCTTATGGTGGAATATCATTTAATCCCTTTGGGGGAAACCCATGACGATTCTTCATTCAAGGCCATCAACACAACATTAATACATCATCGCAATTAAACATCCCACATGGACAAGGACAAAATATGAACATCACACATGGACAAGGACAAAATATCAACACACCACATGGACACTCCCAAGGAACAAACACCAACATGCTACATGGACAATTCTTTCAACAAGGACAAGGAACTCAAATGACACAACAAATGTGTAACTTTGGCAATCAAATGAGTTAGGGATTTCAGATACCTCAAATAAAAACAAGCATGGTTGGGTCACATATTCCCACATACTCATCCCAGATTCATACTCAACAACAAATTCCCACTCACAATTGGCAATATCAGCAAACACCTAATCAGAACATATCGTACTTTCAGGCAACCAATGATCCCATTGTACACGCCTTGCTAGCAAGAGTGGATGACCTTCAAAAAAAGATGGAAAATATGAAAACCTCTGACAAGAAGACACAAATGCCATATGACTTATGTCCATATCCTTTTGATACAACTTTGTACATGCCACCATTTCCACATGGTTATGTGGCTCCAAACTTCAACAAATACAAGGGTAAAACAAATCCACTTGACCACATCAGAGAGTTCGTAACAAGCTGTGTGGATATTGCTTGTGAGCACACATATCTAATGCGATTGTTTCCTAAAAGTCTCGCAGGACCATCCCTAGAATGGTTCTATACACTACAACTCGAAATATAGTCATGGAAAGAACTTGCTGAAAAAATCGTGAAAAATTACAAATACAACATTGACACAGATACCTCCATCACCAACTTATTCCAACTCACACAAGAAGATTCAAGTGAAACCTTTTTACCATTCTTTCAAAAATGGAGGGGCCTAGCGAGTCGCTGTCATATAGATATACCTGAAAAGGAAAAAGTTGACATGTTCGTACAAACGTTATTAGGCCCACTAAAAAATGGCTTGTGTGTTCATTGTTGCACAACTTTTGCGGACCTAGTTGAATGAGGTGTCCAAGTTGAGAAAGCTCTGATTGCTAAAGGAAGACTAAAATACGGTCCTAAAAATACAAACGTAAACCCTCCTCTTACTGACAAAAACAAATATTGGGTTAAGAACAAACATGTCACCAACGATGGTGTAGTCGATGCTAAGGTTGTCAACGTTATGGATCCTATGATTACTCTAAAAGGGACACAACCACAAAACACACAGATGATGACACAAACCTATGCTTCTAATGTTATCCAGACAAATCAAAATAATCAAATTCAAAGGCAGCCTAGGCAACTCAAACAATTCCCTAGAGTACATACATACACTCCCTTGGGTGAGCCTACTGAAGAAGTTCTCAGGAAATGCCTTTAGAATGGTGTCATCACACTTGAGGACCCCAAACCATACAACCCTGGGTAGTTTAAACCATCTTGGTGGGACGATAACGCATTTTGTGACTATCACCGAATAAAAGGACACAAAACCTCTTCCTATAGACAATTAAAAAATCTGGTACAAGACCTTATTGAAAAGCATATCATTGAAGTCGGTGGACCACAGTTTGCTTCTAATGTGGATCATACAATACACAAGAACCCACTGCAGGATCATGGTTCTGGAAACCCTTCTATGTCAAATACAAATAAAAATAGTCGAGCCAACTATGCCCGTATTGGATATGACTATTCTAAGGGACCTATTGTACATCACATTAGAACAACTGATGAACATGTCTGTAGTATCACCGTCAGAAAGGCCCCTGAATACAATGTCACCACCTGTGGCAGAAAGGCCACCATAGTCAACCCTCCTCCCCCTAGACAACCAAAGGTAATAATGGCTAGCTCGTCCACTTCGTAGCCTCAATCGCGTCCACAAAACAAGCAGTCCCAACCTAAAGGAAACTTTAATCTCATTGACCAACTTGGAAAAACACCAACACAAATCTCTATCCTTGAGTTGTTACGCATCTCACCTGCCCATAAGGCCATCATAGATAAAACATTGCAAGAATCCTTTGTTCCCCAAGATATTGATGTCAGCCAATTTGAAGCCATGGTAGGATATCTCATGACTCCCCACCATATCACCTTTTCTAACCAAGACTATTCATCATCCAAATCCAACCATAATGATGCCCTTCATATCAAAGTTTTTGTTCATAAACATAAGGTCAGACGAGTCTTAATAGATGGCAGAGCGGGACTGAATATATGTTCCTTAAAATTGGTCAAGGCACTAGGCTTTTCTGATGCTTGTGTAGACGCCACAAAAAGCATTGTTATCAAGGCATATGATGATGAAGAACGTTCCTCTCGGGGTGTAATTACACTTCCAATTCGAATCGGGCCAATCATTGTCGACACCACTTGTCAAGTTCTGGATTTGGACCTGCCATACAACATTTTACTTGGTCGACCTTGGATCTACGCACTGAAAGCCATCCCTTCCACGTATCACCAATGCCTGAAATTTCCTTTTGAAGGTACCGAAATTACTATATACAAAGACTCTGATCCATTCCAATATTGTACCAACTTACGAGGTGTCTCAGAATGTCAAGTGCCTATCAACCGTGAAGCCTCGACGTCTTCATCTTCCAAATTCATCGACCCATCAACACTCGTGAAGCCTTCCACGTCCACATCCATCGCCATATCATCTCACTACATGGATCCATCTTCATTGACCAAGTCATACACTCCATTTACCCCACCATCAAACCCCAAGGTCAAAATTCATTACATGGGATGTGGAGAATATCGTATGGATAATTTACCAGCAAACGACAATGCTAATGCCGCTGATAGAGATCAAAATTCCAACGTTGATGTCAAGATAGTTACATAAGTAACACAAAAGGATGGTCATTCTTGGATTGAAACCTTTCGGGACCCTGATGACACATCGGCCTTTGCCATATCTACTTCCTCTCAAGCTTTTCATATCTATTATAACCCCTTGTTTGACCAAGAACTTTATGATAACCCACTCTTTGAGCATGACCCCGTTGAGGATATCCAATAATCATACTTCCATCCCACCTACCTTGGGCTAGGATATGAATCTCCAATTGTCATCTCTACTAAGTCATCTTGCCAAGTCATTAAGGATGTGCAAGCCTCCTTTGATGTTAATAGTATAGAAAAGGATAGTCCAAAAGATTCCATTAATGGCATCGCCACTCCCATTCATCCACTAAACATTCCTTTCACTTCACCTACTTCCCCCATTTCATACACATCCACTCGCATCATAGACATGGATCAACAAATCAAAGCTCAAGAAAAGAATAAAGGAAAAGCTCCAATGAATGAGTTATCTTTAAAAGGAGATCAAAAATCAAAAGAAAGAAAAGAAGATCAAGACAAGTCCCATAGCCAAAATAAAAAGCTATCAGACAAAACAAAAATAAAATTCAAGAGTGAAAATGAGAAAAAGTTAATCTCAAAGTATGCCTCTCCATCAAAAATCACTGGGGGCATCTATTAAGGCAAAAAGTCAAACAAAGCGTTTGTTGATCCAAGGTCTATATCCATGTCACTCTCACTCATACCATATACTATGTTCCATCCATCCATGTTCACATATCCAACATATCCCTCCATTGGCGATGTCTTTCAATGTATCTTTGATGACAACTCCTTCTTGTACTCTAGCTCATTGGTTGCCCAAGCTCCTTTTCGGCTAAGGCCTAATGGCCCACATAGTGTGCACATTAGGGATCCTACCATAGCCTCTTTCATTCATCACATTTATCATCCTTCATATCTTCCACTCGTATTCCTCATCCCAATCAAGTCCTTTCATCCAGCACGGTCATCCACACAAGATCGAGGCATCGTCAAGGCAGTCCATGGATCTGGCATTTATCAATTTTATACCTAGCTTCAGAGAGCTAGGGAAAAAGACCTAAGAAAATACAAAAAAAAAATCATCACCTTGATGAAAAATCTAGCAAACATTCGTCTTGGTGACACCAAAAAATTAAAAAAAAAATGATGACAAAAATAAAGAGAAATAATTCGTCCAATAGTGAAAACCTGGTAAACAGACGCTTTGGATAAGTACCACGGTGAAAACCTGGAAAATAGGCATCATGTGTAGTCAGTCATTGTTGTGCAATCTATTGTCACTCTATCTACCTTTGTCCCTAATAAACATACTCTTTCCGACATTTGTCATAACACTTCACCCTGACATCATGACATTTCCATCCATGGCTGACAATGGTTGAAATCAAGTCTTGCATATTGTCCACTGTCCATGCTAGTCATGCCTTTTCTTTACATTCCATTTTGCCTGGCTCATTCTCAACTTGACTAGGGGAAAATTTTTATCATGAGACTGCAGTGGGTACCACATGTGATCCTAAAAATCATAAAATGTCCTAAAAAAAGACCTAAAAAATCATAAAATGTCCTAAAAAAGACCTAAAAATCATAAAATGTCCTTAAAAAGACCTAAAAATCAAAAAATGTCCTAAAAAAGACCTAAAAATCATAAAATGTCCTAAAAAAGACTTAAAAATTGAAAAATGTCCTAAAAAAGACCTAAAAATCAAAAAATGTCTTGAAAAAAGACCTAAAACTCATAAAATGTCCTGAAAAAGGCCCTAAAAATTGAAAAACATCATAAAGAAAACACAAAAATTCCAAAAAATAGATTCATGTCAGTCAACACAGTCACGTCAATTCAAGTCTTGATTAGTCTTTGTCATTGTCGAACTACGTTGTCTCTGCACACTTGCTACGTAAGCAAGGCTCATCTTCGAGGCCCCGAGACATTAGGTCAGTCCTATTAGGTTTGTCAAAATAAATCATGACTCAATCTTTGGTCAACAAGACAAAGTCATTAGTCATGTCAAACTACGAGGTCTCTGAGTGTATGGCATAGGCAAGGCCATCTATCGATGAGCCCTCGAGGCCACACTAGGTCAGTCCATTAGGGTTCATTGCACAATTTTCTCACACACATGAAATAGTCTTTAAATTTATCATGGTATTTATCAAAATTCGAACGAACAATCTACCCAAGCAAACTTCTACAATCTATCAATCAAGCACGGCAATCATCTTGGCATATCAAAATCAGTCAAACTCAGTCAAACTTAGTCAAACTAGTCAAATATCGCTTACTCTACAGATGTGTCTTTCTGAAGGGTAGCCCATCATTTAATTATTCCCTACGATGTGTCCTTCTTAGGCATCATCACAGTCATCTGGAATTTTGAGGATTCTCACGACATTTGAGATACATTCCTCTTGATATCGACATCATTTAGGATGTATCCTTTCTGAATTCGACAATCTTGACATCGACATCATTTGCGATGTGTCCTTCCCAAACTTGACATCAATTCAACATCTTGACACCGACATTGTTCAGGATGTGTCCTTCCTGAACTTGACATCAATTTGACATCTTGACATTGACCTCGTTCAGGATGTGTCCTCGAATTTGGTATCCCTCTCGCATCAACGTCATTCAGAATGTGTCCTTTCTAAATCTGACATCTCAACATCGTTCAAGATGTGTCCTTCCTAAACTTGACACCAATTTGGCATCATCATATCATCAACCCTGACATTTTGACACCAAGACATCCGACATTCCACCACACTTGACAAACTTGACAAACTTGACATTTTGACATTTAGACACTTGGCAAGCACTTGGCATTTAATTTTATGATGCTTGTTTTGTCTTTTGGAAATCATGATGCTAGTTCCTCGAGGATGTCCTGACAACAAGATTTAGAGGAGCAATGAAATTTCATGATTTGTCTTGCTTGTCTTTGTTGTTTGTGGTTGATTATGACAAAAAGATTGGGGCAATCACTCTCTTAGTATGAGTCATGATCATCCTTGTCTACAGCTACTTATCTCACGTGATGGTACAACCTTGCACACCTTGGTCTACGTCATATCATGGTGTTTGTTGGCCATTACAATAATCTACCCAATGATGATAAATATAAAAATGTAAGCATGAAAGTTGGTTCCCTTATCATTTCTCATCTAGCTTTCCATCTTCATCCTCCTTTCTCTTCCACGCTAATATACATCCCCTTCCAAGCTAACATTTCTTCTATCCTTCATCCTCTAGTCTTATCATCCATTTCGAGAGCACATTCATGTTCTTTGAACTCACCTGTCCTCTCAAGGGGGCATACACAACCCTCCTCGTCATTCTTCTTTCACTGGGGCATACTTCAAAATTAAATTTCTTTGACACAATGCAATGAACTGCATTATGTCAAAGAGGGACAAAATGTAGACAATGAAAAATGTCCTAAGCCTGCGAGTGTCATTTTTCTTCATCCTCGTCCTTCAATAATTGAATAATTTTAGTTATTCAATTATGTTTGATCATATTCCTCTATTAATTAAATAATTTTTAATAATTATTTAATTAATTCACTTTCTAATCTTTATTCTTTCTTGATCGATTGAATAAACTAATTGCGTCACTAATTTCTCCCTCTTCATCAATAGTTAAATAAATTATTATTTATTTAATTATTTTGTCACCTTTCATCTATAGTTAAATAATTACCATTAATTATTTATCTATTCATGGTCCTTTAATTCTTCTATAGTTAAATAATTATTAAAATTATTTAACTATCCCATGCCACCTCCCCTATTAAATAATTAATCTAAATTAATTATTTAAGGTCTAATTTTCATCTCTCCATTTAATTGAATTTAATTAAATGCTCCTCTTTTCATTTTCTCCAAATAAATAATTTGAATAAATAATTTATTTTCCACTTGTCCATTTCCTCCACTCTCTCCATTTTTTAATAAATTATTTAAAATAATTTATTTATGCACCACCTGGTCAAAAATGCTTCGTCATAATCCTCTATCATAACATTCATTTTTGTTATAGCCTGCATGTCTTGCATGTCTGTCATAGTTGTCAGCTTTTCCATGCATGGCATATTTTTGGTGCATCAATTCTGGACCGTTGATCTTCGCATCTTTTCTGAGACTTAATCTCAACCATCCATTTCATAACCTCCCTCTCATGCATTCCCATCCATTGATCTTGGAATCTATCTAGAAGATTAATCTCAGCCATCCATTCGAAAGGTTGTCTATAAAAGCAACCTTTCTTCTCCATTTTCACCTTAACAGCTATTCTTCTCCAACTTTCTACTTACAATTTGCAGGTATTTGCACAAGTTAGAATACAAATCTAAGGGCATATTTGCAAAAGGAGAAATAGGAGAGCAAGAGAAGTGATTCAAGTTCAAGCATGGGGAGTATTTTGATTTGATGTTTTATTTTCCTTATGCTTTCATTGTTTTCTCTTGTTTGGATGAGGTTAATAGTTTAGAAGTGTTGGCTGTCACTTTATCTATGCTATTTGATTTCTAACCCCATCTTACACTAACATATGAACTTTGATGATTGATTTAAGCAAAATGAGAAATGTTCTTGAGACTTTGTGATCTCTAATTTATTATTAATTATTCTCTAAAAGTATTTTAGGATGATACTTTTATATACACAACCCTAAATGTATAATTCAAACATTTGGTGCCCATGTCTACAATAATTATCATATCCCAACATTGTTGCCTTAACATTTGGAAATCTGAGTTTAAGCAAATAGAAATGTGATCATGCCTTTGATCCTTTCCATGGGGTAAAATCATAAGCTAGTTCAAAATACACAAGCTAATGAAAATTGGGTCATAAAGGTTTTGATTTAAAATATTATATATCAAAATGTTGGGCTCAATCTTAGACTCAATAAAGATTTCAAAAAGGTCAAATTATTTACTGAAGTGCCTCTCACGTTTGTGATCTTTCATACATATTTTGGCATTTTTTGTATGCTTATACCTGTATATTTGATTCAAGATTATTTGTAGCATCGTTATTTTTTCTTTACATCGGTTTTGGATGCATCCCTCAATACAATTATATTATGGACTTATTATGATGGATTATGTTGTTTTATCTTGATGATTATGCATGCGTATGTCTTGATGAGTAATTTGGGATTATGTTGTATACCTTGTTCAAGGATTGTGTGTGCTTTGGTTATTATATATGAACAGGTACACTTGAAATTTATTGAGTGGATATAGGTACAAGGAATTTTTCCACCTGGCTTCACAAGTATGAGTTATTCCCTGACGGTGGTTATACATGGGAGATGTCACATTGGCCAATTTGTTAGCCTTAACCGTCGTACTCAATTCAAGTATGATTTCCTATTATCTTACTATGTTAGATGGATTCAGTATGATTCTGGATGTTGTAACCCCATTGTGGAAGCCCAATGAATGTGTGTGTTTTGAATTTTTTAAATTTCATTTTCTATAAAATTAGTTCAATTTTATGGTTAAACAAATTATTAATGGTTAATTGTATGCTAAAAAATGTTTTAGGAAATGAATTGAATAGATTGATTGAATTATGGGAATACTTGAGGCAATTGAATTAAGAAATGGGGAAAATAAATTTTATTAGGTTTTGAAAATGGATAAAAAGGGAGAAAGGGATTTTATTTTATTTTTATGTTTTTTTGTGGGAGAAAAATAGAGAGAAAACTTTGTTTTGATAAAAAAAAGTAAATTGTTGATTGGAAGTGCATTTCTTAAATCAAAATTCGATGAGGTCAAATTCGTTGGGATAAGAATTGGGAAGGGATTGTGTTTGTCAGTTTTTGTGAGCTATCATTTGGTGTTTTTGGAGTGTGTTGCTATAGACATTGAAAAATGTCCTAAATGATATCATACACTCGAATCAGGTATACTAACATCATTTCCTCTCAAACCCATCCTCTTTTCGCTTAATTGATTAAATTAGCCTAGCTATTTAATTAATTGCATCATTTTTGTCTATTAACCTAATTCATCAAATTGGGTTAATTCACCCCCTTTCACGCTAAGATTTCATCTCATTGAATTAAATAAATCAAACTATTTAATTTAATTCCCTAAGTCTTCTTATTTAATTAAATAACCCTAAGTTATTTAATTAAATGTTTTTTTTAGCCAAAAGGCGTAACACATATATATAATATATTAATATTTAAAAAGAAAGTACAAAATATAAGCTAGGAAATATCATTTGTCATCAAACAGAGCAATTTCCATAAAGGCTACAATCTAATCCCCTTCAATGTGAACAAGGGAGCAAAAAGCAGGTGCTAGAGACGTTTTGAAGAAAGGTTTCTTTTGTTTTTGCACAAGTGTCCATTGATTGTCCATAGAATCCTTCTCTGAAGTTGAAAATTTACTTGTTGGAATGTCTAGATCCCGATCATGTGTATGATTCTTTTGTTTCATTACTTCCCCAAGAGCCCTAGGCTTGATTGATTTTTGACCTTGTGGAAGAATGTCAAACTTCACCCGAGATTTTTCTACTAGAGCCACAAGTGAAGCAGATTTCAGCCCAATTGGAAGTGACTTCTTTTGTTGTTGTTGAAAGGTAACATCCTTCACATCTAATTTTTCTAAAAGAGTTGTTGATGAAGCAGAAGAATCAGTTTCTTTCTGCCCAAGTGGACAAGGCTTTGAGAGGACATCTTTCCACCATGATGGTTATTTTTTAATTGATTTATCTTTAATGTGGCATGCTGCAACCACATGACCTATTTCAAAACATCTCCTGCACCAAAAGGGAAGACCTTCATAATCAAACAGTTCAGTTCAGGAACGACCAAAAACTTTTAGAATTATATTAGCAGGTAAATCCTTGGAGAGATCCAAGTGCACTAAAATTCATGCAAAAGTAGTGTGACAAAAATTTAAAGTTTTCTTGTCTACAACCAAGAAAGAGCCTAAAGAATTACCAATAGATTTGAAACAGGACTGGATCCAAAATTGAAGCGAAAGATTTGGAAGTTGAACCCAGACCAGCAAAATGTTGAAGGATTCAAAAGAAGGGTTGAACGTTGGGTGCCAAGGTTTAAGAAAAAGGTAATGCTACTTCCAAGAAAAACAACAATGAAAAAACCTTGAGCACTGAGAAAAATTTTGGAGCATTTTGCAGTAAGGGGTGCCAGTTTTCTTTTATCCAAATGCTCAGATCTGAAACAGATGGCCAAAATTGATTAAAATGACATATTAAGGCATGTGAAGAAAAATGTTCCCCTTCCTGTAGCACTTCATTCCCAAACTCCAAGACAAGGGATGCCTCTGCACATTTGAGGGCTTTGAATCCCAAACTCATATGACCTCTTAAATCAGAAACATTAGAAGATGCAGGAGGCACCTAAGCATTTGTACATACCTTTGATTTGAAAGAAGCATCAAAGATTTCAATGGAGACTTCAGATTATGAATAACTTGTCTCATGCATTTTGAAAGATCCATCCAAACTTTCGTTGGAGATTCCAGATTCTAGGTAACTCTTTTCAATAGATGAATTTGATCCTGCTTCATTTGTAGAAGGTCGTTGAGAAGAACTAGAGTTCCCCAATAAAGAAGTAGGCTTAGGAGCCATAGATGAGGGGAAAAATCTCCACGACGGCTGCAAGAAAATGCTAGGACTCCCTAAAGCATTTGAAGAAGAAGAAATACCAACAGCATGAAGCCCTAATGGATGAGCAGGGGAAGAATCGATCAGACCATTGGAGACATCATTTTTGGGCATTCTGGGTTTAACCTTCACCTTCAAAGCAGATGGACGAGGTCTGTTGCTAGGAGGTGAAACGCATAAACCTTTGAAAAATGAAGGAGCCATTACAGGAGCCTTTTCTTGAGTCGTCGGCAGAGTTGTGAGATTGATACATGGGGTTGTTGAAATCTTATTCCCTGGAAACTCCAAAGGATGTCTACCACTAGTTGGGCCATCTACCAAAAATTTTGAAACCCTGCAGATCCCTTCAAGACGCTTGCTGAGAGAGATTCTTTCAATTTCAAAATAGCAGTGATGGATTTTTTTGGCATTGTATGCACGCCGGCGGATGGAGAAAATGGTCGAGAGCTCCATGCAGGATGACAGCAAGGAGTCATTGCGATGAAGCCATTGCAGTTCCCATACTCTTCGACCACCAATTTTGTAAACTATAGTTTTTTATTTAATTAAATGTTATTTTACCTTTCCCCATTCATTAAATCATTTAATTTAATGAACATCACTTTGAATTCTTCTAAATCCCCTAATTGTATGATTAAACCTTGTTTAATTAACAATTATTTAACTAATCTAATTCCTCCCACTTGCAAAGGAATATTCCAAGGGAATATTCCTCCTTTGCACAATTTAATTTAGTTTTAATTAACTAAATATCATTTTATCTCACCCATGAATATTCCAAAGAATATTCTTTCTCCTCCAATCATTTGAAAAAGGGAATATTCTCACTTGGCTTATTGAGCAAGCTAAACTTAAAACCTCTTGAGCAAGTTAACCTTTAACCTCTTAAACAAGTCAAAAGTGTGTTTGTTTGGAAGGATTGAGAACCCTTGATTAAATCTCATCTTGCATTCTCATCTGTTGATGAGAATCCATGATCCATGCCTCCCATTTCCTCCATCCTAGACTGTTGATTAGCCTTTTCAATCTCAACCCTCCATTTCTCATTTGCTTTCCTATAAATAGAACACTATTTGGAGATGAATGGATCCATATTTCAATTGAAAACTTATGTTGTTGAATTCACTCATTCTCACACTCATACTTTACTCACATTTAGCATATTTTAGTTCATTTTTAGTTGCATGTTAGTTTTAAGCTTCCATTAATGGCTTCAATGCATCCATCTTAGCTTGTTTATAAACTAGGGTTTGAATCTTTTAGCGTAGAATCCACTTAGATTAGCTTAGCAATTGCATGCTTAGATCATTTTTAGCATAAAATCATGTTAATTTAGCTTGCATCATGTTCAATTTAGCATAAATCATGTTTTCATCCACATATCACATTAGTTTCATCGATTCTCTTCAATAGAATCGATTGAAACAAGCTCACTGATCACGAGATTGGGAAAGGGTCGTTGTTCCACATCAACACGACACCAATTCCAAAATGGTATAAGCTTCAAATGGGTTAGAATAGACATTTCCATGTTTTTTGTATTTAAAATACTTCATTTCAATAAATGTTTAGTTTATCTTTCATTTGAATGATATTGTTTAAGATTGAGTATTAGTGGCATGAATATGCTTCTATTCTTCATGGATCAAGTGTAATCAACCCACATTGATAATCCTCGGTCGATATTTTGGTGCTAGAAGGAGGGTAAACCGTCAATTTAATCAGTTTCTATCTCGAATTTCGTTCATTTTGAATTTTGCAGGAAATAGTGATGCCCAAATCAATTTTAGTGACGCCTTTGTAGAGCATCGCCATATAGTGACACTATCAACATTTTAAACATCGACGCTGATTAAATGTACTGACACTGATTAAACAAACGATGACGCTGATACTTTCTGGCGGTATCAAAGATTTACAAATGGAGACGCCCGATCAAATTATGATGCTATTGTGCTCTCTAGTTTTGTTGTGGAGTGACACCTTTATTCACCAAAGTGACGCCCTTAGTCACCAGAGTGACGCTATCATATATAGTGACGCCCAACTTGGGTAAGAAGTTTTACGATCATTTTTTAGCATGTGCTTAATTTTTTTCAATTTATCAGAATACTAATGCACTTCTAGCATTGTTCTAGTTGTTAGACTAACAAGGTTTTGTAGGTTGGATGATACAAAGCTAAAGTGAAGGAAGCATTCTCTTCTTAATATTTTATGATTGTAACAAGCGTTTGACGCTTAGGGGAAATTAGAACCCAAGTTCTTATGCTTTTTTTTTACTTTTTGCTCTAGGACTCACTAAATTTCATTTGGGTTTAAAATGAACACTCAAACAAGACTAAAATTGAACCCTCGTCTCATCATTGTTTTTTGGGTTTAAAATTGAACAAGGCAACTTAACATTTCATTTGATGCTTAAAATGAACTCATCACTGCTTTGAAGAGTTAAAAATTTTGAGTGTTTGATGTGTTTTGATTTATAAAATTGTTATCAAATGCGTATGCAATTCTCTCACTCCACTCGACAATCTTGAGAAACAGAAACATTCCTTAACACTTTGCAAAATCACCTACATCTTTCATTTCAAATTAAAAATGAACCCCTTGCGAGTGTATGTAAAAAGCATGGTGTGTGTTCTCTCCTTGTTTCATGCAAACTGGGATGATTGAACTACAAATGTACTTCCTTGCTATTGTTTATCTTTAGAGGTCCTACCTCCCTGCTTCAAAAGGAGGGAACGGCCCAAGCGGTAATGGGCTAAAGCTCTTCCGAACCGCTATATAAATGTGTGGTTGTGATGAAAATTGTGATCAATGGGAAGTGGTACGTGATAGCTCTCCCCTAGTATCTCTATGATGTGAAAAGCCCTTGTTCTAAGGGTTGGGAGACCTCTCGAGGGAATTTATCATAGTATTCCTTGAACCGCAAGCCCTTATTATGAACCATTGTTTAGAGTCCAAAATACTTAATACTTGTTGGTGCAAGAACGGTCATTCTGAAGTTGTCCCACGTTTGTACTATTCATTGTTGAAACAGAAAAATCCTTAGGTTCTAGGATCTTTAGGATTTTGAGATTTGGTGGTCCCGAGAAGTGTGTGCCATGGAGGGGAGCCAGTGTCGCCAAGTCTCTAACTGTTTGCAATGTCTTAGTGTTTGGAGAAATCTGAGTGGGGACTTAACAAGTATGGTCATTTCATCCTAGGATGGTAAATGATTATGAGCTATTTTAATACATTGCTTGGTTTCAAAATGTTACAAAAATAAGCATTCACTATCTTCCTCAAAATTTCAAACACTTTGGCATAAATATCTATACCTTTTTGAAATAGCCTTGATATTACTACTTGTCCTAAGGGTTTATATCCTTAGAGATTTCTAAATATCTTGACTTATATCTCAATCCATATTTTCCAAAGACAACTTAGGCAATTATGACTTCAACCTCATGATTCTCACAAAATGGAAATTGTGAAAGTTATGATGTTTTTGACATAAACATTTAGTTTGAAAACTTAATCAAGACAAGTTTTTGTGGTAAAATGAATTCACTTAAGCAAGATAAATTCATAATTGAACCCCACATGACCATTTGGAGACCGATTTATCCTATCGAATAGCCTGATCTTATAGGTGCTATCATTCAACCAAACTTTGAACTCATTAAAGAAGAACAAACCGATCTCATTAGTAGTTTGAGGAGCTTCACTTTTGAAACAAAAGAAACACCTACCCAATGGAGAAATGTAGCAACAATATTAGATGAAGAAGAGGAACAAGATTATATTGAGGCTAGAGAGCCCACATTACCACCACCCACATGGCAATAAATATATTCCTTTCTTCCATAAACTTGAACTTTTTCTAAATGATCTCACGTAAAGTCAGGACCCCTAAAGTAAGGTCTACAGGTCGTCATTTCATACTTAGGCATCTTAGTCCAAAAGCTCTCAAGAAACACCTTTGGGAACTTCACGAAACTAGAACTAGGTTGATCTATGTAACTTCTAAAAGTGTGCTTCAAGGCACAATCCAAACTTGTATTCCTTCTTTTACTGTCAGAATCCTGGTCTTTTCCAACGTTTCCAATTTCTCACATAATCATGATATTGAGCTCCCCTAAATGATCTATCACACAATCAAAATTTGTAGGGGAAGATCTACATGTCACCATTATAGATGTAGGTATTGTAATTCCAAGTTTGGTAGGATGTGGGCCTTAATACTTTATCACAATTGCAACCTCTTGTTAAGAAACTATTATACTCGATCTAGGAGGAATGAACCAAATTTACATATCCACATCCATACTCTTTAAGAGTTGAAAATGTTATAGGTCTAGCATCATTCTCACTACTTTGGTCTTGGAAAAAAAAGGTTCATTCTAAATCAACATTGGGTCAAACACCTCATTCACCCCTCCATCAAATTTCATCCTTCACTTCACCTATCTTTGCAAAAAATTTGAATACACCAACATCTTTTGACTTAAAACATTAATCAACTCAAAACCCTAACTTGGCTATTTTGTACATGTGAAATGAATCCTTTTCCATGCATTTGGGTAAGTTAGTTATCAATCTTGAACTATTCTATCTTGAAGGTCATGAGTCTACCCCAAATATTTACAATTTCATCAACATCCCTTATCCAAACATCAAAATGTCAAGTGTAAGTCAAAAGTGTTGTCCCAAAATGTTTGCAAAGATCACTCTCCACATCACCCATCTTTTCATCGCCCACTATCGTCATTGCTCCAAAAAGACTTAGAGCATCCCTTTTACCTAGATTTGAGTCAACTAGAGAGTTCAAACATTATAAATCACAACACAACTCTCCTAAAGGTGTCATAAAATTTAGGGTAAAGATGAGATCACAATAAAAGAGAATAATGGAGAAAACTAAAGTCACATTTACCTCAAGTGATCCAAATACTTTAGAATTTGATCCAAGAAGTCAAGTTACCCCATCACAACAACCATCATCTCCGTCAAGACCATATGAGATAGAAGACATCACGAACAATCCCTTTGAACTTACTAGGGAGGAAATCATGGAACGTCAAGCCTTTGAAAACGTAGCTCCTATTTCCCCATCATTTGTTGCACAAAATTTGACACACGACTTCACAACTCCATCACCATTAAGGCTAACTCAAAAATTCGCTCCTAGTCTTGCAACTAGCCTTGCCAAGGACTTTGTTCTAACTCTTCCATTTGAGAATAGTACACTTGTGGGTACCCTCGATGCCAATCCTCCATCCCAAACAACCACATGGACACCTACCTTTGGTGCTCCTATTCTCGAAGATCCTAAACAACCATATAAACCTCTTAAACTTCATTATTCCACCATGACCTCCACATATCGAGGACACCCCCCTTCATCCATACCCATGAGTACCACAAGTGTGCCCACCATCATGCAAAGCAATATAGATCAAATGTCTTCAAAAAACACACAAGGGAATATCAATACCATACAACAAAGTCAACCCTTAATGCAAATAGGGACATCTTTACCCAATCCTCTAATTGGTTCATCCATGCCATTGGTTTCACAAAGCACATCCCTTATCAATCCACCTCAAAAGAATCCCTTGGTCACAAATCCCATCAATCAAGGTAATACCTTGTCCACATCTCTATCACAAGGAAATCCTCAAGACATGGGACAAGGAAGCCTTTTTAATCAATGGACTCAAGGTCCTAATATGCCTTAATATCGCAAAACCTAATGGCATCATCCTCATCTTTCCCTACAATCCACTTTACCATGCAAAATCAAATGGGACCACAAACATACATTCCTCCATCTCAATCCACCATCTTACAAGGGATGTTAAAACAAGGGAATCCTCCACCTCTCATCAACAATTCCACTACCTATTCAGAACATCAACACTCACAATCCATCCCAGATATCCCAACAACCCCCTGATACTACATTGCAAGTGCATGCCCTAGCTTTACAACAAGCACAACAAGCTTATCAGTAAGCCATCCAACAACAACAACAATAGCAAGCAGCCCTAGCAACACAACAACAACAAGCCCTAACATCACAACAACAATAACAACAACAACAATAATAAGCAACCTTGGCACAACAACAACAACATCAAGCCCATAAAACAACTTTAGTAGCACAACAACAACAACAAGCCTTATTAGCTCAATAGTATACCCTACAACAACAACAACAACCAAGTTCCTACTATAACCCTCAATCGCACATCGTCAATCCAGACACATTGGGAACATATACATCGATACCCCAATCACCTTCAAAGAATCCTACACCACCATGCACCCCATACAACACATACTCATATCAAAATCCCATGTACAACTCATTTGTCATCCCACCATATGTTCCTCCACCAAACCTGCAAGATGATCTAGCATCGCAATTTAAGGTGCTATCCCAAGAAATGCAGGACCTTCACATGGGCAAGACCAAGAAGCCCCATACAAAAAACTTGTGTCCTTATCCATTTGATCGAAACATCACAATGGTACCATTCCCTCCTAGTTTTGAAATTCCCAAATTTGATAAATATAAAGGGAGATGAAGTCTTGTGGACCATGTCAAAGAGTTTAATATCATGTGTGTGGAGGTAGCTTACAATGATTCATATTTAATGTGCCTCTTCCCTTGAAGTTTAATAGGTCCTGCCATAGATTGGTTTTCTCATATACCTCCTAGTATCAAAACATTTCAAGAAATTACTGATAAATTCATCGATCACTTCTTCAATCTTGACATCGATGTCAATCTAGAAGAATCGTACACTCTTAGACAAAACAAAGGGGAAACTTTCGCTAATTTCTTGCAACGGTGGAGACAAAGAGCTAGTAAGAGCAAGTGGCCTCTTCCCAATGAACAAAAAGTGAGAATCATCATAGAAAATATAGATCTAGATCTATCATTCCATTTGAAAATGCAGTGCAACACATCTTATGAAGAGATTTTCCCTAGAGCCCTTAACATCGAGAGAGCTCTAATCTCACAAGGAAACACTCAAGCTTACAAAGACAACCACCCATCCACTAGTTCTAATGACAAGCCCCATGTCTGGGCCAACAACAAGAACGTCACAAATGATTGTGTGGTAGATGCTAAGGTGGTCCTAAGTACCCCTAGGCCAAACAACACTCAAGTTGCTCACATTCAACCAATGGTGCAACACATAATGCCCTCACAAAACAACCAAGTCAACAACATCGAAATGCAAAGGCAAACCCCTAACAAGAACAATTATCCTAAACACAAGTACACAGTTATTTGAACCCATAGAAACCATAATGAAAAAGTTAGTAGAGTCAAATCTGATAGCACTTCCTAACTTTGAAAACTACCAAGAACTACAAGGGAAACCATTTGGGTACAACGAGAAAGACCTTTGTGACATCAAAAGATTAAAGGACACAAAACAACAAACTGCATGAGGCTCAAAAACATCATCCAAGACCTCGTAGATCTTAAGATATACAAGAACCCTATGTTAGATCATAGCAAGCAAACAACACTGGGAAAGCTAAGGATTACACAAACGTGCAACATACCTATTACAATGTAGTTGCTTCTTATGATAGCGTCATTACCATTGTCACCATCAAAGGGCCTAGTATGAAGTGTGGATTCACCACACGGAGTGGAAAAATCGCCATCCAAGTAGCTCAACCTAGGGCACAACCTACTTTTCCAACATTAAATCCCAGCAAGTACAATCTCCTATATCAGCTTAAGAAGATCCCCACACAAATATCAATCCTGGAACTATTGAGGCTATCACCCGCACATAGAGAAATCTTAGATAAAGCTTTATCAGAGTCATCCGTCCTCGATGATATTGATATGGATCAGTTTAAAACTATGGTAGGGCATATCGCTAATCATCTTCTTACCTTCTCAGAACAAGACCTACCCTCACAACCATCTCATAATCGTGCTTTGCACCTTGAAGTTGTCATTCATGAAAACAAGGTCAAAAGAATATTAGTAGATGGAGGTGTTGGATTGAACATTTGCACCCTTCAACAGAAAAAAAAAAAAATTGGGCTATTCAAAGGATACTATTGAGAAGACAAAGAGTACCACCATCAGGGCATATGATGACCAAGAACAGGTATCACAAGGTATCATTGCACTACCCATCCAAGTGGGCCCTCTCATCGCAGAAACTACATGTCAAGTGTTGGACCTTGATCTTCCCTATAACATATTTCTTGGTCGACCTTGGATCCATGCCCTCAAAGCTGTAGCCTCAACTTATCATCAATGTGTGAAGTTTCCTTTATAGGGAAAAGAGATTACTATCCATGGGGATCCTAAGCCATTTTACCACTGCAAAAATCTTGAGGCCAAGTTCTATAAGATCCCCCAAGTACCCAAGAATGATGAAGGGCCGACACCTTCTACCTCATTTTTTAACCCATCATCCCTTGCATCTACTTCTAAAACAAAGGCACCCATTGTGCAAAATGTACCTGATATCAAAGTAGTAATTCAAGCTGATGGTTGTGGGAATTACAAGCTAATGAAGAGCATATTTGTCTTAGGAGAGCTCCCTATTTCCCCTCAATCTCATGGGAAACCTATAGCTAGCAGCAAAGCACCTGAAACCATCAAGATGGCAGCTACCACCTTCACCAAATGGGGGGATTTGAATCAAGAAGATGTCAATGAGGACAATATCTCTAAACTCCTCTATCAAGATGAACGACCTATTCTCGCTCTTCCTATGGAAGACGATAACAAAGGCTTGCAGCTAATGAAGGGAATGAGATATAACAAGAATAAGAAGCTAGGGAAAAATGATAATGGTTTTCTAGAACCTATCGTTCTGGAGAAATGCTTAAAGAATCTTGGCTTAGGTTGTACAACTAGCAAGGTTACCCTTATTGGCAAAGGTATTCTTGTTAAACGAGTTGAGGCTTCCTCTTGGTTATCTCCATTACATGATACAACCTTAAATGACTTCCCCCTTAATGTTGTTGATCTATTTGAGAATAACTCCCTCTTCATGATATCCATAACATCCTTCACCTCAAGCAATCAACCAACTGAAATATGCCTAGTATATCCATAGCTCATTGACCTGGACCAATAAGGACCACCGATTCTAGAATTATTTGAAAACAATGAAGCGATCTCAGAATTCATGGGACTTCATGACAACTTATCATGGGAAAATCACAAAGCAGGTTTTGACATAGAGCTCGACATAGGGGCATACTATAGGGAGACAATTGAATCCTTCAGTCACAAAATTGACAAAATGCAACTAACATGCAGATCCTTGAGTGAAAACCACACTATGGCACTCTTTGATCCCAAAATAGTAAAAGTAAAGGACACATTCAATGGTGAAAACCTTTAGGAGAAACCCCAAGATGAGGGATTCAATCTCCCCCTTAGTGCAATGCATCCAGAGAAGTCAAATGTACTAGCAGAAAAGGCCACACCAGTCAATGCGGGTACCAAAGAAGCACCTAAGATCACTTTCTATGTCGAATCCTTGTTGGACAAAGAATAAAAGAACTTGGCAGCATTTTTGAAAGAGCACATAGCTAACTTTGCATGGTCATACACAGATATGCTAGGGCTCAATCCAGAAGTAGTTGTGCATCATCTTGTAGTCTATCATGAAGCCAAGCTAGTCAAGCATAAATTAAGGAAGATGCACCCTCAGATAGCACTCTTGGTCAAACTTGAGTTACAAAAGCTTCTTGGCATTGGATTTATCTGACCAATAGATTATCCTAAGTGGGTTTCAGACCTAGTACTAGTCTCAAAACCCACTAGGGGCATCAAAATATGCACTGATTCTAGAGACTTAAACAAAACATGCTCGAAGGATGATTTCTCTCTTCCTAACATCGACCTTATTATGGACTTAACAAATAGGCATGAAATGCTATCACTCATGGATTGTTTTTTAGGCTACAATCAAATCATAATTGCCAAGGAGGATCAACACAAAATTGTATTCACTTGTCCATGGGGAACCTATTGTTGGAGTTCGTGATGTCGTTTGGGCTAAAGAATGTAGGAGCAACTTATCAAAGGGAAATGACCCTTATCTTCCATGACATGATCCAAAAAATAGTCAAAGATTATGTGGATGATATTTTGGAAAAATCAAAGAAAAGAAGTGAGCACATATAAGTCTTAGGACCCATCTTTGATAGGCTGGAAGAATACAAAATAAGGCTAAATCCAAAAATATGGGTCACATCAGGAAAAATCCTCAGCTATATCATCTCGCAAAGAGGGATAGAAATTGATCCAATAAAGGTAAAAGCCATCCTAGACATGGAACCACCACAAAAACTAAAGCAGATGAGAGGGTTGCAAGGAAGATTGCAATCCATCAAGAGATTCATAGTGCAACTATCAGATAAAATCCACCCCTTTTCACATATTCTCCATAAAGGAATAACTTACAAGTGGGATGAGAAGTGTGATAAGGCATTCCAACAAATCAAAGACTATTTTCTAACACCTCCGGTGCTCATGCCACCAATACCGAACATACCAATGATCTTGTATATCTCAACAACATCAACAACACTAGGAGCTCTACTAGCACAACATGAAAATGGAAAGGAAAGAGCTATTTACTACATTAGTAGGACTTTGGTGGGATATGAAATGAACTATTCACCTATTGAGAAAGCCTGCCTAGCAATAGTTTTTGCTTCACAAAAGTTTAGACATTACATGTTGTCCCATCAAATCAAGCTCATTGCAAAGATCAACCCACTCAAATACATGTTATCCAAAGCAACTCTCACAGGGTGAATGTAAAAATGGGTGATGATCTTAACAAATTTTGACATAGAGTATGTAGAGCGCAAGGCAATCAAAGGACAAGTGATCACAGACCAACTAGCAGAAGCACCTATCTATGCTAAAAACCTCTGATATCTGAGTTCCCTGATGAATCAGTGTTCCTTATCAATCTCACAGCTCAATGGAAGATGTACTTTGATGGATCGTTCACCCAACATGGATCAGGAGTAGGTATTCTTTTCATCACCCCTCAAGGTGATTGAATTCCAAAGTCATATCGACTATCATTCCCTTATACTAACAACATTACTGAGTACAAAGCCCTAATCACAGGTCTCAGGATAGCATTTCAATGGAAGATACAAGAAATGAAAGTATATGGAGACTCACAGCTGGTTATCAACCAAGTCAATGATGACAAGCTCGCTCCTTACAAAAAGATGGTGGAAAGTCTCAAAGATATTTTTATAAACATAAATTTTGAGCAGATTCCTCACATGAAATATAAAGCAACAAACATCATGGCAACAATCAGATCACTACTAGACATGTTGAATAATTTCCTCCAGTGTGAATTCTTGGTAGAACAACTTCTTGTACCAACTTTTAAGCTCCCTAAATCAAAATTTGTGTGTCATTATTGGTCCTGGATCCCCATGGTACCATGACATCTTTACCTACTTGAGTAGAGGAACCCTCCCATCTGATATCACCTCGAACCTTAAAAATACCTTTGTTAAAAAGGCATCTCGATTTGTGATCCTAGGTGATACCCTTTATTGTCGAAGTATCGAAAGGACATTAATACGATGTCTTAACCAAAAGGAAGCCTTAACTACTCTAATAGAAGTTCACGATGGTATATGTGGGTCCCATTCTAGTGGTATGACTTTAGCTAAGAAACTATTGAGGACGGCGTACTATTGGCCAACCATGGAAAAGGAAGCTCATTAGTATGTGCAGAAGTGTGTCCAATGTCAACAACATGGAGATCTGATTCATGTTCCAACTCAAGAATTGCAACCAATGATCACACCCTGGCCTTTCTCATAGTGGGGACTTGACTTCATAGGAAAAATCACTCCAACCTCATCCAATGGCCACAATTTTATCATTACAACCATTGAGTATTTTACCAAGTGGGTTGAAGCCATCCCTATGACCTACATAATGGGAAAGAAAATTGCTAAATTTATCTTGAATTACCTAATCTACCATTATGGTATTCCACAAACCCTTATCTTAGACAATGGAACACCCTTCAAGAATAAGGATGTGAAAGAGCTATGCCAACGATTCAACATCCAACACTGATTCTCTACCCCATATTATGCAATGGTCAAGTTGAGGCTACAAACAAGATCATTCTAAAAATCCTAAAGAAAATAGTCAATGAAGCTGGTCATGACTGGCGTCTATAGCTAAATCTTACTCTTTGGGCCTATCAAACCAGTATCCACACACCAACAGGTGCAACCCCATTCTCCTTGGTCTACGAATCAGAAGCCATTTTACCTATTAAGGTTGAGCTCCCATTATTGCGAGGTTCACTATAGAACCTAATCACCGATGAGGAGTACAAAGTATCTTAGTTGAATGAGCTAGAATTATTGGATGAGCATCATCTTGATGCCCTCAATCACTTGCAATCATATCAAAACTGACTAAAACAAAGCTATAACAAGATGATCAAATTTCAATCTTTCCAGGTGGGGGATCTTGTCCTAAAGTAGAATCAAAAGAACCTTCCAGGTCAGGATAGCAAAGGGAAGTTTGAGCCTAACTGGTTGGGTCCCTTCGTCATCACAACAAGCTATGGATCAGGAGCATACCAATTGTCAACACCTAAAGGTGAACCCTTGCAGGAGCCAACTAACAACTTACATCTCAAAAATATTATGCCTAGTCTTGAAGGGTGTAAAATCTAAAAATACAAAAAAATCCAAAATCCAAAAAAATGAGAAAAAGGATTGAAAAAGTAAAGAAAAACAATCGTCCTCTAGTGAAAGCCACTTCGGTGGCACTTTGGGCAAGCACCTTGGTGAAAAACTAGCAAAAAGGCACCTCGCGTAAATAAAAACACCTCCATATATTCTTTGGCTCATTATACTATCATTCTTTGCATCACCATCCATCACATCCTTCATCCTATTTATTCATCCATCGCCTATATGCACCCTTATCATAGCTTGATGTTGTGAAGTATCACAATCCCTTTAGTACTACTTGGCATACTCCAAAGGTCAGTTTGTCCTACCTATCTCGAAGTAGTCTAACATGTCACACTGGGGGAAATTTGTAATGGATCGTATCAGGTTCTTGTATATCTTAAGGTTATTGGAAATCTCATCAAAAACACCAAAAACATTTGTAAAATTTCTATTAGAAAATCCAAAAGCATTTGCAAAATCTTGTATAGCTAAAATCCAAAAACATTCAAAAAATTGTAAAGGAAAAATCCAAAACATCCAAATCACATCAGAAACCCTAAAAAGGTCAAACATCCAAAATCCAAAAACAATACCCTATTGTTGAACTACGTTGTCTCTAAGCTTGAATGTAGGCAAGGCCATCATCAATGTGCCCCCGAGACACCCTAGGTTAGTCCTTTAGGAGTCTGTCATAATAAACTGATATCTCTCAACTATTTATATCTTCATCTATCAATAAGTCAAGTTAGTCTAACTACGTGGTCTCTATGTATATAATGTAGGAAAGGCTTATCTTTGATTAGCCCTCGAGACCCCTAGGATAGGTCTTTAGGTTAGGTTCTTGGTCAAAACTCAGAAAATCCCTAAACACTTGTAAAATCTCTGAAAAATCTCAAAAACATTCAAATATCAAAAAACACAAAAACATTTGAAAATGGAAAATCCAAAAATAGTAGAAAACATTCAAAAGACCTAAAAAGCCTCAAAAATCTTCCACAAAAAATCCTAAATAGCCTCAAATAACCGAAAACCAAAAAATTCACATAAACTTTCAAAAAGACCAAAAATAACCTCAAAACATTTTTCAAAATACCAAAAACATTGAAATATTCCAGAAAACCCAAAACCACCCATCCCATCTCACTTTCACCTACAATAAATTTCCATTCATAATAAATCAATCGCCATCTTCAACCTTTGGAAAAATAAATAGAAAGCAAGTATAACAAGTCATAAAGTGAGAACCTAAGCATCAAAAGATAAAGTCTAGATCATAGGTAAATGCGTCAGTGGAGTTTGTATCAAAGGCTTATCATAAAGCTCATCATCATCCTAACATCAAACAACCATCTGATCAACATGTCCTATGATGTATCCTTCATGTGATGGACGTAAGTATAAAAAATCACCTTAGCTAAGTTAAACTGGCAAGAGATATAGATAACACTGACTGTTTGTCTTTGATCTTTTCTTATGATTTATCTTAATGACCCATTCCAAGTACCTATCGATGATGTCTATTTAAAATGATTTAGAGAGAAAGGAATGGGGCATCCATCATTATCTTTCATTTGTGGTGCTTGTGGATACTCTTGTAAAATAATCTCGGCGCATACTTGCTTAGTTGTGTGTGGGGAAGTTGTTTGGAATCCATTGTTGAGTATTGTGTATACTTTGGTCTAATGTATTCTAAGCTTCTAACTTACATTCCGACGAGGTTTTTGTTTGTCAAGGTGTGAACAAGAACTATCCTATTTGTTTGTAGAGTCAAATTCCATTACACTAGATACACCGTCGTCCTGGTTATTAATACCTTGATGCATCGTATCTATGTGTTATATCAAACAATAAGGAATGACAAAAAACCCAATCCCAAGATATGAGAAAATCATCCTACATTCATCATCATCATGCATTTCTCATCACCATCTCTAATAAAGTCTCGGTGGATCATAGACTTGTTAGATCTTTTGAATCAATCATCAAAATCAATGGTCAAATCATCTTATTTCTTCTATATTCTCTCCACACTAACCTAGTATCATGAAAATCAACAAAAACATCATCAATGTATCCATCCTACATCCACAAATCATCAACAAAATCATTGCATATCACATCATACATTCAGCATCATCAATATCATTTGAGTTGTGATGAATAATATAGATTTTTTATTCTTAACATCTTAAATCGTTGCATCACATATCATTTCATAAGCATAAACATCTGCATTATCCATCCATACATCCATAAGCATACATGATGATCTCATAAAACTGCATAGAAAATACATAACAAGAAATGCATCCATATCATTTGCCTAAGCATGACATAATAATATCATATCATCCATCCCATAGCATGTCATGAAAAGATAATGAAAAAGAATATAACATTGCATCCATTCATATCATTACATCTCATCTCATCACATATCGCTTAAGCATAAAAATAAATAAAGTGCATCCATATAATCATAAGCATGAAATAAGGTGAACACATCATATCGAATCCGTATCTGTATCATATATATATATATCAAAAAATGAATGTCATGGTATAGTATCTAGATCAATGTATGTATCTCGATCATAAATACAATATCCATGAGGCTATCAAAAAGGAGCCCATGAATGTATATCTGTATCAAAGAATCAGGCAACAAAGTCAAAAAGTGTCTATACACTCGAGCTAGCCCTAATGGCTACTCCCCTTTCCAGCCTATCTCTCTGGTTGATCCTCAACCTTGGGTTGTGCATCACTCCTCTATGAGTAATTAGGTTGTCTAAGCGGCACTGACACATCTATGTGATAGTGCATCCTGTAACAAGCTGCCTCAATCATAACCTCTCTATACAGCTTGGCAGATACGGTCCTACCCTGTGTAGCCACTGTCATCGCCTCTAACTACTGGCAACGACCGATCTCTTGATCTCTCTCGACAGTCACAACATGTACTTGTTGCCTCACATGATCTCTCTCCATCATAATAGCCACAACCTATTGTTTGGCCTGGTCCCACTCAACATTGCTTGCCAAAATATGCTAGTGGTCTTGATCCCGCTCACCTATGAGAACCTACACTTGTTGCATCTATCAAATTTGTACATCTCGAGGATCTAGCCCTGATAGTGGTGGCTACGCTGCCTACTACTGCACTGGCTACTGCTGAATGGGAGGCTATTGTCCAACTGGTGGTGCCCTCATAATCTTCCCATCATGGTCATCTTGACCCCTTCCTCTACCCCTGCCTGCTCCCCTCCCTCTGGGTCTCCCTCATGGAGGAGCACCCGCTGGATCTGTAAGCCTGCGAGGGGGTGTAAACCATGCATCATAAGTAGGCATCGTTTATGCAACCGCCTGGCCTTGGTTGTGCCACCAACTTTTGGAAACCCTCGACCACCTCTAGAGTTGGGATAATGGGTCCCCATGTGGGAACCTCTCGAGCTGACCTCACAAAAATAGCTGTATAGGCATCATCTGGCCTATCCTGCTACTCTCCAAACTAACGTGCTACCCTGTCTAGAAAATATCTCTCTATAATGGTGTGCTCCCAACCCTGCATGTATCGGGTCTATTTGGCGCATAACAACTATTGCACATTGGCGTACCACGCTAGCATCTATAGCTAGGGTCACCATCTAAACACTGTCATATCGGTCGCCATCTAAACACTGTCATATCATCAAGTACCTACCGCCAGTATGGGAGTCCAATTTTCCCAATACGTTGTAGGTTGATGGCGCCTCTATATTGCCAAACCACAGGATCATTTGGCTCAACATCGACCATCTACACGATCGGTCAGAGCACAACAATATGCTCCCAAGCCCAAATGTGAAGCAAGGTCACCCCTACACCAATAAACTCTGTTGTCGTAATAGACAAAGTTGTGCATATCATGATACAGTGAGGCCAACATCACCGGTCCCATGCAAATAATGTCCTCCTATGGAGCATCATGTGCCATGCTAAGCCCCATCCTGGGCTGAACCCTCTGCTCTGTCGGTTGGGAGCGACCAAACCTAAAATGATGGTTGCAATAATCAATTAGAATGTGGGCATGTGACCTCTATATGCCTCGAGGTCAATTTGTGAGGTAATTAGAATGATGGACTCCATCTCCATCACCTCATGAGCGACATCATATATGGAATCAACATCATAAATCACACACTCGCCATGTATCAGAAAATGCAGAATCTACCATACATCCTCTAATATTACCATCGCCTCGCCACTGGGAAGGTGAAACGACGAAGTCTCATTGTGTCATCTCTCGCACACCACAATCATCATAGCTAGATGTGTTCAGACAATGGGTGCGTATGCAATGTACCATAAGTCAATCTCTCCCAGGTGCTCTTGGTGTAACTCAAATAAATCACCTAGTGTCTCCAAAACTGTGGGTCGATGCTCACATGACATCAAGGGTGGAATGACCTGCACCCATGAAGCGCACGACGTCAAAATTTGACTCAATTTAGAATTTTCAACTCCAAAATCACAATAGCATCGCTATTTACAATAGTGTCGCTATATTTCAAATTCCAAATTGCGATGCCCGAAGGCATTTCAAATTGCAAATCGCAAATCACGTTGCCATAAACATATGTGTCGCGATTTAAACTTTGGAAACCCTAACTATAATTTTCAAATCGAAATGTGTGTCACCATATACATATGTGTCACAATTTAAATTTGGAAACCCTAATTCTAAATTGAGAATTGCATCACAATATACATATGCATCGCTAAAAATCATTTTAGCATTGTTGATTCTCAAATGGGTGTCGCTATATAGCGACACTGCCAAAGTTTAAATTCTAAAGTGCAATAAATGCATAAAAAATTCAAATTTCAAATCATGTTTTGAGTTACATACCAATGGTCCTGAGCCTAGAATCCGCTGGTACTCTCGAACCCAGTCGGAAATGTGTTGTGGGAGCTCTCGTCACACCATTTTGTCAAAGGGTTAGAACTCAAATTGCAAGAATTCCTTAAGGTATGAATGCACAAAGGAATTGAAAGTGACCCTTCTTGGCCTATTTATGTTAGAAAATTAGGTTTTTTTGCCCTAATTTAACCTTCAAGCTAGGGTTTATCATTATTTTCACCAATTTTGCCAAAATGGAGCTTATTTTGCATTGTTTTTTGCATTTTTGGCATATTTCTTGCATCCCGAAACCTTTCTGGACCCCTTGGGTAGCTTTTTACCTTTATCAAAAAATCAATCCAAAATTCAAAATTTTCGTCCAATTTCTCGAGGGGGCAGGGAATTAGCTTTATCCTTCCATTGAGGCATCTAAAAAATTAGAAATTTTTTATTTTTTGATTTAAGCAACAATTTTTATTCAAAGAGCATCAGTCTTTGAATTGAAGTAGTAGGTACCTCGCTTCAAAGAGGGGAAAAATGTAGACACTAAAAAATGTCTTGAATGATATCATACACTCAAATCAGGTATACTAACTGTATGTGCATAAAATTGGTCATGTCTAAATAATCCTGACATTTAATTAAATATTTATTATTTAATTAATTCCTCTAAAGTCTTCTACAAGTAATTAAATTTAATTAATTTAAATACATTGTTCATTCATTATTCTCCCACCATAATTAAATAAATTCTTTTTATTTGATTATTTCACATATCTACTTGATTAAATTAAATAAATACATTTTATTTATTTAAGTTAATTATCATCTCTTAAATTTAATTATATCTTTTTAATTAAATATCTCTTTTTCTATTTTAAACTTTCCTCTAAATTAATTAAATACTTTTATTTAATTAATCTCATAACACATGTCATTCCTTCTAATTTAATTAAATATTTTATTTAATTAAAATATCTTCTGCTTTCTTCAAATCATAATTAGATAATTATGAAATCTTCTGATTTCCTCAAAATCTTAATTAAATATTTAGTTAAGAAAAATCAACATTGCACTCATAAATAAATAATTGAATTAGATAATTCATTATTTTTCTTATCAGAATCTTTCCATTTTTCTTCTAAAAAAGATGATTTTTAAATCATCTCATCTTATCTCTTCCATGAAAATGGAAAAATCTTGCTTTTCTCGCTTTCTTCTATTTTTCTCTTCAGTCTCATCCATCTTCAACCGTTCGATCTGTCAGGAATTATCAGAGCTGTTGGTCAATTTAGCCAATCAAAGTCTTTCAAAAAACTCTATAAATATAGGTGAAAATCCAAGCATTGGTTACAACACATGACAAATACACGAACATATACACATCTTTTTAGCATTACAACAATATTCATATTTTAGCAATATTCTCATCATAGCATAATCTTTGCATTTTACCATAGTATGCATTTCATTTATATCTCATTCTTCAGTTGTCCATTTTGTTGAGCTTGATCTGCTAAGTCTGAGAGCAACTAGAAACAACAAAACGCTAAAGATAGAGAGAAATAAAATGACTTCGAGGAAGCTGCCATTTACAGTTTGTTTATTCTGTTTTTCTTTCAGTTTCTTTGATCTAATGTTTTATTAAATGTGTGTTGAATTCATTATAATAGATCAGATTTTCATACACACATAAAATGGCGCCCACCGTGGGGCCTATGCCCTGATTTTAATATTTTCTTGCAGAGTATTCTGGCAGGTTTCCGCGTTCTGAGTTCGGCGTTCGAAAAAAATTCCGCATTTTAGTGCATCCGATACTTCCTGTAGTGCTTCTGGGACTTTTAATTTTTTAATGTTTTCACAGGTATTCCAGCGCATCTAGGGACTGTTTCGACGCTTTTGAGAGTTATTTTAGCACATCTGAGGGACAAAATAGCGCATTTGGTCTCATTTCATGTAGAGTTAAATCTGCATTCCATTACAGTAGCGCATTTAAGGACTGTTTTAGCGCTTTTAGAGTCTATTTATGCGCATTTAAGGTAGATATTAGAGCAGACATGCTGCATATTTACGGATTTACATCAACACTTAGTTAAAGTAGCGCATATGAGGTCTATTTTTGTGCTTTTGAGGTATGTTTCTGCGCATCTAAGGTCTGTTTCTATGCTTTTGAGGTTTGTTTCTGTGCATTTGAGGTTTGTTTCTGTGCATATACTGTCTGTTTTGGCGCATCTGTTGTCTGTTTCTACGCATCTGGGTGTAACACAAAAATATAATTATGAGTCTAACGCATTCCGTAGGCAGAATTTCTCTGGTTAAAAAGAAACAACCCTAGGATAGTCACATTTGGATAAAATTGATCAATCCTAGGATATGCATGGAACTTAAAATGAAGCAATCTAGGATAGGCACCACACAATGATCTTGTAGTTAAAATTGAACAAACTTGTTTCTGTGAAGCAATATCTTCACTTAGATTAGATCATTGTGATTTTGGGTTTTAAAAAGAACATTTATTTGCTTTGTTTGTGGCAATAGGTCTATGCTCTCCCCTTAACTGGGTGATCAAAATACCAGACTTGCCTTTTCATTTTCATGCCAATTTACTGCTTTAATTACATCCTTTAGAGAGCCTGCCGTAGTGGGAAAAAGTACTCACCCTACGGGAATGACTCAAGTGGGTTCAAGCCAAAGCCAGGCTATTCCGCCCCACTATAAAATTTAAAACAAATTTGGGGAAACCCTCTTTTGTCGGTAGTGTGCAAGATAACCATCCCCAAAGCCTTTGTTCTAAAGGTTGGGAGGTCTCTTGAGGGAGTTTATTATTGCCGCACTGAACGGAAACCCTTACTATGAACCTAGTGTAGTAGCCAGCCAAAGTCAGTTTCTGAACATTCTACTAATCACAGTGCAAGGGGAGGGAAGAATCTACCCCCAAGACACTCACCATATAACTTCCAAGGATCATTTGCTCAGGGGATCCAGTATCCACTTTCGTCACTCTGAGTACACACCTGGAAAAGACAAAAACACGGGCGCCCCTTCGGGGGTGACACGACTGTGAGTCGACGCAGTTCTAAGATGTGGGTTGTTGATTACTAGAATGACCTACTTGAGTACTAAGAGTGAGTCTGTCTGAATTATCTTTCATGTGTTAAACCTATGAAAACATTTGTTAAAAACATTTGCTTGATCAAACACTTGATGTTAGTATAGGGTTTTAAAAACAATTATTTTCAAAGTGTTTTTTGTGTTTTCATTTATATTAATTCAGATAAAAGATCATCCGAAATGAACATGAAAAACAACTGAAATCTTTCACACGCCTGATTTTATGACATTCTGATATCTCTCCCATGCTTAGAGATTGGAAATCAATGAAATTTGTCAAGAAATCAGTTTCTAATAGAATCAGGAAACCCAGGAAACAATTAGGGTACAAGAAAACATTGCAAAGAAGAAAAATTTTGTACAAAAGTCGACACGTATTGCTTCATTTCTATGGATTTCTTCATAGACACCAAAACTTTGTTAGGGGATTCACTGACAAATACGCTGTAGATCCTTTGGATTCTTGAGCTTATCATCAGAGATTAGCTCTATCTCAACGACATAATCTTAACTGACCTCTTGAGTTTGATAATATACCACAACCTTCTATTGAGTATCCCTCACATCCTAGTCAAATCCTCCAGTGATCTTGAATTCTTCCTTCAAAAACAAAGATCAAATCTTAAGAGTGCACTTTCAGGACAAATTTCCAATTTCTTGGTTTACCTTCCCCAACAGGATTATGATATCCTTCATCATTGGAAGCCACAATCAAGAGTTAGGGACATCCTTGATCATATCATAATATTTTCATCTTATCAGATCAGGACATCATCATCATTGCACTTGTCAGAACTGTGATCTAAGTTTAGAAGAACTCTTCAAAATCGTATGCCTATCTTCACAAGATCTCAATCGAATAAATTAAGGGATGAAATACAACAAGAAGGTAATATCCAAAACACTCAAGAAGAAGGAGAAAGCAGTAATCTTCTTGACATTATGAGTTGTAATCCACTTTTCGACAAAGATATGGATAGCAGAGAAGAAAATCCATTCCACCAATATAAAGACATGAGCAAAACACATATAGATAGTGATGATGAGCAAGATGAATAACATCTTAGAGAGGCCGAGCAAGATCCCAAATTCCATAAAGCCATAGAAAAGATCTTGCAACACGATAAAGAAAAATACTTCCTCTATCTAGCTGACCAAGGAGCTAAATTGCCTCATGACTTTGGTACCAAGCATTTGAAAAGCAAACCTAAAGAATCACCCCTAGTTGATCTTAGTGCTTTGACTCAACAACTTAAGGCACTTCAAGGACAAGTTAAAGAGTTACAAGGGGGAAACACAACAAATAAATATACAGTTGAGGACATTTGTCCTTATCCTTTCGATCGAAGTCTCAACATGATCCCATTTCCCAAACATTGTGAAATTCCAAAATTTGATCGTTATAATGGGAAATCGGATCCAATCGATCATGTTAGAGACTTCTAAAACATGACTTTGGAGTTCACTCATGAGGACACTTATTTGATGCGTTTGTTTCCTAGGAGTCTTGGAGCTCACTCTATGGAAAGGCTATCAAAAATCACACCTCCTGTCAAGACATTTGAGGAATTAATCAATTTGTTCATACTACAATATTCCTACAATCTCTAACACCAAATCACTATAATAGATCTCTGCAAAGTTGCACAAAAACCTGGTGAACCTTTTATTACTTTTCTTCAGAGATGGAGGAGAATCTTTGCCAGATATCCACGTCTTGTTCTTGAAAAGGAAAAGATGGTTACCTTCATTAACAACTTGAATTCAAAGATGAGCTATCATTTGAATTTACATTGTGCTTTTGAGAAATTGATTGAAGATGCTATAACCATCGAAGGTGCCTTGGTCAAAAGAGGAACAATAAAACTTGACAAGGATAATCCTAGCTCATCCAATCATCATAACAATCAGGACAAGTCTAAATTTTGGACTCGCAACAAGAACATGGTGAATGATGGTGTTGTTGATGTGAATCATGTCTCAAATAAGCCATTTGTCCTCAGTGCTCTGAGTGCTCCTCGCAACAACAATTATAACAATGTCAACTCGGTTACAAATCAAAGAAACAATCCCCCTCCTCCGAGGAACAATGTGAATCAAAATTCTACTCCCAATCTAGGGATTGCCAAAAACCAAGGTTATCAAGGAACCACAAACACCAACAACTCCTCAGAGAATACCTCGAATAAAAATCCGCAACGATTTTCATTCTTCTCAAATAGAAGAACTTAGACTTCACTGGGTCAATCTTTGGAATCTGCATTCAAAGAGTTGATGGCTAAAAATGTCATTACCTTGCCACCTCAACGAAACTATGAACCCAGTGTGAAGCCTCCATCATGGAATGAGGCATAATATTGTGACTATCATCGGTGCAAAGGCCATCACACAAATAACTATCAAGCATTGAAAAATACCATTCAAGACTTAATCGACAATGACATCCTTACAATAGAAGGACATCAAAAATAAAATGAAGATCATCAAGCTTTTTGCAATCCTTTGCCCAACTATCAAAAGGGTGAATCTTCTGAAAAAAATGTGAATCATATTGAGGATCTGATAATCAATCATATCTACACTGACGATGAACAGGTCAACGTTATTAAAGTCAACAAGAAGGTGGAATATAGAGAAGTCAATGCAACAACAAGGGCACAAGCTAAAGTTGTCTTAAGGGGTGCCTCTTCAAAACCCAATGGGCCTCCACCTCAGCATCAATATGATTTAGTCAACCAACTTCGAAAAACTCCGGCCCAAATTTCTATCTTAGAACTCTTGAAGATTTCCCCAGCACATAAGGAAATTCTCGACAAGCCTCTCGTTGAAACAATTGTATCCACTGATTTGGATGTGGACCACTTTCAAGCCATGGTAGGACACTTGTCCTCACCCACATGCCTCTCATTCTCTGAAAAGGATGACGTTTCTATAACTCATCCCCATAATTCATCATTATACCTAGAAGTCATGGTTCACAAGTTTCGTGTCAGACGAGTTCTAATAGATGGAGGTGCTGGTTTGAACATATGCACCATGAAGTTAGTTACTGCCTTAGAATTTTCTGAGGACTCCATTGATTTTAGAAGAAATATTACCATCAAAGCCTATGATGATGAGGAAAGAGCATCCAAGGGTCTAATAATGCTACCAATCAGAGTGGGACGTGTTATCAAAAATACTTTATGTCAAGTATTAGACCATGATCTTGCATACAACATCTTGTTGGGTCGTCCTTGGATCCACGAAATGCAATTTGTCCCATCCACGTACCATCAATGTCTTAAGTTTCCTCATGATGGACAGGAAATCATGATACCGGCTAATAATTCAAAAATTCAAACTTGTGTCAATATCAAAGCCAACCAAGATACTTTGGTTCCTAACAATCGAGAAGCTCGTGCCAATACTTCTCTCAAGATTGACACACAGATTAGTCAGTTAACCAATGGTTTTGACAAGAAATTGAAATTCAAAGACCATGGAGTCGGAGAATACTCTCTCTGTCTCACTAATTTATCCACATCTCCTCGGTCACATGGACAACCTTCCATCGCACAACATCAAACATCGGCAGCATCGACGTCAACACAACCACCAACAAAGCCGATTACAAAATTTAATGGACAATTCATCAAAGAAAAATTCCCCATGGAAGATCCTGAGGATAGGGAAATTTTAAACTAGCTCTATAAAGATGAAGATGAAGCAGTGCTTAATGTCAAATTACCAACAGAGAAATATGGAAAAGGATATTCTATCATGCAAAAGATGGGCTATGATAAGGGTCCCATCGAGAAAAGAAAAGGAGTAGTTGAACCTATTAATCCTCTAGGACTTGCTGCAAAAGAGAAAATCGGATTAGGTTATGATACTACCTCAAAAGACAGAACATCCAAACAATTGCATAACACTGTCTTCACATTACCAGAAGGTTCAGAGTCAAGAGAAGCATGTTTGGTAACAATTCAAAATTTTGTGAATGGTAACTCTGACACAGACTCTACTGAGTATGAATGGGACACCATTTATAATGATGAGTCTGGAGAGACAAAGAGGTTGATGTAATACTCCAGTATACCCCAACTCTAATCGAAGGCGAAGGTTCAGGGACCCAAACACGAGAATCCAAACTACGAAGTCACTATGATTCTAGTGATATTGAATCAGATTTAAATGAATAAGACTATCATAAGAATAGTACCATCATTGATCCACCTCATCCCTCGGATCCTACGGTCAACTCCATTATGACCATAACCATAGCCGATTTCACACAACCCGACGACCTGATATCCTTGATCCATCTTGACCTCATTGATTGGGATTTATCTGAACCTATCGATATACCCATTTTCCCAAATGACGAAGCTATTGTAAACTTCCTTTCTGCAGATGACACAAATGATTGTTCCACCAGCGATTCTCGGCATAGAGTCTTTAATCAGGAGAGTGTCAAGTCTCCCAAAAAAAAAGATCTAATGGTGAAAACCAGAATCTAGTAGTATTAGATCAAACAAAAGATAAAATAAAGAGCATATCGGATGGTGAAAACCTTTTTGAGGCACCAGATGATGGGAATCTTGACACTCTCCTGAAGCATTATCATGAGCGATCGCCTATTTTGATTGAGCCTACAAATGTTGTCGATCTTGAAACTTCAGAAAAACCAAGGATTTTACAGTTGGCTGCATCAATGATAGAAAAAGAAATACCAGAGTTCATGGAATTTCTAAAAACAAATCAAGTCAACTTTGCTTGGTCTTACGCAGACATGCCCGGTCTTGATCCTGATCTTATCATGCATCACTTGTCCATCAAACTAGGGGTTAAGCCTGTAAAGAAAAAACTCAGAAAGATGCACCCCCATGTTGCATTATTAGTTAAGGAAGAACTGAGAAAACTCCTTGATGTGGGCTTCATAAGATCGATCGACTACGCAGAATGGATCTCCAACATTGTTCCTATATCCAAGCCAAATAAAAGTGTTAGGGTTTGCATAGATTTCAAAGATCTTAATAAAACATGTCCTAAGGATGACTTCCTACTTCCAAGCATCGACACTATAGTTGATCTGATAGCTGGCCATGCCATGTATTCATTAATGGATTGTTTTTCTGGTTACAACCAAATCAAGATTGCACCCGAAGACCAGGAGAAAACAGTTTTCACGTGTCCATGGGGAACTTACTGTTGGAATGTCATGCCTTTCGGTCTGAAGAATATTGGGGCTACTTACCAAAGAGCCATGACTACAATTTTTCATGACATGATGCATACATTCATGGAAGATTATGTAGACGACATATTGGAAAAATCATACACTAGAGGACATCTTGAAATATTGTCCAAAATATTTGCAAGATTGGAGAAATTCAAAGTTTGCCTCAATCCCAAGAAATGCATTTTTGGGGTCACATCTGGAAAACTCTTAGGATACATAGTATCCGAAAAAGGAATTGAAGTAGATCCTGCCAAAGTACAGGTAATCATGGAGATGCCTCCCCCAAGGAACATCAGTCAATTGAGATCATTACAGGGACGATTCCAATCTATACGAAGGTTCATTGCACAATTGGTCGACAAAAGTCTACCTTTCACACATCTCCTCCATAAGAATGTTCCTTTTAGATGGGATGAAAAATGTGAGATGGCTTTTCAACAAATCAAATAGTACCTGATGAACCCACCAGTTCTAGTACCGCCAAATACAGAAAAACCATTGATCTTGTACATTGCCACAACAGAGACATCCATCGGTGCATTGCTAGCACAAGAAGACCATACAAGGAAAGAATGTGCAATCTATTATATCAGTCGAACATTAATAGGGCATGAACTCAATTACACTTTCATTGAGAAGGCTTGCCTAGCAGTGGTCTTTGCTTCACAAAATTTTTAACACTACATGTTAACTCATACGATTAATCTTGTTGCAAAGATTGATCCACTCAAGTATCTGTTAAGCAAGGCTACATTGGCAGGGAGGCTAGCAAAATGGGTTATGATCTTAAGTGAATTTGACATCCATTATATTGATCGCAAGGCAATCAAAGGACAAGTTATTGCTGATCAACTAGCTGAAGCACCACTACATGTAGAGCATCCCATGCACATTGAATTTCCAAATGCTGATGTCTTTAATGCTGAATCAAAACAACCATGGTCTTTATATTTTGATGGTTCTTTTACCCAACATGGATCAGGGGTAAGCATACTCTTTGTCACCCCTCAAGGTAATACCATTCCTCGGTCATACAAGCTAATGTTTCCATGCACCAACAATATAGCCGAATATGAAGCCTTAATCACCGGATTGAAGATTGCTTTGGAATGGAGGATCACTGAACTACAGGTCTATGGTGATTCACAGTTAGTCATTAATCAAATCAATGATGATTATCAGACCAAAGATGACAAACTGTTGCCATATAAAAATATGGTTGATGACCTCAATAAGTACTTTGTGGACATCAAATTCACACAAATTCCAAGACTTGATAATAAAGCAGCCGACACCATGGTCATGATCACATCATTGCTACAACTCCTAGAAACTTAGGCTCGCTATGAATTTTTGGTGGAACAATCATTTGTACCTACTTATGACACCCCTGAAAGCCAAATCATTTGCCACTTGGTGCGATTTGATTCACCTTGGTATGGAAAAATCTATGCCTACCTAAAAGACGACATCTTACCAGCTGATTTATCTCGTAACCAAAAGAAAAAATTTATTCGGCAATCCTCTCGCTACACCCTTATCGCCGACACCCTTTATCGCCGTGGTCTTGATGGTACTCTACTTCGATGTCTTGAGGATGAATCTGACAAAGCTTTACAAGAAGTTCATGGTGGCATTTGTGGTACTCATTCAAGTGGACTAACCTTATCCAAGAAATTGATTAGAATGGGTTACTACTGGCCTACAATGGAGAGGGAATCCTTCACTTTTGTTAAAACGTGCTCAAAATGCCAGATTCATGGGAATCTCATTCACGCTCCTGCATAAGAACTTCAACCATTTACACCAACCTGGCCATTCTCTTAATGGGGGTTAGATCTAGTTGGAAAAATTCATCCTTCCTCATCAAGCGAACACAAGTTCATCATCACAACAACAGAGTATTTTACCAAGTGGATTGAGGCAGTACCTCTCACTAAAGTCACCGGCAAACAGATCTCATCTTTTATACTCAACTATCTCATTTGTCGGTATGGCATTCCCACCTCCATCATCACAAATAATGGACAACCATTCAAGAATCAGGATGTTGATGAACTTTGTGAGAGATTTCACATTCAACATAGATATTCTACACCCTACTATCCACAAGGGAATGGCCAAGCAGAGGCCTCAAATAAAACAATATTGAAAATTCTGAAGAAGACTGTGAATGATGCAAGAAAAGACTGGCACGTTCAACTCAATCCCGCCTTATGGGCTTACGGAACCAGTGTCCGCACACCAACATGAGCCACACCATTTTCTATGGTCTATGGAGCAGAGGCTATACTTCCTCTAGAAGTTGAGATTCCCTCTCTCAGAGTATCGCTGAAAGGTCTCACGACTGATGATGACTACAGAGTTTCTTGACTGCAAGAACTGGAACTCCTCGATGAAAAGAGACAAAGAGCAGCTGACCATTTGAAAGCATATCAACATATGATGTCTCGCAGCTATAATCACAAAGTAAAGTCGCATACCTTTCAGGTGGGTGATCTTGTTCTGAAAGAGAACCCACACAATCAGCAAGACAGAGAAAAAAAGGAAAGTTCGAACCAAATTGGCTAGGTCCTTATGTGGTTATTGCAGTTTATGGTTCAGGAGCCTACAAGCTATTGACGCCAGAAGGGGACCTGTTTGATGAACCCATCAACAACATGCACCTCAAGAAATATTACATTTAAGTCGGCTATCACCATCCATAAAAGTCCTGAAAAAATATAAAAACAGCAGAAAAGGTCTTGAAAAAATCCAAAAACAGCAGAAAAGGTCCTAAAGAAACACAAAAAGCAGCAGAAAAAGTCCTGGAAAAATGGTTACCCTGGTGAAAACCTGGCAAACAAGCATCTTGGTAACAATCAAAAATAAATTAAAAAACAAAAATAAATTTAAAATTTAAAATTTAAAAAAAAAAATTGAAAAAAAATTGTCATATGGTGAAAACCTGGCGACAGGCAGTCTATTGACAAGAAAAATGCAATAAAAACAAGTAGTGAAAATCTGGCAAACAGACGCTATTTGTAGCTCTCCATCTATTAGCTCATGCTCTACACTTGGCTTCTCAGCCTTCACTTCATGCATCTTTCCATCATCTTAGGGTCATACCAGCATCATGCTGCCATCATTTGCCTAGAACGATAACGTCTTACCATGGCTTGATTATTGTACATATTCATTTTGGCAAGTTGTGTCAATACTGGGGGCAAACGCTGACATATTGGGGGCAATCAACTTTCAAGGTTTTATCGAAACAGCCAGACAGTGACATCAAACCCAATCATGCGAACAAACAACCAAATCACACGAACAACTATCCAATCATTGATACATATCACAACAGTTTTTAGCTAAGTACCTTACCATGACTCACATCTGGATGATCTAAAATCTGAATAATGTTTGGAATAGCAGTATCATATCTTGAACTATGGTTATTTAATTTTCGATATCATCTCTGGAGCACACTCAATGATGTACTGAACTAGAGTGGCTAGGAAAGAAGATGATTTTTCTTTGTCTGTTGTCTTGAGGTTAACTATCCATCTATTGCAAATATGTCACGAGACATGATTTCCAAAGCAATATCATTGATGGCAGTTCCACATTTGCATCAGAAGGTGGTTAGTCTTTTCCTGTTTATGCAAGAAATGCTCAGGTCATCTCGGTTCAATTATACCTCGATGCTTGTGTTCGCTTGCTATATCAAAAATCATGAAAGTTGTACTCAGGTCATCATTGGTGCTAATTTACCCTCTGATGCTTGTACATACTTCCAACATTTTACCACTCTATGATGATCCAAGAAAGCTACCAAAAGGCTCAACAACTGATTTGTTTCATTTAGTTGCATTTCATTTTAGATCAGTGTACATATATCTGCATACCGGATTTGCATTAGCGTTTTTGAAAGGGCTAACAAGAACAATCAATGGCTGTCATGTCTCTTTAGACTATTTGTGGAGGACATTCGGACATTTGTTTCATCACCTTTCATCTTCATTATCATTTTATCTAGATCCTACCATCTATCATTTTCCATTCATTTGCATCACTTAGGCTCTGTTATCATTTCATATTACTGACCATTATCATTTCATTATCATTTCATATCATTTATCATTTTCATATCAATTTCTATATCCATTTATTATTTACCATTATCACTTCATCATCATTTCATTATCATTTCATATCATTTATCATATTCATTTCCTTTTATTGTTTCATTTATCATATCATTTATCATTTATCATTTCATTTATCATTTATCATATCATTTCATTTATCATTTTATCATTTCATTTATCATTTATCATATCATTTCATTTATCATTTTATCATTTCATTTATCATTTATCATTTTATTATCATTTCATGTCATTATCCTCTATCATATTATTTCATTAACATATCATTACATTGTCATTTCCACTCGTTATCATTTATCATTATCCTTTCATGTCATGTACCATCATTATTTCATATCATCATTTATCATCTCATTCTCATTTTATATCATTTCATTCCATATTATCATTACATTTCATCACATATCATTTATCATCTTATCACACATCACATTATTATTAACATTATATTCATCTCATCCTATCATTTTCATAACCATTCATATTACAAATTCATAACGCATATCATAAACACAACATTCATTTTCCATCATATCATCATTATTTACTTACATTTGAAAAAATCCAAAAACAAAACATTCCATACATACATCTTCATATCATTTTCCAAATAACATTTTTCATACAACATATCAAATATCCCATAACGCATTTTCATAAATCACATCATAAGTCATCCATCTGCATAACATCATTAGTACGCATCATCAATCATCATCATAAACACATCATATCAAATCATCCTGCATATCATGTTAGTCATCAAATCATTCAAATGCATACCAAAATCCATAACACATAGAAATAAATGCATATCACATAAATCATCCCATAAATGCACATTACATCATCAAAAAAATCATCGCCTCTGCATATCATCACTCATAAAAAATGATACAAATGTCCAATGTCCAATGAAACTGAAATGTTCAAAAAGAGATACATAGGATATGATAAAAAAAAATGGCATATACATGCTCCAAAAATGATATACATCACAAGATTAGCTGGTCAATGCCCCTGATGGAGCTGGTCCAGAAGGAGGTGGCCTGCCACTGGTACCTGCGTCTGGATCTCGTCGAGGCCCGGTAACCCCTAGGCTCTATGTACGTGTCTGTGATATGCTCCTGGTCCTAGTGTGGTACCGTGGGAATGGCTCTTTGCGCTCAAGAGGACATAACTCCTTGTATTTGACACGGTAGTACTCAGCCTCCCTCGCCATCTCCATACCCTCTGCAATCGCATCTCGCAAAGAGGCACTCTCTATAGTGCCCATCAGTCTCTGAGCTACGCCCTCGGCCTCTGCTGCCCTCCATCTCAAAGCATCCCTCTCTGTGATCAATTGGGCTATCTGAGGATCTGGGGCAGGCTATGATACCTGTGTTGGTGCTGGAACCTGAGCCTGTGACTGAGCAAGTTGTGCCTGTAACTGCGCTATCACACTTTGCGCCTAACCTAGTTGTCCCTGAATAGTCTGCACCTGGGCCTGTAATGTGGCTATCTGTGCCTACTGTGATGAAGATGACACCCTGATAACAGTCCGTGGTCTGCCACTAGATCTGGGCCACCGTACAATCTAAGCACTAACTAGGTTTGTCGAACCTCTGCCTCACTACCCTCCCCTCCTCCCCTCCATCATCTCCCCCGTCATCTCCATCATTTGGGTTATCCTCACCTCTATCCTCCCCCTCCTCATCATCTTCGCTCTCCTCCTCCTCTCCTCCACCCACTGCCTGCTCTCCGCCAACTACACCCTCTTGTCTCTCCACCTCTGGCTGTTGTACCACTGCAATGGGCCCTGGCTCATCTGGGCATGTAAACTGTGGAAATCAATGAGTGTGGAAATACACTAGGTACTCATCTGACATCCCTGCATCTGTAACCTCTGACTTGTATGCCCATACCTCTGGCTGCAAGTTAGAATACTCTGTGTACGCCACCTAGTATGTAATGCAGCGTCCCCATCCGGGATCATCTTTGCGCCGCCCATAGTGAGCAACGCCCTGTGGCATCCCCTGCGTGAATCCATACTGTCTCTGAACCTGTAAGGCCAAAAATATCTCAATAATGAATGGGGTCCATCCTATTAAATACTGTGGTATGTAGACAAATGACATCTCCAAATGATCTGTGTCCCAAGGCTCACAATCTGTATATGGCCTCCATATAACGACATCCACATCATCCAGCGTGCGCTGCCAATACTCCAACTTGCCCAGCTTGGGCTGGACAAGTGCACCTGAATATTCCTCCACATATGGCCTACTTGGTGGCCTCGCCCTAGCACACGTTGGCCTAGTAACTGCAATATGCTCCCAGGCCTAGATTTGGAGCAGCGTCACACTGCTGGCCAAACTAGTCGACCCTTGGTACACTACCTAATGTAGATCGTGATACATATGCGCCAAAATATAGCTCCCCCAAGAATACCTCTGTGGCTGAGTCACCATCCACTCTAGCATCCTCCCCCACCCAACTAAAAATCCCTTCGATCGATGGTCCAGTCCAAGGAAGCCTCCAATAAATACTGCCAACACAACAACTAAGGCGGGATACCTACTGAAATCCACCCACGACACCCAATAGCTGGCTATAGACGCATCACCACAGATCCTCCTCAGTGCCTCAGTCCCTCCTATCTCCTTGTGGTCATAAACCACAAGGGAACCTACCATAGGAATCCCTAGAATCCTGTATACATCCTCAGGTGTCACGGTCATCTCACTTGTCGGCAAATGAAAGGTGTTATGATCGCAATGGCACCTCTCTGCCAATGCAGTCAACAGTCCCCTGTTGACTCGAATCCCTCACGGGATAGTCAACAAGGATCTCAATCCTCAGGCACCTATCCACTGTACCTCTGTAGGAGTCAGCTCTCCTATTCGATCCCAACATATTGGAAAACACTCTCTAATCTGGAGGTTGTCAAACACCTCCTATGGTCATCACAAAGACAACTAATCAGACTCATACCAAAGACTCATATCATGTGCGTGCCCCATATTAGTGACCCATATCAAGCGACCCATATCAATGACCCATATCAAGTGACCCATATCAAGTGACCCATATCATGTGAGTGACCCATATCAGTGACCCATATCACATAATCAAAACATCATTCTATTTGTATTTCAAGTATAAATGCAAATATGTTGTCATATCAATCATTTACTATTTGTTTTCTATCGCAAAAATAAAATTTATCAAGAGTCATATCAATCATTTACTATTTATTTTCTATCGCAGAAAGCAAATTTATCAGAAGTCCTATAAGGCATTTACTCTTTGTCTTCTATTCGAGGAAGCAAAGTTATCAGTTAATCATCAAAATTTCTATCATTTATCCATATCAGCATGATGGTAAAACAATTTATTTATCTATTAACCAAGGACACAATATAGACCGTCATTTTTCATCATGGCATTTTGCTAAAATTTTCCCAGATGCGCTACTCTGCGCCTCTGATGTGCTAAAACGCAAAAGTGCTAAAGTTTCTCTTATAAGCACTAAAACCATGGATGCGCTAATCTACGCAATGTATGTGCTATTTCATCACATTGAAGCGCTAAAACCCTATATGCGCTAAACTAACCGGTGGATGAGCCACTTCATAACCTCGATGCGCTAACCCACCCTTGTTGCGACCAATTCCTAGATGCGCAACTTTGTGCCCTAGATGTGCGACTCTGTGCTCTAGCCGGAATCACACCTATAATCGCTAATCTACACTTCATATGCGCTAGAACACCTGGTTTTACCCTACACCCTATATGCGCTAAAACAAACCCTATAAATGCTACGAAAATTTGCGAATACGCTAAAACAGAATCGCGGATGCGCTAAAACAAAATTTCAAAACTTAAATCTACGTAAAAACATAAAAAAATTGCTAAAAATCATGGAATTTCGACGCACAAAGGGTTTAATTGACTCACCGGTGGTCCATACGCGACTAGTCTCTGAAATCAACGTGCTTGCTCGAATCTATGAGTGTGCAATGGAATCAACATCTTGCTAAGTCACTGTCAGAGCCTCCAAACTCACTGTAGCAAAAGGGTGAAAATGACTTCCACTTTTACCCTTTTTACCTTATATGAGTTATTTAAGGTGGGTTTTTTAGGGCATTTTCATTTTCATCACTTTATTTCACCAGGGGCATCTTTTTCCTACCCATTTTTCAGGAGCTAAATCACCGAACCACTCGCAGAACGTTATTTTCATCAGATTTTTGAACTTCATATCACCCTCCGTGATTTACCTCCCGAGGGGGCATCATCAGCATCAGCATCAAAAACGTATCATGGGCAAAATAATTTTATTTTTCTTTGAAGCAATATGTTTCACACATCACTTCAAAGAGGGGCAAAATGTATGTGCATAAAATTGGTCATGTCTAAATAATCTTGACATTTAATTAAATATTTATTATTTAATTAATTCCTCTAAAGTCTTCTACAAGTAATTAAATTTAATTAATTTAAATACATTGTTCATTCATTATTCTCCCACCATAATTAAATAAATTCTTTTTATTTGATTATTTCACATATCTACTTGATTAAATTGTTGAAAAATGAGGTGTTTTCTTAGCTTAATACTCTGTAAAACTTTAATATTTCTGATCTAAGTAAGTGTTTTCTTTGTTACATATATTCTTTGTGGGTGATTATCTTGATTAATCCATTTTACTGTTGTAGAATGTAGAGAGAAGTTGATAGAAGAACTAGACAGGATATTAGAAAGATTACACAAGATGTACCGTGGAGAAACCCTTTAGGAAAAAATCCACCAAGAATTATTCTATTATTCAATCTCGAATTACAATAGCTCCAATTCTTGCTTGAGAATGCTTCTTTTGCTTTACCAATCTTCTTCACACACAATAACAATTCTGAAAACTCTATTCAACTTGAATGAGATATAGAGACAATATGCAACCTTGTAATCTCCAAATGGTGATAATTACAATGCACAAGCTCAAGCCCTTGAAAAGGTATGCCATATTGCTTCAAGTTGAGTCCTCACCGTGAAGAACAAAGCTTAGAACATGTGCTTTACCCATTTGGGCCCCAAACTAAAGCTACAACTCATCCTTCACTTGGTGATAATTACAAAGCTCTTCCTCAAAGATGGCTCCCAAAAGAGGGTCCCACTTAACAGAGCCTTCAAAAATATCTTATCATGCATTGGAGTTAATTCCAAGAAAGCATCTTAGGTGCCCAAGTTGGCTCCAAGTGATTTCTAGTTAACTGAAACATTTACTCAACACCATTCCCAAAGAATGGTCATCCCTTGTTAACTGGAGGTAGTCCCTGTTATCTGTCATACAACTCAATGTTATTAGCCATGCATTACAAGTTAACTGAAGCTAACTACATGCAACTCAAAATAACCAACATACTTGCATGCAACTGAAGATAACTGAATTGAATTGAACTGAACTAAACTAAACTAAATGAACTAACTGATTCGAATGAACTAACTGAACTTAACTGAACTTAACTTAATCAACTTAACTGAACTTCAAGCATGCAAACATCAAATCCTAACTCCTAGGATCTTTACATGCATTCAAAGTGTTAACTGTTACTCTGTATAGTTAACTGAACACAAGGTGAGTTTCACCTTACCATGTGTGCACCCACATACTCCTATTATTTAGGAATAACTACAAATTTCAATTTCATGATTTATTTCATCCAAATAATTAATCTCATCCTAATCTTAGTGTTGTTGAACACATTCCAAGAATCTAGGAGATACATGAAATAATTAATGTTTAGGATTTGCAATTAAATGGCATCCTATTTCCAATATAAATTAAATAAATACATTTTATTTATTTAAGTTAATTATCATCTCTTAAATTTAATTAAATCTTTTTAATTAAATATCTCTTTTTCTATTTTAAACTTTCCTCTAAATTAATTAAATACTTTTATTTAATTAATCTCATAACACATGTCATTCCTTCTAATTTAATTAAATATTTTATTTAATTAAAAGATCTTCTGCTTTCTTCAAATCATAATTAGATAATTATGAAATCTTCTGATTTCCTCAAAATCTTAATTAAATATTTAGTTAAGAAAAATCAACATTGCACTCATAAATAAATAATTGAATTAGATAATTCATTATTTATCTTATTAGAATCTTTCCATTTTTCTTCTAAAAAAGATTATTTTTAAATCATCTCATCTTATCTCTTCCATGAAAATGGAAAAATCTTGCTTTTCTCGTTTTCTTCTATTTTTCTCTTCAATCTCATCCATCTTCGACTGTTCGATCTGTCAGGAATCATCACAGCCGTTGGTCAATTTAGCCAATCAAAGTCTTTCAAAAAACTCTATAAATACAGGTGCAAATCCAAGCATTGGTTACAACACACGATGAACACACAAACATATACACTCACATCTTTTTAGCATTACAACAATATTCATATTTTAGCAATATTCTCATCATAGCATAATCTTTGCATTTTAGCATAGTATGCATTTCATTTATATCTCATTCTTCAATTGTCCATTTTGTTGAGCTTGATCTACTGAGTTTGAGAGCAACTGGAAACAACAAAACGCTGAAGATAGAGAGAAATAAAATGACTTCGAGGAAGTTGCCATTTACAGTTTGTTTATTCTGTTTTTCTTTCAGTTTCTTCGATCTAATGTTTTATTAAATGTGTGTTGAATTCATTATAATAGATCAAATTTTCATACACACACTAACATCATTTCCTCTCAAACCCATCCTCTTTTTGCTTAATTGATTAAATTAGCCTAACTATTTAATTAATTGCTTCATTTTCGTCTATTAACCTAATTCATCAAATTGGGTTAATTCACCCCCTTTCACGCTAACATTTCATCTCATTTAATTAAATAAATCAAACTATTTAATTTAATTCCCTAAGTCTTCTTATTTAATTAAATAACTCTAAGTTATTTAATTAAATGTCATTTTACCTTTCCCCATTCATTAAATCATTTAATTTAATGAATATCACTTTGAATTCTTCTAAATCCCCTAATTTTATGATTAAACCTCGTTTAATTAACAATTATTTAACTAATCTAATTCCTCCCACTTATAGAGGAATATTCCAAGGCAATATTCCTTCTTTGCACAATTTAATTTAGTTTTAATTAACTAAATATCATTTTCTCTCACCCATGAATATTCCAAAGAATATTCTTTCTCCTCCAATCATTTTAAAAATGGAATATTCTCACTTGGCTTCTTGAGCAAGCTAAACTTAAAACCTCTTGAGCAAGTTAACCTTTGACCTCCTAAACAGGTCAAAAGTGTGTTTGTTTGGAAGGAATGAGAACCGTTTATTAAATTTCATCTTGCATTCTCATCCGTTAATGAGAATCCATGATCCATGCCTCCCATTTCCTCCATCCTGGACCGTTGATTATCCTTTTCAATTTCAACCCTCCATTTCTCATTTGCTTTCCTATAAATGGATCCATCTTTCAATTGCAAACTTATGCTATTTAATTCACTCATTCTCACGCTCATACTTTACTCACATTTAGCATATTTTAGTTCATTTTTAGTTGCATATTAGTTTTAAGCTTCCATTAATGGGTTCCATACATCCATCTTGGCTTGTTTATAAATTAGGGTTTGAATCTTTTAGGTTAGAATCCACTTAGATTAGCTTAGCAATTGCATACTTGGATCATTTTTAGCATAAAATCATGTTAATTTAGCTTGCATCATGTTCAATTTAGTATAAATCATGTTTTCATCCACATATCACATCAGTTTCATCGATTCTCTTCAATATAATCGATTGAAACAAGCTCATTGATCATAGGATTGGGAAAGGGCCATTGTTCCACATCAACACAACACCAATTCCAAAATGGAATAAGTTTCAAATGGGTTAGAGTAGACATTTCCATGTTTTCGTATTTAGAATGCTTCATTTCAATAAATGCTTAGTTTATCTTTCATTTGAATGATCTTGTTTAAGATTGAGTATTAGTGACATGAATATGCTTCGATTCTTCATGGATCAAGCGTAATCAGTCCACATTAATAATCCTCGGTCGACAGTTACATTTCAAATTTGGAGAAAATTTGAGGTATTTCTCTTGTTTTAATTAAATTAAGCATTTTCCTTCAAATGTGATGTTAGGAAATGGATTAAGGGAGTGTATAATCCTCTCATCTCTTTTTTTTGTAAATTGCATAGTAGGAAATTGTCTTTTTAATTAAATTTTGAGAATTTTCAAAAATACAAGGTTACCATTCTTAATTTTTAGTAAAATGATTAAAATGTTAAATTTATAGCTTGAATAGGGTGTTGGGCATATTTGCACCAAAGGGTATTCTTAGAATTTTAAATTTTTAAATTTGAATTTTTGATAAATTTCCATGGTGGAATTGGGAAATGTTTTGGTTTTTACAGTGTTGAAAATGGGGAAATTTGAAAGTTTTAAATGAAAATGATGGAATTTGAATGTTTGGAAAAGATGGAACCTTGTGAAATAAGTTTTTATGCATGGTGGTAAAGTTTTATGGAATTTTGAAAAAGTTTGGAGGGTGTGATGAGCTTAGGACTTAGGTATTAAAGAGGGTTAGAGGAGTGGCTCCCAACATGTCCCCAACCCAAACTGGCAAGTACGTTGATCACAGGTGGGGATTCATTTTTAATCAAGTGATAACTAATGAAACATAGGTAATAAAATTAATCAAGATAATGGATACCTCTTTCATGCCTTGAGTGCTCGTAAAGGCTAAGGATGATTCAGAAGGCCTGCCAGATTGGGGAGCTTGGGCCTTGCAAGGTCAAGTATCCTTGTTAGTATGAGAGGAGTACTAAATTCCACTTGATTCCATCCCTTTGAGCACCGTGTTGACACTCCCTAACTAGCTCTTTAACACCTAGTCCTAGAGTAGATTTGAGTATCACCTAAAGAGATACAATTTATCATTGCTATGATTGATATTTGTTTTATTACGTCACTATATACTTTGTATTCTCTATGTATTGTGTGAGTGAATACCCCTTCCCCCTTGTGTATTGCATGTGTGAGTGTTTGTGCCTTGTGACTATCTCCTAGTATGGTGGGGTGAGCCTATGGGTATCACATGGTCGAGTAACATGGAACCGCCGTTGGGGATTAGAGGTTCGTGGATTGAGGAAAGACATAGAACTATGTTACTTCAAGTTGTACATATGCAAATTCATGTATTTTACTCATTATATTATGAAATTATTGAACATTTTGAAACCTCTCTTTGGAGATGATTGTAATTTATAAATGAAAAAGAACATTCAAATCATTTGTATGTGCCTCGATGTTGGTATTGGGCACAAAATCTTGTCATTTATTCTCATGATGATGTTTAGGGGTTAATTCAAACATAGGAACATTTATTTTGGTGCTTAAAATGAATTCAACTATGCAAATTCACAATTGGGTGGCCTGGTCCTATACCTAGGCAATCCTGTCATGCACCTGCTTGAACCTAGGACCTAAAAAATGTTCCTAACATTGTTGGAGCACCTTGTTGGAAGTAGGGGAAACTTGGTAGAAGTAGGGACGACCTAGTAGAAGTAGGAGCGATCTAGTTTGACAGGCCTAAAATTCCAAAAACTCAAAATCTTTCCTAAGGCTGTCGGGGCGACATGGTCCTATGTAGGGGGGTTTCGTTCCCATACAAAAACCAGAGAGTAAATCCTCTTAACAACTGATAGGTGAGGGTTTTCTAAGCCCTCAGGCCTTTTCAAACAATTTTTATGACTTGTACTTTTTCCATTTCAATCATTTTTGGTTGTTTAAACCATTTAAACCTAGTTAAAATTTCTACAACTCTAAACTTGATCTTTCCTTGCATCTTTAGGACTTTGTTTGAAAAAAACTTTGTATATAAAAGTTGTTCACCATAGTCTTGGGGTCCCATTAGTACTTTGATCTAGTTCTTTGGTGCCATCACTTAGGACTTATGTCATCTCCTGTATCATTTTACATGCAATCTCCCGAATTGACCCAATTTTCAAGCTTGGGTTTGGGAGATCGTTCTTCTAGTCTTGTGAAGGCTAGAGAAGGCTAGAACCCTTCGTGGCGAATCCTACAAGTGTACGCCACATTCTTAGTAGGTTAAGGAAGTGTGGGATGTAATTATTCCACTTGTGCAAAGTCACAATGTGACAAAATGTATGTAAACTATTGTACCAAATTGTCTCAATGTACTTAAGTGTTTATAACTTGTACTTCAATTTTTTTCCCATATATTTTAGCTTTTTTTCACGTAAATTCCTTAACAAAACATTACATTTACTAAATAATACATCAAAGATAAAATCAAAATGACATAAAACTAATATAAAAAATGTAAGAATATACATTTTCTTCCTCTAAAATATTTATTTTCCTCAACTTTCTCATTAAAGAAAAGAAAAAATCTTTATATTGGTTTTAGACTTAATAAAGTTATTTTAAACTAATGATGGATTATCTATGTGAATCTTTCACTTGGTAAAGACGGTTCCCAAAGAGCCCATCAAAAATCAAATCAAATTCTAAAGGTCAAGCCCAATTCCAACAAATTACTAAAAACAATTAAAGGAGGTTTACCGACTTCTCATAAAGCCCGACAAAACTGCCTTCCGGGAAGAAATGAGAATGCCCTGTCTTAAGTCCAGGCGGTATAATTGACTTAACCTGTCACGGACAAACTTATGGGTAGTTCCCCCAGTTTTTCGTCGTCCACAGTTTAGAGGATACAAATTCCAAATTACATTTACTCTTCCGTCCTTGTTCTGCAATGAGAGAAAGAAGTTTTTCTGTGAGAGAAATGCAAATCAGGTACGCTTGTCCACCAAATCCAAACCCTTACTCTTATCTCATTTGTATATAGCTGAAATGTTTGGAAAAAGTTTGTATCGTATAGTATGCCAGAATGCAGAGTTGAGGCATCAGATTCTTCCCTTCCTCTTCCTTTTTTATATGTCCAAATCCCAGCATTTGATTTGATTTGATTATTAGTTAGCAGATTTATAGGCAGGAGACGAGTTTAAACGAAAAAGAAGAAAATTTTAATGACTACCTCTGAATACGTGCAATAATGGTATAGGATTACCCAGTTTAAACACCTATTTGTAAACATCCACGGTATCTTAATTCGCAGGGCTATGGCCTAGCGGCTATGTGCGTTTTTCATATTATATATGGCACGACTCAAAATCTTGGTCGATTGTAGTATATACAGTCTAGATCTTTACGTCAATGTGGCTGACACACAATACAAATGACCCTCTTATAAATAATATAAGTGGTCTTCTTACCATTAGATGAATATCTACAGTTTGTTTTGCTTTTCCTCTCCTGTTTGAGCCATCCCCTATAAGGATTTTTGCCCAAATGCGAGCATTGCCTTTGTCAGGACGGATCCTTATATTTCAGTTGCCTGGGGCCTAGGATTTATTTAAATTTTTTTGTCTTGCCATCTGTATGGGATCGTCTTCTGTTTGTTGCACAATTTTTGTGGGGACAAGTGTGCCTTGCTGACCCTAAGAACCTTGTTATCTCTAATTAGAATTAAAATTTTAATATTTCCAACATAACTTATGCTTGCTCTGGATTTTTTTTTTGTAATTGCATGGACTGTGCTTCGATTACTAGGAAGGAATTCAATGAGATTTCTTGTTTGTGATAAGAGCCAATCAAAGTTGCTTAATATGTAACAACACTGTTTGGGTTAAAATTTTAGAATTTGAGAGTAGCAGTGATTCATTAAGACAAGAAGGATGGCTATGACAGTAAGTGTAGCCAAAATATTTGGCGCTCATCTAACATTTTAAGTACCTCTTGATTGGAAATTTATCAATAGACCTTAAAGTTAAAACTCATTAACCTGCGAATTACCTCATGCAGATGATTGTATTGGTTAGTCTGTACCACACGTTTATTTCAAGTGTTATACAATTGGATAATATTGCGGAACATTTCAGTACCTCTCTGAGATAGCATATATCTCCTTATATATCAAGAAGGAAGATACAGACAGCTTAGGTTAACAAAATGCTAATCTCCTTGGAACAAATCCCAAGCTACTTAGCGTTATTAACAAATGTTTGATCATAGAAATATAAATGCTTTAGAGCATGATCATACTACTCAAATGGGATTTTAAATTTGCTCAATCTCTCCCGTAGAAATATGCTGAGAATCAAGCTCCCAATGGAATCTATATATTTTAATTGGTGTATAAATGTTTTATACTTCCATGTTTAATAAATGGGATGGGGCTAGGAATTATTTTGGTGTTATTTTAGGTTTGTTCTTTCGCTCATGTTTTAAAGAATTCATGTTTATCATTTGCATGATTCATGCATTAAATAAAAGTTAAAACCACTTTCAATGTGCCTGTTTATATCAGTACATACTTAAGGGTAAAGTAAGAGAGATTCAGTTTGTATTTGAGAATGACTGAGTTTTTGCTATAGTAATTTTTTTTTCCTATGTTGGGATTTTACCCGAAAGGACTTTTCTAAGTGAAAATACTGCATATTATTGTTGCTTTCTATTTATTCTAATATTATTTCAGATTGTATATGTACTATTTCTATTATACAGGTTTATTGGGCTTGTTTTTCTTTACATTGATGGTCTTTCTTGGCTGAAGAAGAAATGCCTGTCAATTGTGATTGAAAAGTAAATTAACTGTTATTCATTACTGCCATATGCTAACTTGCAATTGCTATTTTGCTGCTGGCAGTTAGCTCCATCCTTCCTATAGGAGCTAGATTGGATGTCCTTAAAAGTTGTCTGCTACTATTTGTGAACAAGGTTCCAAAATTTTCCTGCAATACATCTGCAATGATGTGACCCTCTGTTCCACTTTGTTGGGAGTTAGTTCCTCTTTGGACAACCTAATTTGACCCAGCTCAGTGTCTTAAACAATGAGTAGTATACCAAGTGCAAAAGTTGATGGTGGACATGGATTCTTTACTCATTGACATTGTTTACTTGATTAGAAAAGCATAAAATGGACTTGCTTTTAATAATCCAGAAGGAAAGGACTAATCTACTGTAGGGGTGAGTCCTTGGACTCATTTTATGCTAAACATCTTTGGTTGACAATACCATGGATATTTCTTCTATGTTACACGGGGACGCGTCCCTTGCCCCAAAACCCACTGTCCCCGTCCCCTACCGTCCCCGGGACGGGGGGACGTCCCCCAGCCGTCCCCGAAACAACCCAACTAGCAGGAAACGGGAGGAAACGTCCCCTGCCCTTTGGGGACATTTCCCCGTCCTTGGTATGGATGGGGGACGTTGGAAACATCCCCTATCGTACCAAGGACGGCTAGCTGTCCCCCACAGACAGGGAGCCTCTTGGGTTAAAAAACGTTTAAAAAATTGATTTTTTTATTATTTCGTCCTCCTTTCTATGGTCGTGTGGGGCCCACTAACTCTCCCAAACCTAAAATGTTTGCCTAAATGCCAAATTAGTTGCAGTTCATAGTGCCTTGAGACTTTAGGACTGACAGACTACTGAGTATTGGTAGACTCCAGCAGCACGATGGGATGCTGATCCTGAGGATGTTAGGCAAATTGATGAGGAGGAGGTGCAACTAGGATTGGTCGGGCTACCATTGGATGATCCACTCTTGCCAGAGGATGATGGCGACTTAGATAGTTCTGAGTCTTTGGATATTCATACCCGAATGAGGCTTAATTTCATAGACTGTTGTATTTAATATTTTGATTTTCATGTTTTAACTCTGAGACTTTTGGATACATGTTTGAGACATTTGGATATTGATAGACCATGGTTTTATTGATGTTTGATACTGTTGTGATAAATTTTATAATGCTTTAATGACATTTCTTATGCTGTTATAATACTACTCTTGCGATTTATTTACATATTGATATTGTTGTTATCAATTATTAATTTATTGACATATCTCTCTCTTTCCCTCTCTCTCTCTATAATATATTAATAAATTTTGAAAAAATCATATATATATATATATATATGTATTTTGTATGTCACTATCCCCTATTGTCCCCTAAAAATTGCCCCCTTAGGAAACGTCCCGGAAACGTGTCCCCCGCCATTCCCCCGTCCCCATCCCCGAAACGCCGTGGAACATAGTATTTCTTAGGTAGAAGTGTCCTAGGACTGAAAGATTGAGACGTTGTATTGCAGCAATTTCTTCAATACACATTTGGTATTGGTAACCCTTTTGTTATTCTGTGCAAGTTGGAAATATTTTAGGGCCTTATTTTATAAATTACCATCTTCTGCTCAAGTGTTGTTGGAAATCCTGCCATCTTGGTTTTCATTTCTTTGTCTGCGTAGATGGTGTTTAATTTTTTGTTTCAATTCCAGGCTTCATTTGGGTAATGCCATATTGAGTCTTGACATTCCCTCTTAAAGTAGTATTGGAGCCTCTATTTAGTTCCACAGTCTTCCACAAGAGAATTCGCTAGCCATCTGAAAACCATTTTGTTTTTTGGCATGTTGCAATTATACTTATGTGTGTGCGTGTGTGAGAGAGAAACTCCAAGTGCCGACATTCAGGACCCTGCGACATCTACACCTGCATTGGCACCAACTTTGTTTATAGGGAAAACACTTTGACAAAGTAATTCAGTACCTTTAAGGAGAGGAACTGTCCATTCCCCCATCAAATTTTAGAAGAGTATTACAAGGGTTTTTGTAGCAGTGCTTTTATGTCGATTGATCTAGTTTACTTGGAGAATAGCAGGAAGCTGAGGTTTGATGCTTCCTGTCTCTTTGACTTCATTCTGCCTCTAGCATAGCCGGCTGGATTTGGATTTTTTGGGTGTGCCAAGTTTGTCTGATTTAGCCTGGACTTTTTAATTCTTGTTGACATTTACTTGAAATTCTGAATTTCCAAATTTTTTTTGACCTTCTGAATGAATCAAAATTTTTGAACCTGGTAGTGGTAACTATGGCCCTAAGGACACAATATTGCTTTGTTAGGTGTTTTTGGTTCCTGTGGGTTCTCAAGTAAACTTCATAATCAAAAGTACTAAACAAAGGTAATTTTGATATTTAATAAGACATACAGTCACCCTTGATAATCGCATAAGGATTTCTATAGAGAGAAATATATTTGTAAAGGAAAATAAACTTTCCTTAGATGTGATCTTGGCTAATCCAATGAAATGATTAAATTCAACATAAATTAACCTTTATTAATTAATGATGGTCTATTGGGTAACATTTTCTGAAATTAAGTTTAAGTGTATGGAAAGTTAATAAGAAATGAATGTATTTACCTTGTTGGCCAAAGAATGTATGTCTTTGATGAAGATTTTGAAGCTTGACTGCTTCTGCTTAGAAAATGCAATCTCTTTGTAAGTGAAATGCCTCAAAACCTATGTTGAGTTTATACTTTGTTTGGCTTCAAGTCCATAGGTTAGGGTTGAGTCTGTAGTCATAGAGTTGTATTCTTCATCTAGATTTGACTTTGCACAATGTGTCTCTCTGCTCTGCTGTTCACCTGATTGAGCTTTGTTTGCTTTGCCTTTTTTTTGATATTTGAGGGTTGGCATTATTTAAAAATACTTAGAAGGGGTCACAGGCATGTTCTCCTAGGTCAACCCCTAGAAATGTGTGTAACTGTTCAAAGATAGTAGGGAAGGGCCCTAGAATGATGTATGTAGAATTCTTACTACTTTTAATGCACCAAATCCAAATGTTTTGCTATGGATTGCTCCTATAATGCTATAAGAAGAGAGAGAATGTATGAGAGATAAGAGATGCCAAATGACTACTAATGAATGCCTTTAAATACTAGCACATAGTATCAAATTTTGCAAAACATGTACATAGTTGGTTTAGGGTAGGAAAATAAAGGGGGCTGGTTGCCAAATTTGAACTTGAATTTTAGAAAGGCAATGAATTGGGCATTTGGAGAGTTTTGGGAGCTTTGGAAGAGGTGAGGGAGATGAAGAGTCATCCTCCATTGCTGCTTTTAGATGCTTTTGAACTTGTGCATGTTGGCTCAATTTTGTGCCATTTGTTGAGCTTGGATGGATCCTCCATTCTGGCTTTCTAGTTGTGCTCTTGTTTGTGAGTGGGATATTTTAAGTAGGATTGATTTAAATTGTTTTGTTTTCCCCCACTTCAATTTATTTTGTGAGGTTCATTTTACCCACCAATTTTTAATTTTTTAGTTATTTGGTGGTTGGGTTTGCCTAGTCTAGTGTGTGGTGGGTGTATGTTTGATCTACCATTTTTATTTTAGAGATCTCTATTAATTCACTTGTGTCATATGGCATAAGTGGTGGTATAGGCGAATTGGGAGTTAATATTGGCGTTGTGGAAGTAATGAGCTATCAATCAAGAAAGGTGGTGAGGAAGTGGAGTGTAGTGAGCCAAAAGTGGAGAAAATTCTGACGAAGCCTTCATACAAGGAGATCTTGGGAGGAAAGAGGGTATTGTTATGGATTCAACAAGTTTTACAATGCTTGGTTATCGTGGTAGTAGACATGGAAGAGCCACCACGTTTGTGCCCCTTCATGGAGCAAGGGGGGCTTGGCAATATTCAGGCATAGTGTAACATTTGAAATAAGCGTGGTTTGTGTATTTGCATTTACTTGTTTTGTGGATAGTGTAACCTCTCAAATAGGTGGGGTTAGTGAATCTACATTTGTTTTGTCCCTGCTGTACACTGGAGGAGGAATTTGGCCCCCATAACATTGAGAAGGGATATTGACACTTTAAGAGGAAAGTGCTCTTAGAGGAGAGTTGTTCTCTCATTGTGCATGCATTGGAGGGATTTTGACATGCTTGGAGGAGGGTGGACCCGTAGAGGAGAGTTATATGTTCTCTCATGTGGTACAAAGGATTAGCAAAGTTCGATAGTTAGGACATTTATTGATGGGATCAATTTGGTGTGTGCTCGGTAAATGGGAGATTTAGTGGAGGCCCTTCATCAAATTTCTAGTTGGGCTACTATGTTCAATCCATGTAGAGTTCCAATCCTTTGTTCGAATTGATGTAACAAGGGGGGAATGTTGGAGGTTGGTTAGCATGTTTTTTGTTTTTTGTTTTTGTATTGTAAACCTTAAGAGGGGGTGTTGGATAATAATGTCTACATTTTGCAATAAGGCCACTTTAGTGACTTAGTGATGTTAACAATTATAATGTTTAGTTAGTGTCATCTTAGTTGTTGGGTGGTTTGGGTAGATACGTTTTGAAAATGCTTTATAAAATCCATATTGTGATACATGGGTAAACATCCATAATAACTTAATATTATTATCCTTTAGTGTTTTTGATTAAAAAAGCAAGGAAAGGGCCCTGATCCTAAAAGTCATAGAAACAAAACAACAAAACAAGAAACAAAGGCTAGATTGGCCCAAACCAACCACAAAAACTGGCTCAAAGTCCAAGACGAGCACCTAAAGCCATAAGAAGGCATGAATGCCATAATCAAAATACGTAAAACATATTAACAAGAGAGGCACACAGGCCATATAGATAAAAGTAGGCACACAGGCTTGAGAATAACAAAAAGAGAAAACAAAAAAGGAAGCAACAAACAACAACATCCATCATTCCATAGAACCTTTAATAAGGTTCCAATTCTTTGTTAGAGTGTCGAGAGAGTCCATCCATCCATCCCTGGGCGTCTTGTTTTTGCTTTAAGCTAAATCTTGAACCTTTGGGTTCTTACTTTGTTGCTTCCTTTGCTTTTTTATCTTAGATTGACCAGAAACGGTTCCCATTACTGCTTTTTGCATTATACCATTAGTAGTAGAGATAATGCTTCCAAGGGCATTTTCCATCACTATCATCTTCTCCATAAATTTATCATAATCAATCCTAGACTTAGAACAAAGAAGTAGACACGAAGGTCATCAATCTGCACTTTGAGCTCATCAATGGTTGCCTTGTCAGCCTCAATCTCATTCCCAGTTCCTAACATATCCTCTTGTTTGTTTACATCTTCCTCCTTATCGGTCTCAGTGTCATACTCTTCCTCAACATTTTGTTCTTCACTATTAACCTCCTCACCATAGTTATTGTCATAGTCTTCCACATAGTCCTTTTCATCTTGCTCCTCATCTTCTTGAGCACTGTTCTCCATACTCTCCTTGGCAATGTGAGGAATAAACTCTTCATCAGTTGACTCCTCCATATCCTCATTAGAAATAGGTTCTTTGCATTTTTGCTCATTTCCTTTACCTTTAGGAGTAGCCTTTACCAATCGTGCGGACCTTCGACTGCCCATTTGAATAAAACCAAAATACCCAACAATCTTCCCTTCATTATCATCTAAGTCCATATCATCAACAATGTCAATAGTTTCCCCCTTAGCACCATGACTCTTGTTGAAATCCAACTTTTACTGTTTTGAGGAGCCAGGGAGGAAAGAGGATGGCTTTCTTTTCTTCAGAGTAATTTTTAACAAATCTTCCTCTAAGGACTGGGTAGTTGCACATCAATTTTCAAAGAACCCCTTTTAATTTTAGCTATTTTTCCCCCAAGAGAAGGTTTTTTGGAAGGCAGATGGGGTTTACTCTCAATAAATTTTATCTTGATCGAATCATCCACATGAGTAGGGTTATGTTGCAGAATTGAGGAGAGAACAAACTTATACAAAGCCATAATAAGACCTTGATGTAGGGGAGGAGAAGCCCCATTTTCAATACAGTGTTGGAGCTAGGTGAGTAGGAAGAAGGGAATATTAATCTTCTCCTTTGATGAATGTGGTTTAAAAAAGGAAAATGGTACCCATGCATAGTCATAAATCTACCTTCTAAAGTGAAATACTTAATCACATGCAAACTTACCAGACCATAGGGAGCATGTAGATTTTCCTTGTTGTAGCCATTTTGAAAATGCTCCGGTTTCTCACCTTCTTCAAAGTACTTGTGAATAAACCTCTACTACTTGCCATTGCTCTTCCTAGCAACCTTGATTTCTTCGCACTTCAACCTCGTCGCTTCTGCAATTAACTAAGGGGTAACTAAAAAATGTAAACTCCTAATAGAAACCTCGCTCCTAATAGAAACCTTGACATTCTTCCAAGGGTTACAAAACATGGAGGTGAGCACGTTAGTATAGCCTTTCATTGCATGGAAGAACGGGGTTAATCCAACCTTGACGAAGATTTGCCAAAGCTCCACATTCTGTTGAAGCGAATAATAAGATATTGGTTCAGAACACTTTCTTGGCCCTTCCATTAAGCTCCAACCAGTTTTACCAAAAAAACCTTTCTTTTTCTCCGTAAAACTAGTCACTACAGAGTAGAGAAAATAGGGCTTAAAACTTTAACTGTGGTGCCCACAAACATGAGCAATTTGGCAATTTAATTTAGAAATTACACAAACCAATCTTTGACTCAAACAGGTAATAATTTTTTGATTAGGGAAAACAGGTTTTGAAGGGACCCCGAAACACTTTACAACAAATGAAAGCTGCTAAAAAGAGAGAAACAAGAACACCAGCAGCCCACAAAAGTCAAACGGGTAATAATTACCGATTGATGATATTTCCATTTGGCTCAATTGTAGTACCCGGAAGTACTATAAAAATTATTAAATCTATCCTTTTGCATCCTTCCTGAAGAATAATATCTTAAAATAGAGTTGGCATTCGTGTAGAGAAATAAATTCACACACATGTAAGATAAGCCGAAGCTCTTCATATAATCATAAGGCTTTTTTATTAGAATTAGAGGCCCTTGCAAGTCATTATCAATAATAATTATAAGGACAGCTGGGTCTTTATAACCAAAAACATCACTTTTAAAATTGGCACTAATCCGATAGTACACAATCCCCATCTCTCTCCTAGTTATCAATCTTCTATACAACATCATCGTGGCAAATATTATAGCAAATTTTAACTCCAAGACTTTCATTTGAAATTATCTCCTTGATTTTTGGCAGGAGCTGAGCATAATCCCAATAAGTCCATTGAGGACAGAAAATACCTTCATTAGAAGCCGCATCCGCAGCCATGTTACCTTCCCCATAGGTCTGAAGAATAGTGGACTGAAGGAAATTTCTTATCATACTTTTGCATTCATCCATCATGTCTCTTATCACCCAAGGAACATTTATTTCCCCTTTGAGAATGTCTATTATCAGCTTGGAATCACCTTCAATAATAAATGTGATTAAAACCCAGCTCTTTGACCCTCTTTATTCCCCACCATGCAGTGGTGGCTTCTGCAATATTGTTAGTGCAAATTCCAAAGCCTTCAATAAAGTGGCCATTTTTGTCTCTAATATCTCCACCACCACCAACCATCCTCGGATTCCCTTTTGAGCACCCATTGAAATTTAGTTTCATCCATCCCTCATCGGGAAGTGTTATTGGTTGTGCTATTATGGTTTAACATCTTTAAACATTTTGCTTTTCTGTTTTTCAACAATGCTCTTGAAGTTAGTAAGTGTAACTTAAAGGTATGGTATGGCATTATAGGATCAAAATGTAAGCTCTAGAAGTATGATATAGCAAGGTGTGCTCAGCAAGTGACTTTATAATTAATGTAGTCCCAATGTGTAAGCTCTAAAAAGCAAGATATTAAAATATGAGATCACTAGGGAATAGGCAATAGTCAAGGACTAAGGAAAAAGTATACGGATAAGCATATAATGGGAAGCAAGAAGGTAACATGTGCAAAAAGGAAAACACCAAAAAAGCATAATAGAACAAGATACAAAGATAATAAAAAACAAGTGGGCAACCCAAGTGGGAAATAAAAACAAAGGAAAAGTTAGTAAAGAATATGCATAAAGATGATGTAAATAGCAAAGGAAAATGGAAAACAAAAAATGCTACCCAAGTGGGGGAGAATAGGTGTGAAACCAAAACATTGAAGGTGAAATGGCTGTGAAAAGCACAATAAACAAGGTGTAATAAAAAAGGTCAAGGTGAAAGCAAATAGGAAAATAAAAAAGATAAAGGTGAAATTCAAGTTGTAGGTATATATGGATATGTATTATAATGATAACTCTTAAATCAATGAACTAACTTTTTAGGTGCTACCTTTGGCACCATAAGCTTTGGTTCATCTAAGAGATCATCTTCGCCTTCCAAACATAAATCATTCAATTTGTCTTCATGTTCTTTTGCTTCTTGCTCTTCTTTGCTTTCGTTTTCAATTGCATGTGTTTCTTCTTGGTGTTTTTTCAAGCTAGGTGTAAACAAATGATCAACAGGTGTAACACTAGGCATTTCTTTTCTCACCTCATTCTTGCTTCTTAACTTGTGGTTGTGATGGAAAGGCATTTGGTGCACCACAACTTCTTGCTTTGGTTTCCACCAAGTCTTTTGCACATGAAATTCAAGTATTTGTATTGCATTTGCTTCTTTTGCATTCTTCAATTGTTCTTATTTTGTGTTTTCTTTCTTTGGATCTCCCTTTTTCTGTTTTGATACATAATTTCCCACTTTAGGCTCTTTTTGTTTTGTTTGTTCTTGAAACATATCTTGAAACGCTTTATGAATACTTTCTTCATTTGGAGTTTTTTTGTTTTGTTTGTTCTTGAAACATATCTTGAAATGCTTTATGAAGACTTTCTTCATTTGGAGTTTCTTTTGGAGTTGGAATATATGTATCTAAAGTGAAGTGGCTCAACTCCATAATTGGTTGGCCTCTCCTTGGATCCTTATAACCCTTCCTTAGCAAACAAGTTTAACACATTGATGTGCCACCGAAGGAATTACTTTTAACTGATCTAGCTATGGTCCTCTGAGTAGTATAAGGGATGACATGGCATGAGACGTATTCTTTTTGGTCCAAATTCAAGTTATAAGATGACACAACCCAAAATTTTAATTAACATTGCATTTGACATCTTTAAAGAAACTCTTGAATGAGTGTATGATTGCGATTTTGCTTTTGTTTTCATTACGAGATCCTCTGTGTGTATGCTTGATTGGTTCATAGGATCAATAAGAATATCATGAATATTCTCTTCTTGCGTCCTTGCTTTGATGTAAGTGCTTCGTATTGATTGTTTCATGGGATCTTCTAATCATAAACTGAAATAAATGGATCCAAAGGAGGAAAAGATGTAGCATTAACTTCAATGGCTCCCACAAAAACTTCTCATTTGCATCATCAATATGTGCCTCAACGTTGTTCTTATGGTGTGGAAATGGATCGATGTATATTTGTAATCAATTGTTAGAAGGTCTGATTGATGATTTTCTATTATTATTAACCCCTTGAACTTTGATTGTATTGTTGTCAATCTACCTTATACTTAAGACCTACGCAAGTTGTAAAATCCCCACTTGGAATAATACGAAATTTTTGCGATTATTTCAGTTTGACAATGTGAACATTTTGGCAAACATTTGACATGCATAACATTGGATACAATACCAAATGGATTTCAAAATTATGAAGATACAATGCAGGTAATTTCACCATATAAACTCAGGAATTATTACACAGCAGAATTTCAGCTATAATCACTCTATTAATGCTGCATATTACAGGATGTTTAATGCAAGTTTCTGACCTGAGTAGAGTCACTGGACTGTGGACCGTCATACACAGGTTTGCATCCTATTACAGTGAAATTCTGAACAGATATAACTTTCAATAAATACCTTGCATCTAGGTGCAGCCTTACACAGATGTTCCCACGTTCCTTGTGATCAAAGCTCCATGAATCCTTGCAGCGAATAACTTCTGAAACTGGCACATTCATACACTCAGTTGACTGCTGCCAAATGCCACACCACCCTTGCTAGGTTACCAGTGAAACTCCAGCGGCCAGGAAATAGGCTCACGGCTAAGGGAAAGAGGCGACTAAGTGAAATGGAGAGCCTCATGTCCTCCTTTACTCCAAATGCCACACCTTCAGTCTCCCACGACCCCTCTATGCTGGCTGTTCCACCTTATAGCTGTCTATTGACTCAAATATGATGGGCAGAATACAAGCTACGCCTCCCACAAATAATCAGCTCTCGACAATCAGAACTCCTTAGGTCAACCAGCATGGAAAATGGATGATGGTTGTAAATGAATATCGGTTTCCCTTGCTAAACCCTTCACTGCAAATCGATCTTTGAAATTTGTCTCCAAAGGAGACACAAATTTCGTATTGAATAGCACCTATGAAAGACCTGAGTGATCTCTCCAACTAACCAGCTAGGGTGGATTAGTCTCACCACCAAACCCACTAGCTCTAGGGTTTCCGTCCTAGAGCCAAGAACTTTAAACAGCTCCACAATTCACCAAATAGAGATAATAAACAAGCATCATGCAAATGAGCTCTAATTTCCATTTTATATACTTTGTGAATTTTTCGCACTCAAATAATAAAATAACTCTTATTATAAAGTAACTTCATAAAGTATCTTTTTAATATTTTCCCAAAGTCACTTTATAACATTATTTAATTTAATTATTCAATATCACCTTATAAATGGTTCATAAGGCACAACACTTGCTGAAGGTTTTGCAAATGAGGTTGCAAGCTAAGTGGGTTTAACCTTGGGGAAAACTTCGTGGTTAAGTGCGCTTGAGCTGGAGTAGTACTGGGATGGGTGACCTCCCGGGAAGGCCCAGTGCTTCACCTCTGTGAGCATCACCTAGATGCAATGAGTGCTAAGTGGACCATTCACTATCATGAGAGATGAGTTCTTGTGAACCACTACTCATGAAACATGGGTCAATGAGTTTGACTAGTAAAACTACACGGTTGAATCTTGATAGCAATATCACAATTTGACATGTGGAAAATACCTCCTACTTATCAATTGATAAGCTAAAAGGGCTCTATTATGAATAGTTCATAAGGCACAACACTTGTTGAAGGTTTTGCAAATGGGGTTGCAAGCTAGGTGGGCTTAACCTTGGGGAAAACTCCATGGTTAAGCGCTTGAGTTGGAGTAGTATTGGGATGGGTGACCTCCTAGGAAGGCCCAGTGCTTCACCACTGTGAGCATCACCTAGATGCATGAGTGCTAAGTGGACCATTCACTATCATGAGAGATGGGTTTTTGTGAACCACTACTCATGAAACATGGTCAATGAGTTTGACTCATAAAACTACATGGTTGAATCTTGATAGCAATATCACAATTTGACACACTGTGGAAAATACCTCCTACTTATCACCTTCCTTCAAAATGTAATTTTTTGCCAAACAACATTAAATAATTAAATTAATCAATTCCCTTTATCCGACTATACCCTATGGGAATTAAATAGGCTATTAAGTCCTCCTGGAGGGATCATTGGGAAAGGGACATTACACAAGTTTGGGTGTAATGGCCTTTAACTTGGTGATAGTTACAAAATGCTTGATCATTATATGATCTAGGAAGTGGTTTGTTGGGATCTAATGTACAAATGAGAGGATTTGTAATTAAATTATCACTCAACAAGCTTTGAAGAACATTATCTTGATTCTTAAAGTTTATTAAACTCCTTAGATGCATTTGGTTTGAATGCAAGAAAGGTGGAAGTGTGATACACTTAAACACCTTACTTCACATCATTACACTTTAAAAAGTTGTTCGACTTTGGAAGGGTAGGAAGCATTTTGACTTGAAGATCCATATGTCAAAGGCATTTCATGCTAGCAATTTGGATTCTATAGTTTTACATGTGTACATTAATCAACAAAAGGAGTAAAGCTGTTTAAGTACCACATTGTCTTGGATTGGTTTAGTAATCCCTTAATAAGGGGTGATGGGTTTGGAGCGTAAGGACTTAAATTGGATGACATCATTAGTAATGTGTTCATTTGATCTTTGGGCACACTCAAATAGATTGGCAGTTATTACTCTAAAACCCATGTTAACTTTGAATTGCTTTAAGAACACTTTAGTAAGATCCTCAAATGAATGTATAGATCCTTGCGGAAGCAAAAAGAACCACTCAATAGCATAGTCTTTTAAAGCATGTGGAAATAGCTTTGTTAATAACTTATCCTCATAAAGGAATTCTACAGATGTAGTAGTATGTGATCTTAGATGGGTGTTGGGGTTGCCTTCTCCATCATTCAGTGAAAGTCGAGGTGCCATGAAATCCATAGGTAATGGATATGTTACAATATCAAAATATAATGGTGTATGTTTAGTGTCTTCGAATTCATCACTATCTTGTCTGTTTGGCTTTGCATCCACTCTTTTTTCTGCTTGATCTATTTTGTGGAATAGTGCATTTAGGGTGGAGGAAGAAATGGTGACCAATGAAGGTTGAGGACCACTATAGTGTGTGGGTGCATACATATGAGAGGTAAGTGGTGGATGAAGTGATTGCTTGGAATAATGGCATAGATGAAGTAAGGTAGTTAAGGGTATTTAAGGTATGGGATACAATGTTTGGTATGGAAATGGCTTGGCTAGGTGGGGTAAAAATAGGCCTAGTAGGGGTGGATGGAAGAGGAATGGAGTTGTTGTACATTGTGTGGATAATCGACATCTCAAGAGGGGTATAATCAGTAGCTAAGCCATAGAGGGAAGGGTAGGTGGAAAAGGGATAGGTACTAAATGGTGGGAGACTAGTAGTAGTACTCCTATGGGGATGAGTAGTGGGGGAGGAAGTGGTAATGGTAGAGGATGGATCTATGGTTGAAGTATGGCGAAAGGTAGATGCACTAGCCACAATAGATGAAGTAAGCTTAGCACAAACTGCTTGCAAAGTCTCTAATCCATGTGGCTGGTTAGTGAACACTTCCTGAAACATATCTCTAGTTGTTTAGGATTTTCTGCATTAGCCAAACTAGCCAGCTCATTTTCAAACTTTTGGTTTGTTCTCATGAGCATCATGGTTGTAAATCTTCATTGTTCTCATTGTGAACATCAGAATAGATTTCAGTTTCATTGGTTTGGGCGGCCATGTTAAGGTTTAGATGAGCACTCCATTCACAATGGAATATTATGATCTCAAGTAGCTTCTTGTACGAACAAAATATTAAAATAAAGCTCAAAAGTTCAGTTTCAGATTGAAAAAATTGAAATATCAATAAAATATCAGATATGAAAGTGAAACCCTAATGTGGTCAAGTGTGGGTAGGGTGGCTGAGACAATAAAGCTCAAAACACCAAATAAAAATGATGTAATAATGCAAAAGCAATGAAGCAAAGGAATGTAAAGAGTTTCAGATCCGAAAATGAGATGTATAATCAGAAAAGTGCAGATTTGGAAAACCCTAATATAGATAAGAAACTCTAGAATAATACTCTAGGATCAATTGGGTGCATCAGATGTAAAGAACATGAAACTTTCTTGAAGAGTGATCTAGCTAATCTAATGAAATGCATACACCTAAGTGATAGTTTGTGGGCTAATGTTTTTTAAAATTAAGCACAAATGTATGGACATTAAATAAGAAAATAAATGTACTTAGATTGTTGACTGAAGAATGTATGTCTTTGATGAAGATTCTGAACCTTGACTGCTTCTGCTCAGAAAGTGTGATCTCTTTGTCAGTGAAATGCCTTGGAACTTGCATTGTATTTGTACTCTGTTTGCGATCACATCCATGGGTCTGGGTCAAGTTTGCAGTTGTGGACTCATCCTCTACATCCGGATTTGATCCCGCACAATGTGTATCTATGCTTTACTGTTTGCTTGACTGATGTTTGTCTCTCTGCTCTTTTCTGATAGAGGTCTGGCAGTATTTAGAAATACCTGAAGGGCAGCTGTTGTGTTGCAAGGAGATTTGTTCTCCTAGGTTAACCTTAGAAATGTGTGTAAAGGTTCAAAAACAGCAGGCAAGGGCCCTAGAATGATGTATGCAGATTTGTTACTCCTTTTAATTCATTTAGAATGAGAGAGGATGCATGGGAGATTAGAGATGTAAAATGAGTGCTTTTAAATACTAGCTCATAGCATCAAATTTTGCAAAATGTTTACTTAATTGGCGTAGGGTAGTAAAATAAAGGGGCCAGTTGGCCAAAATTTGCCTTTTAGAAAGGCAAGGGTCAAGTCTGCAATTGTAGAAATGACCCTGATTGGGCAAATGGTTATATTTGGGTGTACAATGGCAGTATAGGTAGGTGCATGGATAAGTGTAATAAATGCTGGGATTAGGATGAATGTATTGGAGTATATGCTTATAAGGATAAGGTGGGGGCTAAACATGCAGAAATGTGTGTGTATATGGATGGGTAAAGGCTAAGGGAATGAGCTCAACTTAACACAAGATCTGCCTTTTGTTGATATAGACACTTATCAAGACATTTCCTCAAAATGGGCCCAAAATTAAATGGGAAATGGCATGGGTATGCAGATTTCACCATTTCAGTATTGTAGGCATAATGTTTAATTGACAATTATGTGTTTTTGATCCTCCAAATAGACCATCTCTGTCCTTAATACACCAAATGCATTTAGAATGCATGGTAAGGATAAGATCGGCCTGAAGATAAGACTTCGAATATAATAGCTGCAACATTTTTTAGCATTACAAATATCTTATTCTGCAAACAGTACCGACTGATGGACTCTTTTGGCTAACATACTCTCTTGTGTATTTCCTTGTTCATGGATACCAATTAATATTATTCTATGCACATTTTATTAGATGTTCCAACAGCTGCACTTGGTTCTCTCTCTGGTGGTGAAGGAAACATTGTTCCCTTTTTCCGTTTTTTATGTCATTAAATGCATTTGCATGTGATCAATGTTATTGAATGCATTTGCGTGTGAATATTTCTTTGACTCTCACTTGGTAGTCTGATCCAAACTTGTATTCCTGGATAGGATGATATTATTGAATGCACTTGTTTTAAATGCTTCCACCTCTGATACTTTGGAACGTGTCTTACAGTGGATGAGATAATTTCAGTCCACGTTTCACAATGTGTGCAGGTTGGGAAATAATAACTTTTGTTCAGGCAACATTATTTTCTGTTTTAGATTAAAGGTTTTTAATTTACAGAGTTAGAGCTGATAAAAATGGGTTGTACAAAAATTCATATGTTCTATATGATGAAAGAAACATCACGCTCTGTTTTAAATCAACTATTGAGTATTATATTGCATTTTCTAGTGTAAAAGACAAATCTGCTAAATTTTATATAGAGTCGCTTATTGTATCTCAACATGCTTGCGTGCAATTCCCTGTTTTTGATGGGCCGTTTGTTAGTTATGATAAAAAAATTCTAGCCAGTTTGGTAAAATGTAGTTTCAAATTGGAAGATTTAAGAATAAAAGGCAAACTTATGCTCAAATATTATATTGCTGTTCTAGTTGCAGATTAAATATGCCAGAATTCTTTAAGGGTACATATGGAAGGAGAATTCCATAGGTCTTTTTGGCATGTTTTTAGAAGTTCATATTCAACAAGGCAGATGAATATTTTATAGATTGATACCAAATTGTCATAGCGGGTTCTGGTTATCTCTGATTGGTGACAAGGAAATCTATAATCTGAACAACGGATTGATCAGAATTCATATGCGTTGGGCACGCAGTTGGGTTTTCGTCCCATCTTGTCAACCCCTTCATGACTGAAAATTGAGCGTGTTATAATCCAAAGATGGCATTATTACCAAAGTTGCGTTGCATCACTGTAGATGTCACTGGCACATTGCTAGCTTATAAAGGGGATCTCGGAGATTACTATTGTTTGGCTGCAAAATCTGTGGGCTTGCCTTGCCCCGATTATCAGCGTATGCATGCAGGTTTCAAAGTAGCATATACTAATATGGCAAAACAGTATCCATGCTTTGGACATGCTGCAAAGATGCCTAACATAACGTGGTGGAGAACATGTGTAAAAGATTCTTTTGAGAAGGTGTCCACAATTTTTGGTTTTCATATTTCATGATTTTATGTATTTGCTTAGGAACCTGTGAATATAATTGTTGATGCTGATATGTGAAGAAATCTTTTCATGAAACAGGCTGGGTATTCATACGATGAGGAAACTTTTGAGAAGGTGTTTAAACGTATCTATGCCGTTTTTGGTTCTTCTGCACCCTATACTTGTTTCCCAGATTCACAGCCCTTCTTGAGATGGGCTCGCGAGAAAGGACTTCTTGTGGGGATTGTGAGCAATGCAGAATATCGTTATAAGGATGTCATCCTTCCCGCCCTCGGCATTAATCAGGTCAGGGTGATCAATAATTAACAAGTTGAAAAATAAAAGGCTAGTGCTACTAGTAATAGTACCAGGTATGACATAAATGTGACGGTGGTGGTGGCAGGGGTCAGAGTGGAACTTTGGGGTGTTCTCTGGTGTTGACGGTGTGGAAAAGCCCAATCCCAGAATCTATGAGATGGCCCTCGAAAAGGCTGGCAATCTTCCTGCAAATCAAGTAATGCATATAGGTGATAGCATGCGCAAAGACTACGTACCAGCCACAAGCATAGGGATGCATGGCTTGCTCTTGGACAGATTTAACACGCCTGACGCACCTTCCTGGAGGAATTGTGGGGCCCCAGTGTTGCCTGATTTGCGTGCTGCAAAGGATTGGATTCAAGATAACTTTTCTATTCAATGATTTCACTTGGAAGCATATCTGAATGGACACTGGATTTGCAATTTCCTTTTATTTTAGAAAACTATAAATTACAGTGTTTTGTGACACATTCAATTTCACCCAGCTCTTCAATTTCGGATGACAAGGTCAAGAATTTTTTTTTACATATTTACCACAATGAAGGGTCATATTCCAAAAAGAATGACCAGATAAATGGCAACATTTTCTTATCATTCCGTTATAAATTTATAAATTGCAATCCGTTATAATTTTGTTTTCCTCCGTCCAATCACCAAAATGGTCAGTCCACGATGATGATAATGACGACAACACATTTTTTCCGAGTCAATTAGTCTCTAAAACCTTTGAAATGTTTAATTCAATCGTCCACGATGATGATAATGACAACACATTGTCTTTGAGTGAATTAGTCTATAGAACCTTTGAAATGTTTAATTCAATCATCCAATTCAACTTGAATTTTGTTTTTTATTTGAAGTTATTGCCAGACTTTTATTGGTACGAGTGTCATCTTGTGATTTGCCTTAATATTGAAAGTCTAATCTCTCCACTTTGTTTTATATTATCACATAAATATTTTTGATCCAGTGAATCAATGAGGTCACAAATGGGGGACCTCATCTCCAATATAAACATTCATCAATAACAACCCAACGAGGTTTGAACCTTGATAGCAAGAACAACACAACACCACGACTTAATCATCACACTATGCCACTATTGACAACACTATCACATCTTTACAATGTTTTAGAAAGGAGAGATATATAAGATAATAGTTATTCATGTAAATAGATTATGATATTAAAAATTCTTAATAATATTATTTTATATTTGAATGTAATTAAAACAAGTATTTGCCTTCTTAGTATTGGAAGAGAATTATTTAGTAGCATAGAGGAGAGGACCTAGAAGTTGAGCACCATAACTTAGTGTTTCTCAAAATCCTACTTGGAAATTTCATCACTCCCAATTTTTTACAGCAACTTGACAATTCCCCTGCTTATAACTAGGGTTTTAGGGCCACATCATCAAATATGATGTATATCAACATGCATTTTGTTGAGGTGTCTAAGAAGGTCCAAAAAAAAGTTAGACCAATAGTTGTGCACTAAGTCATGTTTTATTAGTGCGTTGATGTGGCATCACATGATTTGTTGTTTTTTAGATCTAAGGAATACATTTATTAAGCCATGTGTATTCATCAACACTAACAACTTTAAAGTCACAACTATTGTGCAATATTGTTAAAAATATTGGACATTAAATCAACAAATACTATAAAAACCATTGAAACATGCTCAACTAGTGGGTCCTTTCCCCTAGTTGAATTTCAATTTGTTCTTATAACTATTAAATATTATTTTAATTAATTATAACTTTACTCTTAATTTAATTATAAAAATTATATAATTATAATTGTAACTTCATAATATATAATTATAATAAGAAACTTATTTTTGAACCTAATTTTTTAATTATTATTGTTCTAAGATTATATTATTATCACTTTTATTTATTAATGTAAAATAAAAATATTATATTTCTTAATATCCAAAGCAAATTTAAAACAATTTACTCCATTAAACCACAAAAATATATTAAAGTATTATTTGATGAGAAACACCATATTATAAATAAAAAAATAAAAAATAACTATTTAAAATAGACATTTAATTTTTATTTTTTTCAATATATATTAATATAAAATTACATCAAAATATTATTTGAAAAGAGCACTGTATTATAAAAAAAATAAAAATAAAAAATATTTAAAATAGATATTTTTTAAATATAAAAATCAAGATTTTACAATATATAGTAATATAAATAATTAATAAATGTAATTACTATATTTTTAATAGAAAAATTACATACATAAATATAAAATCTAATTATCTATATAGAAAAATAGATTATAAATTTGCCATTGACAACTCGTTTTCTTTGACTCCATAGGAACAAAATAAAAATAAAAATTGGATCGGTGGCATCAAATCCTCCAAACCCTTAGCCACCACCACATTAAAGGACAACGAATCTAGAATATTGTGACAAACCATTGTATTGCAGGCTGCTACCTCTAGTTTATTGTGAAAGTCATATAATATGGTAGCATGTGACCTAACTTCACTTGTATCAGTCACCCCCGTTGGATGCATAGTGCTTTGACTAGATTAAGAGCTTGCACATTTGGACGATAATTTTTTTTTGAGACGAAAGTTTGAAACTTGCCCTTTTCACAATGGATACCTTGGATGTTGAATACTACGATAAAGAATCCAGGCAATACAAGTGCCCTCCCAACCAACAATTACATATCGAACACCTAGTAATACGCCATACTACCATGGAAGGGTACCTACCTAATAATGAATAGCCTATTCATCATAGAATACTTCTATCACAATCCCTATCTATTGTGCCAATGTCACCCATTATATGCCATCATAAATGGCATGAGGCCACCGCCACCATTGATACCAATGCCCTTTCATAGTACAAAGGAATATATTAAAGAGAAGACTTAACATCTCATTGCATGAGAATCTTAGGGCTCTTCCAATCATCCATATCAAAACTCTCTACGTCTATTATGATTTAATTTTTGACACCCTTGTTTACTAGGAAATAGGTTATAGGAGTTTTGTTCTCTAAAACAATGGATATAATTTACCATCTTGAATTTATTTATCCATATACTTGCCTCTTTAGATAGATCTCATTCTATAGTTTGGATTATTGCTTTTATTTAAAGTTATTGTAATTTGATTATCATCTTCAATCTCTAATTCATGCCATCCTTTCTTATATATTATTATTAGACCAACAATTAGTGGTTCCCATTCAACTTTGTTGTTAAATTTAGTGCCAAGCAATGGGGATCCACCACATAAGAAAGCACCCTTGCCATCATGTAATAAGTATTATTCCCCCATGATTCCAAAATTGTCCCTATATGCATCATCAAAGTTCAATTTGAGGCCTACCTTTAGAGCTAACCAAAATTTATTCCTATCTAATTTCTTAGAGTATTTTGAACCATTAATGGGTTGATATTTATATCATTGTACAAGAAATATCCATGATATTTGTAGTGGTGAAAACTGCTTACCTTGCACATTTCTTAGTCATTTTGGGTTTACTTTGAATGGGTTGTCTTTTATGCAATGATAACATACAAGTGGCATGTTTTGGTACAAAATTTGGCAAATTACATTGACCCTTTCCAATTAGTTATTACTTGTTGACTTGAGCGAGAAACATTTCAAGTTGCATGCTAAGGTGTTGAATAAATTGAGATTCTAATTCACTTATCCATCATCCATGAGATCATTCTTCAATTTGCATAATAATTGAAGGAGCCCCACAATGGATCATTGCATCTCCAATGTACATTAGTATTTACACTTAGTGACAGAGTGGATATATTGCATAGTTGCTTGATGTTTACAATCATTGTGCCAAAACTATTTAATCAAATTATTTGTTGACATTGTCTTTTCATTAAATATAATTCCAAGAGGTAAAATGAATGAGCTTTAAGCATTTAAAACTTCATAGATCAATTTTGCATGCAAAGGTCAAAATTGTGAGTAGGGTTTACTTCTGTAAGCATGAAATTTAGTTTTGCTTGTATGTACTCAATCTAGAGTAGAATAAATGTTAGTTAGCTATTTGTTAGAGCACTCTAGAATGAGATCTTATATCACCACATATTTTGGATCATTGTGATAGTCTACAATTGAACGATATCATCATAGACAAACTTAAGTCTTTAACCTTTTTTATCATTTAGAAAAGCATACTTGTACATTTCAATTAGTTTTCCAATGCTTTAGCCTAAGGTTAAGTTCTTACTTGCACTAAGTTAATTGATTTACCTTAGATTATTTTAAAGGTTTTTCATATCCTTTTATTTTTGAGTTTGACTGATTCTTCACCCCCTTAAGTCTTGGCCATAGGGTTTTAGTCCTAATTTTTAATTTATTTTCTATATCAAAGACTTCTAATTCTTTGAGATTCATATGAATACCCTTCCCTTGTTGTATCATTCCTTTTTTTTTTTTTTAATCATTTTAGGGTTTGTGTATTGAGTTAATACCAAAGTTTCATTTCCATTGTACTTTTTGTTTGAGAAGAAGTCCTTATCTCAATCCTACAATGAGTTAGAATTTAGTTGTGTAGACACCTAAAACACATCACACATCCTCCTAATTCGTCATTTTAAGTCATATCATTTATCACCCCCCATTCATCACTTTTAATTAAATAATTTTCAATTGTTTGATTAAATTAACCTATTTTTCTCTATTAATTAAATAATTTCAATTATTTGATTAATTCACTTTTTTCCCTCTATCACCTTTAATTAAATAATTTTTAATATTTAATTAATTAAATCATTTTGCTCACCCATTTTAATTAAATAATTTTGATTATTTAATTAAATTTAAATTTTCCTCTCATCCACCTAATTAAATAATTTCTTCTCTCCCATAATTAAATAATTTAGATTAATTATTTAATTAGCTAATTTTCTTCCACAATTAAATGAATTATTTAATTTATTTAGTTGCACATTCCCTCCAAAAATAGAATAATCCAAATTCAAATTCAAATTTGAAAATACCTTCCCTCCAAAAATATCTTAAAATATATCCCTAAAAATAAGGAAGGAGCTCCAGTTAACCGAACTCTTCCTCAACATGCATGGCCTCTCCATCCTTAATTCACTCTCAACCATTGATCTAAACTTTCAATCTCAATCGTTGATCTAATATCTTGAGATCTATAAAACAAGCCTTCCATCTCTCATTTATGGGATCTCCTCAGTTTGTAATTTGAGCTCCTTAGTAATCTAGCCTCCATAGCGATCAATCTCTCAAGATTTTACACAACTGGGTTATGCTAAGCATGATGAATCCACATATCTCAAAGCATAATCTCACATTGTCAACAATGGAGTAAGGATTAACATCTTTGTGTGAGGTAAAAGTAGGTTTAAATTTCATTTATGCTTTCATTTGATTATAGCTAATGACTTCATTGGTAATGGATTTAATTTGATAAATTGGGCCTTGGTTTGTGATTTGATCTAACCCTCTTGCTATTTATACCTTTTGATTGATCTTTCCATTACTCCTGTTCACATTCTGTCATGCCCGATGGGACCCACGTCCTAGATTTAATGTTCAATTGAGTGTTCTTGAAGTTTTGCAGGCTATAGGTTACATTGATGCAATTGAAGACAAATCAATGCCTTTGAAATGCAAATCGATGCTTTTGATAGTGTAGTGACGTGTTTGAAATCGACAGTGATGCTTCTAATCTGTGAATCGATGCATCTACTCAATTGTTTTGCAGGTTTCTGAATTACAATGACACAATTGAAACCCACAAAAACACATCTAACTTGAAAAATGATGCTTCTGATTTTATAGTGATGCCTTTGATGAATCAATGACACAATTGATTTGCAATTTACAGTGACGCCTTTGATTTTTACAATGACACATTTGATTTAGTTTCTTGAATTTTGCACTATCCCTAACATTTTCTCAATTTTCTGGAACTAACACATCTTTGCATCTTTGGAAAGCGTTGGGAAAAGACATAAAAACAAACTACTGATAGATATGATGAAAGGCCAAACTTTTTAAATGCTTTTTTTCTAGATTAGTTCACTTTTATATTGGGCTCTAATTAAAGAATTATTTGCCATGTTTGGTAGGATTCTAGTGTGTATTCTCTCTCCTTGCGCTTCATTGGATCTTGGAGATAAAAAGCACTATTAACTTGCACATGTTATGCATACCCAAGGAGTACTAGCAAAGTATGCTCTTCTCTTACACTTCATGCCATCTTGAAAATTAGAAACTCTAATATCTTCTTTTTAATTCTAGTAGGAGGCTTGCTTGGGGATTTCATCACCTTAAGGATGACCTCAACCACGTTTATTGGCGGGGTATATATAAGGGGGGGAGAAAAAAATTTGTACCCTAAGGTGGGGTCAATGTCGTAAAAGCCAAGCCTCATGATCCTCAATCCACCGAGACGTGTATAAGTGATGAGAAGAGGGAAGACCCCCCTTGACTCGAGCATTCTTTGACAGGCTCATTGTTCATGGAACCACTATGAACTGTTATTTTTAGAATCCTTTAAGACCTTCGACTGTTGGCTTAATGTGGTGTATGGTACAATATCATGCTCGAAGCTACTCACCACATACTCTTCTTATTGAGGTGATAGTTATTGCTTGGTAGGACCTTGTTCTTCCAATCTATAAGGGGTGTAAAGGTGGTACATAACCTTTGCATACCCTAGTTACCCATTCATTTGAAGGTATTATGCTTCAAAATGTGGGCCTACACTAAGTATAATGAACACCTGGAATACTGAGAGGGGGGGGGGGGGGTGAATCAGTATTCCATTAAACCATTTGCAAAATATCCATCTAAGAAATAACACAATTTTAACTGTAATAACAAGTGAAAGCATGGAATCAACACAAGATCACAACACACATGAACACCAATATTTTTACGTGGAAAACCCAAAAAGGGAAAAACCACGGTGAGGATTAACTCACAATATAATATATCTGGATATAGAATATTAAAATGGCTTATTGTCCTTGAAGGCTCATTGCCTGAAGTAAATTACAAAACAAAGTATGGCAACATTACTAGGATGAGAACTGAGATAGAATGCACCTTCCTTGTGCTGGAGTTTAGTTCCAATGAAGCACAAAATACAAAACACTTCTCTGTATAGAATACTCAACAATTATCTCTGTTCGCATATACAATTTCACACATTCACACCATACAACAATCCATTCATCATCTCATGTCACACACTTCTCAAAAATGTCTTTCACAGATATACTGTATACATTTGCATACACTAATTAGGTCAGCCTAATTAGAGTAGCCCAATTTCAAATTAAAATTAACTTGGTTGGCTTTATCCTCGAAACATATTCATCTTTGCGCCCAAAACAAGTGTGTAATATGTGATATTGTAATGTCCCCATTTTAGCCTGTTGTTGTTTTGGATGGTTTAGCCTATTCCTAGCCCTCGTAGGCTAACACAGATGGTTAGAGGGTCCTCTTGGCAGTAATCAGTGGTTTTCTACTTCAGAGCTTAGTATGGGTTCAGGTTTGGCCTTCGTTAGACTCAATTCTTTATACTTACTATTTATAGTAAGTCACCATTTTAGGGAGTCAGGGTTTCTAAATTTAGTAAGGCACCTGAATAGGTCTCAGATGCAGTGTTAACCTCTTATTCAGTTGGATGGGCGAAATATTAAATGTTTAATGAATAATTATCATTAGAGGTACTTTAATGATAATTAAATAATATAAAGTTATATTATAAAGTCAAAAAGTGTACTTTATGTCCGATGAGGCCATGACCCTCAATTTAAATCACTTAAAGTACAATAATTTTATATTATTGGTTTGGGCACCCAAGTTAGAGATATTATAAATTTTTTATTAAAAACCTAAAGTGGATTTTAAAAGAAAATTAAATACAATTAAGAGGTCAACTTCTTGAAGAGATTATAAAAGGGAATCAAAGGCATTCAAATTCATTATGTTATGTAGATTATAAACTTGTGTCTTTGGATTTTGTGCTTGGTGAAGGATCCAACTAGGGTTTCTACCATTTTCAGCATTGGAGAACGAAAACTCTTCAGTGTTTATGCAATTTTTGAGGCTGTGAAAGACTAGCTGAATTATTGCTTGACTGTGGGCTTCATATGGGGGTCCAGTTTGTGCTTTAGGAGAAGTTTAATCGAGGGTTTGAGTAGATTGCTTTGAGAAGGATAAATCATTTGAAGCTGCATTCATTTCCAGGCTTGGCACATTTACCAAGAAGCCGTACAACTGTTGATTTTAGCCAGGCCGTACCATTTCCAACAAGGGCGTGTTCTTCCTAGAGAAAAACGCCTAGGGTTTTCAGCTTTCCTCATCATCATTGCTGGCACCAAGATCAAAAGAGGCCTTTTGTGTGGTTTTCAAGGTGGAGCAATCAATTCTACATGCAGGTCATACATTTTACTAGTTGTTGCAATAAATTTTAGAATTTCATGAGGCTGACTTATGTTGACTTTCGGGTATGTTGAGTTAAAGAATAAGCATTGTATATCTTTTATATTCAATAAAATAAAATTTTAGCTCCTTTATTGTTCTAGTTGTTGCCTCAATTATTTGTTTAATCTTTTATGCATATTTCTTGCCTGTCACTATTTTGAGAAAATTTATAAAAATTGCAAATCATTCAAAAACAAAAAAATTACATCATTTAATATTAGTTTGCAAGGGTTAGAGATAGCAGGTCTCTTATAGATATCGGTTGGCTCAGACCTAAGATAGATCCCTTTAGCATTCACAACACATATTTAGTCTTCTTAACATAAATTCATAATTAGGTCAGATAGAGTTAGACCTAAAGCATCAAAGACTTCAAACATATATGCAATTCACCAAACGTGTAACTCCAAAACTTGTTAATACATTGAATTCTCCTTTAGATGACATCAAATAAATTATGTTCCTCTGCAAGACAAAATAATTAATTATGAGAAAATGTGGAATCTCCCACATCAATTCGCTATATAGAAACTTACAGTAATCCTTAGAACAAAACATTGTTACTCATATCTTCCATATGAATTTTCATATCATCGTAAAACCTTCAAAGAAAGATGAATCTCATAGCCACAAATCTATATATAGAATACCTGTAGTGATGCCTTTCATTGTGGTAGAATGCGAACCAAAAAACCGATGCATTGAACCAGTGTATAAACAAAACACTGTGTACCAACCTTTTGCTAATTGTATCTTTCCAACCGTACAACCAAGCCAACTAAAATCTTATCAATAGAAGCAAATGATGTCAAGATAGACCATATTATTAGCTTCTTAACGGATCTTTACAAGATAAGGTAATCCAGACCAAAATACTGGATCAACAAACTTTAGTATTGGATTAGCATAACTTGAACCTTTATTACCAGAGCAACTATTGATCTATTCAAGTAATGCGAGTAAGGTATGCTGATGTTATGTTGACATCATCTTTCAATTTCCAACACTAATGTTAATGTTGACATTAATGAAAATCTTCCAATTTCCAACAATCTCCCACTTTGTCATTAATGGAAACACATGATGTGAAAACCATCAAGAACAAAATTTCTTCTTTTCATCTCTCCCAAAAAAAGTTTCTTCTTTTCACATGGTACTCTCTCCCCCTTTGACATCAATGGAAAATAATAAAAGATATTGTATTGTCCTTTCATTTGACACTGACCAAAATATTTTAACAATTTCCCTTTGCGTACTTGAATACTCCCCCTTAGGAGTACATCCAAAATTTTAACTATGAGTAATTAACCGGAGGTAGTTGTCCCTTGAAGTTTGTGGAGAGTACTTGTCCATGAAGATTTTCTTTCATCCCACAACTTCTTTGCTTCCGTCAAGGCTCTGCATAGATACTCAAGTTCAACTAGGATATCTTTCCCTTCAACCTAAGTTCCGGGAGTGACATTTGAGTTCAGGATTCTATTAGCAAGAAAAAGAGCATAAGAGACAAGTGTGTGTTAATTTTTATTAGTTCTCTAAGCTTTCCATATTGTTCAATCATCTCTCCTTTTTCCTTATGTAATGTGAGATATTCTTCATGTAGCTTTGTCAGACCAAACCAAGTTTGATCATCCTGATCTAGAGATGGATTAAAAGTATTAGATGCATATTTAAGTTGTGTCTCAATTGTGTCCTCAACATCCACAAATTTTTGAATCAAATAAGGCCATGCCCAACTAAATGAGAATAGATTTCTAGCCTCTTTTTCACAATCTTGAACTTCATTTAGTTTCTCAAGTACATTGCTATATATAGACCTACATCTTCCTCCAATTTCCAACAATCATTTTTCTCTGATCCAAGTAATCATTTCACTCTCTACTTGTCTTCTCAGTTCTTTGAAATAATCAATCAATGTATTTGCGCTTTCTATAATGGAATGTAAACAATTTGTTTATGTTTTAGGAACTAACTCAAAATGTACCTTTCTTCTTGCTAGTTGCTTGAGTTTTCTTGGAGCAGGTTCTGTTTGAGCAATTAATGCATGAACCTCAATAGATTTTCTCTTTTCTTTAGAGGCCGTATTGGAGATCCCTTTTGATTTTTCTAGAGCTGTTATGATTACATCCCTTGATATACCATATTCTCTTGCATACTCATATGTCTTTGTCCCAATTAGCCTTTTTTCTTGCGTCAACTTAGATTTCTCATGAATTTCTAGAGCTAGTTTTGTATAAGTTTTGAATCTTGGTCTACTAAGATCTCTAGGGTTGTTAATTAACATTTCAATACAACCAACAACATAATCCTTCTCAATCTCATAGCCCAGCTTAGGAATGCATATGGTTCTAGGTTCAACTAACTTGATAATACAATAATCAATAGATACTAGAAAGGTTATGTCATTCTTATATCTTGTTACTAGCTCTCTTGGAATTCTTTGCCTTTTATTCATTTTTCTCTAAATTTTTCAAATAATGCAGCAAGGGCATCACCTTGTGCATCCAAATCTCCAATATTTCTCATTATATCTCTAATTTGATGTGCAACCAGTTTGGTATTCACCCAAACAAATTCTACATCAAGAACTTCCCTCATAAAGTAAAAGGTTAAGCATATTATCAATGTTCCATACCGAAATGTGAACTTCTTCTTGATATCATTCAAATTTTCCAATACTTGTTGCTGGAGCAACTCACAAAGATCATATTAAGTCCTTTTCTCAACCATCTCTAAAGCTATGTCAATTGCGGCATTAGAAACATCATTGACACCAAAAATCAAGTGTGTAATAACCATACTCGCATATTGAACTGCTGAATTATTGATTTCAGTACCTGTATTCTTTCTTAATCATTTTCCTTTGTTAGGTTTGCATACCAGAGTAGGTCCAGACGAAGATAAACTAGTAATATCTCTAATTGCTTCTTTGGATATCATATAAAAATCAAGCCACACAAACCGATCATGAAACCTGGTTAGTGCCACTCTAATGCATTTCTCTTTATTGCTAAAGTTAGGAAACTGATGCTACACATCTAATTTAATCTCCGTTAGTACATTGTGTTTTGATTTCATGGTATAATATTATCCAATTAACTCTTCAAGCCACAATATGTGTGCTTTTCCATAAGTAGGCTCTTCCAGCTTTCGATGAATGTATATCCTAATGTCTTTAGTCAGAATGACACCAAGGGAACTTTTGAAAATGCACCCAAGGGGTCGAGTTCTAGGGTTTTAGCAAGGTACTTCTTAAATTGTGGTTCTGGTCTCTCTGAATTATCCATGACTTGAGGTGTATCCATTACATTCAACTAAATTCAATGAATAATTCACAAAGAATAATGTATAACAATAATTACTTACCTTTTGTCTGCACACCAAAGCCAAACACTGAAATTTTGCAATATGGAAGTGCTTTGGAATCTTCAAGCTTGCTCCACACTCTACTTGTCTTCCACAATTGTCTTTCATTGAATTATTTTTCCTTAACACACTTAAATTTATTTCTTCGATCCCATTTGTTTCTTAGATGTCCTCAAAATTTGTGTGTACTTCCATTTTTTCAAGCTCTGCAATATTCCATCTTCACACATGTCCACTTAAAATTCCTTTCACATGAGATATTGAATTTGTCATCTTTAATAAATGTATTTGTGTCACGTCATGACACCATATACCAGTAGGGGATATTAAATTTTTTGATATTACTCCCCCTAAGCCACTGCCTAGGTTTAATTTTTGACAAGATTATCTACATCGGAGGAGACACAGATGAAACTGAAACTACTGATTCTTCATGCTTCTCAAATTCTCCTTCCTTTCTCTAGATTTTTTCCATTTCCTTCTTAACTTCTACTAGATCAATCTTAGTGATTGGTTCATGTCTCTTTATTGCTTCTAAATTTTTTGGAAAAGTGTCTAGGTTTTCTACAAATATGATAAACAACATTCTTCCACCCAAATTGTCCTTTGTTCAATCTATATCTGCACTGGTTAGCCTTGTGTCCAAATAAGTTGCAGTGATATCAGTAACCTTTGAAGGGATAGATCATTTTGTTCAACATCTGAATTTTGCATTCTATAGCTTTATGTCCAATTATTTTGCACTTAAAACATTGATCAGAGAATGATAAAGAATTTTGACTCATTCTATCATTCTGTTTTATTCTATTTCTACAATATTTTTCCCCATGTCGAAATCTATTGTAGGAATAACATATACCATTAAAGGATGAGTACCTTTGAGCATTAGGTTGTCTAATAGGAGTCCTTCTAGTATTGCTTCTTTGATTCTTGATCTGTCTACCGTTTCCTTGAGTCTTCCTTTGATTGTCAACCTTGTTAGAGGATTGAATTTCTTTTGAACTTTGTCCTTCTTCAAGTCCCAAACCACTTTTTTCCTTAGAGGGTTTTTGTCCTATAATCAATTCATCCAGCCTTGTGGAACTTGTTTTGAATTTGTCCTCATGAGCTCTTGCTTTCTCCAAATTTGATCTTAGAGTTACCACTTCTTGTTCAAGCTTTACACATTCATCCATCTTTCTCTGAATTTCATCTTTTTGACAGTCCTTAATTCTCCTCTTTTCTTCCAGTTGATCTTTCAGTCTGATGATATCCTCATTTGCTTTCTTCAATTAATCACTAAATTCTCTGTCTTTCTTTGAATTTCTTGATTTGTTCTATCATTTTCTTGATTCACTCATTTGATTCCATGAGGTTTTCCTTCAAATCTTTGTAAATTCTATCAAGATCTTCAAGAGCAATTTCAAGTTCACCATTATTATCTAGGATATAATCTTCTTCAATATGTTCAGCGGGAATATCTTCCGAAGGATTAGGAAATATCTTATCTTTCATGTGTTCAAATACCAAGACCTTCCTCAAGTTGTTATAATTCTTAAGAGGAACCAAGCTCTGATACCAATTTTTAAACACTTGGAATACTAAGAAGGGGGAGTGAATCAATATTCCATTAAACCATTTACAAAATATCCATCCAAGTAATAACACAATTCTAACTGTAATAACAAGTGAAAGTATGGAATCAACAAAAGATCACAGAACACATGAACACCAGTATTTTTACATAGAAAACCCAAAAAGGGAAAAACTACAATGATGATTAACTCACAATATAATATATCCAGATATAGAATATTACAATGGCTCATTGCCAGGACTCACTACACTTGAAGGCTCACTACCTGAAGTAAATTACAAAAAAAATTATGGCAACACTTCTAGGATGAGAACTGAGATAAAATGCACCTTCCTTGTGCTGGAGTTCAGTTCCAATGAAGCACAAAATACAAAACACTTCTCTGTATAGAATACTCAACAATTCTATCTGTTCACATATACAATTTCACACATTCACACCATACAACAATCCATTCATCTCATGTCACACACTTCTCAAAAATGTCTTTCATATATATACCATATACATTTCCATACACTAATTAGGTTGACCTAATTAGAGTAGCCCAATTTCAAATTAAAATTAACTCTATCAACTTTATCCTCGAAACATATTCATCTTTGTGCCCAACACAAGAATGTAATGTATGATATCAGTCAACTAAGACCTAAGATAGATCCCTTTAGCATTCAAAACACATATTTAATCTTCTTAACACAAATTCATAATCAGTTCAGTAGAGTTAGACCTAAAACATCAAAGAATTCAAACGTATATGCAATTCTCCAAACTTGTAACTCCAAAACTTGTTAACACATCAAATTCTCCTTTAGATGACATCAAATAACTTATCTTCAAATCTGCAAGACAAAACAATTAATTATGAAAAAATGTGGAATCTCCCACATCAATGCACTATACAAAAACTTGCTATAATCCTTAGAATAGAACACTGTTATTCATATCTTTCGTATGCATTGCATATCATCATAACAAAATAAAAGTAAGATGAATCTCACAGTCATGAATCTATATACAAAAACTTGTAGTGATATCTTTCATTGTGGTAGAATGTGAACCAAAAAACTGATGCATTGAACCAATGTATAAACAAAACACTATATACCAACCTTTTGCTAACGGTATCTTTCCAACTGTATGAACAAGCAATTGAAATCTTATCAGTAGAAGTGAATGATGTCAAGATAGACCAAATTACTAGCTTTTGAACAAATCTTTACAAGATAAGGTAATCCAAACCAAAATATCGGATCAACAGACTTCAGTACCAGATTAGCATAGCTCAAACCTATATTACTGAAGCAACTATTGATCTATACAAGTAATGTGAGTAAGGTATGCTAATGTTAATGTTGACATCATCTTCTGATTTCTAACACTGATGTTAATGTTGACATCAATGACAATCTTCCAATTTCCAACAAAGTCAATATACCTTTTATACTAATTAGGTTGTATTCTTGGCATGTTTTTATTGTAAAGACTTGTGAATACTTCTCAACATGTTTTTTATTATAAAGATTCATGAATTATCAATCAACTATATGTTGGTGTTAGTCTAATTCTATTCTCTTTTGTTTGTTATCTCTTGCTAGTCAAAATAGGTCAAAATAAGTCTTTAAATCCGTCAAATCATTCAAACCCTAGATAATTTTTTAGGTTCAGTTTGAAAATTACGCATCGGAAGTTACAGTGACACATTTGTTGTCATAGTGACATTTGATTTTTTTTCAACACTTATGATTACATTTCAATGCATATCCTAAAAGAATAACAAAACTGATTTGTAGTGTGACACTTCTGTTGCAAGTATGAGCTTGTCTGGTGGTGTTGTCATTAATGTTGTCATTGATGTCAACACTGTTCAGTATGTTGTAGATTGTACATGTATGGTTGAGATATTGTTGAGATGCTATGAGTACATGGAGCTATCTTTATGGTGTTGCAGATATGTTGGTTTGATTAGTTTTCAAGTGCTTTTGAGAAAATTAATGAAGAAAAGAAGTCAGAGTGTTGGAAGTGTTCAATGTGTGCTCTGGTATGTGCTCCACATTTCTCTTGTGTTGATCCTATTCCTGTGCAGTTATGAAGATTTCATTATGGTGATTTGATGATGATATAGTCCGAGTTTCAATTTTTGGTGAGATGGTACGTGAAAGTTGTGTCCACCGGTATATGTGTTCTACCGACAATGTTAGTGTTTTGTGGACTGGAAGAAATATGTTTGCTCCACATTTCTTTGTTGTTTTGTCTCAGATCGTGCGGATCTGGGAGATGTCTTGTGAAGGTCTTTCCTATGCTTTGGTGAGGAGGTTTGGAATTTGGTGATCCGAAAAATCATGTTTTAGTATTTCTGTGTGTGTCTGCATAGACCAGACAGACTGGCGAAAGAGTTCAGTGCTTGAAGCTTGTTGTTTTTTCCGTAGATGTATCTGGAAGATTCTGAGATGTATTCTCGTGCCTAATGAAGCATGTTGCATCGTCTATGTGTCATCTTTTTGTTGGGAAGCATGCGTATCATTGATAATTTGTGTTTTCATTAGGTTTGGCCGACCTAGTGTTTACACTTCATTCAAAGAATAAAACTTAAATGAGGAAGTGTGTAGAAGATTAAAAAATATTATTCTTATGATTTTATTGGTCCACTCTTATTCCTTTCCACCATGGGAATTTAGAGTTGCTGACCTATTTTGAATTTATGAGATGATGTATTATGGCCAGCCTTGGTAAATGTCTCTAAGGTTGAGAATGGTATAAAAGCAAGGCGAGTTGTGAAGAATTGTATGAAAGTGTGATGCAAAGTGACGAAAGTGTGCCACAAATCATAAGAGTAGAAGTGTGTGAGTGAGTTGTAAGAGTAGTTTTTTTTTTAGTGTGCTGAAGGTAGTGAACTTAGGGTTTCTGTAATCCTGCAAATGTGCTTTAATTGCTGTGGTGGAACTTTTGTTCTCTTTTGTATCTGTAGGTAGTGAGCCCTCTTTCGAGCAGTGAGCCTTTGTATTCAGTTTATAATCTTTATATTGTGAATTAACCCTCACCGTGGTTTTTCCCTTATTGGGTTTTCCACATAAAAATATGGTGTTCATTGTGTTGATTTAATTTTTTTATCTGTGTTTCATGCTCATATTTAATAACAAAATAGTGTGGTTGAAGATTTGATAAGTGATAAAGTTTCAAGTTTGAATTTGTGTGACAAATGATTCACCCCCCCTCTTAGTTGTCCCGCACTTGTTTAAAAATTGGTATCAGAGCTTGTGGTTCCTTGTTTTTGAGCTTAATTTCTTAAGGAAGATCTGATGGTGCACAAGTTGTCGATCCCTATGTTTGATGGAATTGACTACAAAGATTGGAAGGGACATATGAGAGGATATATTATCTCTCTTGGTTTCAAGACCTAGAAGGCTATTGAGAATAAGTATACACCTCTGTCTGGTGGTGTTAATACTACAAATGAGATCTCTACTTATGAAGAAAATGAGAGGGCGAAGTATGCTATTTGTAGTGGTCTATCTAAAAATGAGCGAATCAAGGTTAATTCTTTGGATACTGCATATGAAGTCTGGAAGAAGCTAGAAGACATGTATGAAGGGAATGAAAAAGTGAAATTGACAAAGAGATTGGCGACAAAGCATATATTTGTAAATATGAAGATGGAAGATGGTGAAGAATTTACAACATTCTTTCACAGGGTTGAATAGATTGCAAATGGGGTTAGAAATCAAGGATGAAAGCTAGCATATGAAGACATAATAGAGAAGATCCTGATCACCCTACCAGACAACTACAGTGATAAGATCTCAGTGATTGAAGAAATGTATGACCCTAAGAAGTACACCTTGGAACACTTGTTCAGTACCTTGCAAGCATTTGAATTGAGAAAGTTCTGAAAAGATGACAAGATGGAAGAAAAGACAGAAATGACATTTAAGGAAATGAAGATTGAGGATGAACTGGATAGCGATGAAGTTGTTGAGTTGGAAGCTAGCTTCACCAGGAAGTTAAAGAAAGGTACCATAAAGTATAAAGGTATGTTGCCCTTTAAATGATTTAGTTGTGGTAATATTGGTCATTATGATTCAAGATGTCCAAATAGGGCTGCACATAAAAAGAACAAGGATTATAAGGATAAGGATATGAAGGATAAGAAGTATAAGAAGCTGTAATATGTTAAGGAAGAGGCAGGTATTTTTGATAATGAATCTAAAAAATGAGGTTGATGATAGTGAATGCTTATTCTTAGCTTTGGAAAATAAATATGTATCCACTAACTCTAGAAAATGTGTAAGTAAGAAACCTTCGGAAGTTCAGAAGAATAGGATGGAAGGTACTTTGGTTACAACATTTCATGCAAGACAGGATGATGACTACTAGTTAATTGACAGTGGATGTTCAAATCACATGACTGGAGATAAGAGTAAGTTCACTAAACTTGAAAAATATGATGGTGGTTTAGTCATGTTCGGTTATGATTCAGGAGCTAAGATCTGTGGTAAAGGTTCAATTAGTTTTGATGGAGTACATAGTACTGATGATGTATATTATGTGAAGGGTTTGAGGCATAATCTTTTGAGTGTTGGTCAGATGTGTAGCAATGGCTTTAAGCTTGTGTTTTAGAACAATACCTGTGAAATCAAAAAATTATCCAGAAATGGAGATATGATTGCTGCTAGAAGAAGAACTCATGGAAACATCTATCAGCTGAAAGGAGTTGATGGTCATTGTCTTGTATCTCAGATCAGTGAAAGCTGGTTATGGCACCGGAGAATGGGACATGTGAATTTTGATAACCTGGTCAAGATCAGTAAGAAGGAGATATTTCGAGGACTGCCTAGAATCACAAGACCTACTAATACTATCTGCAAAAGTTGTCAACTAGGGAAGCAGACAAGATGCAACTTTAAAAGAAGGGAATATTCTACTACTGGTATGTTGGAATTGGTACATACTGATCTCTGTGGTCCAACTAAGACTGGAAACTTGAATGGTGATATATATTTCATGTTGCTTATTGATGATTACACTCAAATGACATGGGTTGCTTTTCTTAGAGAAAAGCATTAGGCTCTAGATAGGTTTAAGGTATTCAAAGCAAGAGTGGAGAATGAAGTAAATATGAAAATAAAATGTTTAAGATCAGATAGAGGTGGTGAATTCACTTTTGGTGAATTTAATGCATTCTATGAGAAGCATGGCATAAAAAGACAGTATTCTGCTTTGAGAACCCCTCAGTAGAATGGAGTAGTTGAAAGGAAAAATAGAACAATACAGGAAGCTGCTAGAACTATGATGAAAGAATCCAATGTACCAGATGTAAATTAGAGAGAAGCGATACATACTGTTCTTTATGTTCTTAATAGAGTTCAGATAAGACACAACCACACAAAGACACCTTTTGAGTTATGGACTGGTAAGATTCCTACTGTGAAATATTTTAAGGTATTTGGAAGCAGATGCTATACTAAAAGAGATGATGAAAATCTTAGAAAGTTTGTTGCTAGATGTGATGAAGGAATATTTCTTGGATACTCTACCATTAGCAAGGCATACAAATGCTTTAACAAAAGATTAAGGGTGATTATTGAAAGTGCTAATGTGAAAGTTGATGAAGACATATGCAGACCTATTGAGATAAGTGAAGTTGAACCTAATGATCCTATCTGCGGACATATACTTGAAGAATATAAGGAGGAAGAAGAAGAAGAAGAAAAATAAGAAGGACAAGTAGAAGAAGAAGAAGAGAATGAATTGGAACCTGTTGCTAGGACTCCTAAATATGTATAGAAGAATCATCCAGAAGATCAGATAATTGGAGACAAGAGTGAAGGTGTGAAGACAAGAAGAAAAGTCGCAACTGAGGTAAATTTCTGTTTACTCTCTAAAATAGAACCGAAATTTGTGAAGGAAGCATGTGAAGATGAAAGTTCGATGAGAGCTATGAAAGAGGAATTGTAGCAAATAGAGAAGAATTAGACATGGGAAATAGTCCTTAGGCCTATGAACAAGAATGTGATTGGTTCGAAATGGGTGTTCTAAAATAAGCTAAATGAAAATGGAGAAGTAGTGAGGAATAAAGCAAGATTGGTATGCAAAGGATATTCACAAGTCGAAGGAATAGATTTTGAGGAAACATTTTCTCCTATGGCCAGAATGGAAGCTATCAAAATGTTTTTGGCATTTTCTGCACACAAGGACTTCAAGGTATATCAAATGGATGTTAAGTCAGCTTTTCTGAATGGTGAGTTGGAGGAAGAAGTGTACATGGAGCAACCTGAAGGATTTCAGCTGTTTGGAAAACTGGACATGGTTTGTACGTTGAAGGTGTTGTATGGATTGAAGCAAGCTCCCAGAGCTTGGTATGCAAGACTGGACAAATATTTGACAAAACAAGGGTTCAACAAAGGTTCTGCTGACATCAACCTCTACTTAAAAGTGCAAGGTAATAAGATGTTGATTGTAGTAGTTTATGTTGATGATATCATTTTTGGAGAAAATGAAGGCATGTGTAAAAAGTTTGCTGAAGAAATGGAGAAAGAATTTGAGATGTCTATGGTTGGTGAATTGAATTTCTTTCTTGGTCTACAAGTGAATCAAACTGACAAAGGGATATTTATTTCACAATCCAAGTATGCAAAAGAGTTGTTGAAAAGGTTTGGGATGAAGGATTCTAAACTAGTTTGTACCCCTATGGTAACCAGATGTAAACTGAGTAAGGATGATGAATCTGCTAAGACTGATCAGAGAAAATACAAATCCATGATTGGTGGACTACTGCACCTTACTGCTACTAGACTAGATATTATGCATGTAGTGTGTTTAGTTGCTAGATTTCAAGCAGATCCTAGAGAAGCACATCTTATGGCTATAAAAAGAATATTTAGATATCTTAAAGGCACACCGAATTATGGACTGTGATATCCTATGAGTAATGATTTCACCCTGAGTGCTTATACAGATGCTGATTGGGATAGATGTGTAAATGACTGAAAGAGTACCAGTGGTGGTGCTTTCTTTCTTGGCGAAAGACTAGTTTCATGGTTGAGTAAAAAGCAAGACTCAATTTCTTTATCCACTGTAGAGGATGAATATATTGCTGCAGTATCCTACTGCACACAAGTTCTGTGGATGAAGAAAACTCTGAAAGACATTGGTGTAGTATGTGATGAGCCTATTTCTATTTTCTAGAATAATACAAGTGCAATAAACATTTCGAAGAATTTGGTTATGCATTCAAGAACAAAGAACATATCTATCGAGTATCATTTTTTGAGAGAGAAAGTGTTGGAGAATGAGGCCAGACTGGAGTATGTAACTACAAAGGAACAAATTGCAGACATATTTACTAAGGCTCTTCCGAAGGATACTTTCGTGCATCTTAGGGAGAGGTTGGGGGTCGTTGGCCCTCCTAACTAGGTGCACATGAAGGTGCATTAGTCCAGTGAATTCACAGATTCTTCATTTACCTGGACTGATTGATGGGTCTATTTCGTAGGGGGAGTAGAAAAGTTTTTCTTTGTTGCAGTATGAGTGTACTCCTAAGGGGGAGTAATCAAAGTAGTTGTTCTTTGCCATTGATTTCAAAGGGGGAGAAAAGGTTATGTGTTGCCATCAATGACAAAGGGGGAGATTGTTGCAAGTATGAGCTTGCCTGGTGGTGCTGTCATTAATGTTGTCATTGATGTCAACACTATTCAGTATGTTGCATATTGTACATGTATGGTTGAGATATTGTTGAGATGCTATGAGTACATGGAGCTATCTTTATGGCATTGCATATATGTTGGTTTGATGAGTTTTCAAGTGCTTTTGAGAAAATTAATGAAGAAAAGAAGTCAGAGTGTTGGAAGTGTTTAGTGTGTGCTCCAACATGTGCCCCGCATTTCTCCTGTGTTGATCCTATTCTTTTGCATTTTTGAAGATTTCGTTATGGTGATCTAATGATGATATAGTCTGAGTCTCAATTTTTGGTGAGATGGTACATGAAAGTTGTGTCCATCAGTATATGTGTTCTACCAACAATGTCAGTGTTCTATGGACTAGAAGAAATATGTTTTCTCCACATTTCTCTGCTATTTTGTTTCAGATTGTGCGGATCTGGGAGATATCTTGTGAAGGTCTTTCCTATGCTTTGGTGAAGAGGTTTGGAATTTGGTGATCCATAAATCATGTTTTAGTATTTTTGTGTGTGTTTGCACAAACCAGACAGATTGGTGAAAGAGTTCAGTGCTTGAAGCTTGTTGTTTTTTCTCTGGATGTATTTGGAAGATTGTGAGATGTATTCTAGTGCATAATGAAGAATGTTGCATCATTCGCGTGCCATCTTCTTGTTGGGAAGCATGTGCATCATTGATAATTTTTGTTTTCATTAGGTTTGGACGACCTAGAGTTTACACTTCATTTGAAGAATAAAACTTAAATGAGGAAGTGTGTAGAAGATTAAAAAATATTATTCTTATGATTTTATTGGTCCACTCTTATTCCTTTCCACCGTGGGAATTTAGAGTTGCTGAACTATTTTGAATTTATGAGATGATGTATTGTGGCTGACCTTGGTAAATGTCTCTAAGGTTGAGAATTGTATAAAAGCAAAGCGAGTTGTGAAGATTTGTATGACAGTGTGATGCAAAGTGACAAAAGTGTGCCAAAAATCATAAGAGCAGAAGTGTGTGTGAGTGAGTTGTAAGAGCAATTTTTTTTTTCAGTGTGCTGAAGGCAATGAACTTAAGGTTTTTGTAATCTTGTGAATGTGCTTTAATTGCTGTGGTGGATCTTTTGTTCTCTTTTGTATCTGTAGGTAGTGAGCCTCCCTATTGGACAATGAGTCCTTTGTAGGAAGTGAGCCTTTGTACTTGGACAGTGAGCCCTTGGCAGTGAGCCTTTGTATTCAGTTTATAATCTTTATATTATGAGTTAACTCTCACTATGGTTTTTCCCTTATTGGGTTTTCCACGTAAAAATTTGGTGTTCATTGTGTTGATTTACTTTCTGTTATTTGTGTTTCATGCTCATATTTAATAACATAATAGTGTGGTTGAAGATTTGATAAGTGATAAAGTTTTAAGTTTGAATTTGTATGACAACTGATTCACCCCCCTCTCAGTTTGTTTGCGCTTGTTTAACAACTTCTACTTAATTCAACACATTTGATCAACATTAAACTTTGTCATCTAAAACCATAGTCTCTACATAATGATGTATTTGATATTAGACCACCACCCCTAATTAATGTAGTGCACTTTTGACATAGGTCGACGCCTTTGATAAAATCTTGTTGCATCTGATCAAACACTATGACATCTTAGATATCCATAGTGATGCATTTGACAATTTTTTTTGCATTTGATATAACCTGAACAAAATGATGCTTTTGAAATACAAAACATTGCTTTTGACTGGCAGAACAATTTTTCTAGAATCGTGAAAATTCTAGTTTCCAAAATTCAATAGAAAATCAATCTAGGAATTGAGACCTATAATACAACAAATCTATAATAAAAAGTTCATCATTCACACAAAAACCCAACTTTCATTTCTATTTCATACCATTTTTCCATCTTGGACTTTTCGAGTCACTTATCTTTAGATTTGGATAAAGCAACACCTATTCATTAACAACAAACATCAATCCATCAATAGCTAAAATCAATCATAGTCTTATTTAGACCTCTCATCTTATCTTCTAGTTTATCTTTTGTTTAGAAGTCATGTTTTTCAAGTGAATAAGTTAGATTAGTGTCTATATATGTGTGCAAACTAGCTTAGTGGTCTTGTCTACTTCTAAGTTCATAAACTCACCATCATCCCTTTGCTTGCACTCATTAGTCTAGTATGAGTAAAGACCATCAATAACACCTATCAAATAGAGATCTATATTAAATATTAACTTTTAGAGGTTTTCATTTCTTCCATAAATCAAACAACATCAATGTCAAATTTTCTCCAAATCTATCCTAATGTGTCTCTCATAAGTTCATCTTGAAACAAAACACATTCATATCACATTATCAAACTTCACTAACATCTCATCCTTCATAAGGTCATCATAAATTTTTATGCCTATTATAAGGTCCCAACACAAGAAAATCATGGAATCAAATCCAAGTAGTTCAAACATCACAACACCTATGGGTATTATTGAATCATCATTTGGAATGCCTAGTCATCTATTTGATCCATGTGAGTACCAAAATCCTAAACAACAATCAAACAATATCAAAAAGTTATCATAGAGGACATAACAAATGGATTCAAAGAATCCAAAGAATTCACTAAGGAGAAACTATTAGAAATACAAGACCCTTCCTTTGCTAGAGCACTTGATGCTCTCATCTCCTTCGATCCCAACACATATTTTCTCAGACTTGCACAAAATGGTGCCAAGCTACCTTCTAATTATGACATAGCTACACTTACAAAAAAATCCCTCACACATTTTATGACATATAATATTCCCACACATGAGAACATACCTATATTTCAAGCTATTAATGAACCAATACCACCACCTCCAATGCTAAATATACCTAGTCAACCTGTTGGAAGTTTGGAAGTCTATCATTGATGATGTAGTTTGGAAACATGAGCATGAAGTGTACATACATTGGCTGATCCAGTGTTTTCATTGATGCCAACATTGTAATGATCATCCTAGCATAGTTGGGAAGTATTTTTGGTAACTTTTGTACAATGCCTGTTGGTCCGAAAAGCACGGTTTATCAAGAATTTGGCTAAGTGTTTTCCTTTGTCAGTATTATGGTCCAGTGTGTCAATTTTTGGGTCTATATTTCACTGCATGTTGGTATAATCTTCTATGGTCATAACTACAATTTTGAGTCCATCAGATGGAGAAACATTCAAGTTTTTGTGACATTTTGTACAGTTTCTAGAAAGATACGAATGATAGTGTGTGGCTCTGTATATTGCAGTTATCTTTTGTATAGTGTACTAGTGTGGGGGATTCCACACTTCTTTGTGAATAATTATTTTGTCTTGCAATGATGAAGATAAGCTAATGAATGTGGGTCAAATGGGAATTCAATGGGAGATTAACTCTTGAGGTTGCATGGTTGATGAAATTGCATGAGCTCTTGAAGACTTTGTGTTTAGGTCTATTTTGGGCTGACCTAACATGATTAATATTTTGAGGAAAATATTTGAGCAACTCTATCTTATGAGGGATTTATATTTAGGTCCATGTTGACCTACCTTGATGCAAATTGTATTTTGATCTTAGGTGCTAAGTGTGGATGAAATGCTTAACCTAATTGAAGGTTTCCTTGATGTGGATATATATGAGATCATCACTGAGGTTTTGGAGAGTAGTAAGAAATGTGTGGTGTAGAAGAGTGCAAAAGGAATATATGACATGCAAATGTGGTAGAGCAGATTGTATGAGAATTATGACATGTAAGGGGATTCACCTACATGTGTACAATGCAATGTCAAGCAGATTGTGAACAAAGCAGAGTATCAATTCAGACAGTGTGGAGATCATTTTTGTACTTCAATGGAACTATAATTTGGAATATGATAGATGCTATTGTATCAGTTCAATTAGGCAGTGTTGCCAACTTTTCTTTGTTCTTACTTAGTGAGTTGTGAGCTCTTTTTTGAACAGTACGTCTTGGCAGTGAGCTTTTGTAATATCTTATATCCAGATATAATATATTGTGAGATAACCATCACTATGGTTTTTCCACATAAAATACTGGTGTTCACGTGTCATGTGATTCTATGGTTGTATTCATTCTTTCATTCTTCATTACAATTATTTATATTTAGTTAATTGGATGGGTTGTGTTTAACTAGTTTAGAGGAATATTGATTCATCCCCCCTCTCAGTATTTTGGGTGTTCAACACAACCAACTATACCCTCATATGACACAAGTTCAATACCATTTTCTATTTTTTTTGAAAATCCATTATATCAAAATCCAAACATGGTGGATCAAGTAATATCACACATCCAAAATCCTCCTAATGCAATCATTCCTTATTTATCATCAAACATATCCAATCAAACAAAAAACACACGTACCTAATCCTCCAAACACCAACATTCCTCACTCATCATCACAAAACATTCCAAATTACTTGAGAAATCCTTTCATGATCCAAAAAGCCACACCTTATGTACCTCCTAACGTTCCCTATGCTACACAAGCACCTAACATAACAAGAAATACATATAATGCTAACAAATCATATCAACCTCCCATTTCACAAATTCCATCACTTACCATTACAAAACAAGACTCCACATCCAACATACCAAAAAATTACAACATATCACATCCTTCACAAACTCTCACACATAACATACCCACAAATACAAGTATCCCCCAACAAAAATTCATTCCGCAACAACAATCTCAATCAAATCGATTCATAATACCAACATAATCACATGCAATTCAAAATTATCCAGCTAATATCTCTCAAGTAAAAATTCAACAATAATACATTCCACAACAAGTCACTGAACAACAATTTATTGCAAAGACGGTTGTTGTTGCACCAAAAAATTGACTTGTTAATGCCCGATACAACCACAAGAGTTAATGAATCCATGAGAGGTGGTTAAGCCATGTCATGGACCTAAGCTTTGTAGTGCACAACACAAGGAGACCAAGGATGCACACCTTGCAATAATCCCCCCAATGCAAGCGATAGGTTCAAACCTGTGACTCAGGCTTTAATACCAATTGTTGTAAAGACGGTTTCCACTACACCAAAATATCGACCTATTAATGCCCGATACAACCAACATAATTAATGAATCCATAGGAGGCAGTTAAGCCATGTCACGAACTCGAGCGTTGCGTTGCACAACACAAGGAGACCAAGGGCACACACCTTGCAACACAATTCTTCCCATAACATCAAAAAACCTCATAAAACTACTATAACACTATTCAACAACAAAACATACCACAACAAAAAACCAATCCCCAACACCAAAACATTCCGTATAACTCATACAATATTCCTCAAAAAATTTAACGAAATCAAAATCCATCATACAATTCTTCATCCATCCCTCAACACCAATCATACACTCCATCTAATAAACCACATAATAACCAACCTAATGACTTGGAATTGCAACTACAAAACATGAACCAAAGGGTTATTGACATGCAACTAGGAAAAACAAAGAAAATATATACTCTTGAGGATATTTGTTCATATCTATTTGATAGAAACATAGCTATGATACCCTTCCCTCATAATTTCAAAATTTCTAATTTTGACAAATATAAGGGAAGAGGTGATCCACAAGAACACATACGAGAATTCTATATAGCATGTCTAGAGGTTGCATATAATGACACACACTTAATGCGCCTCTTTCCTCGAAGTTTAGGGGGACAAGCGATAGAATGATTCTCCCATTTACCATACGGTATCTAAACATTATACAAACTTGTTGAAATTTTTTTTGGTCATTTTTCTATAACATGAACCATGAAACTACCATGGCTGACTTATATAGAACAAAACAAAATCCAAGAGAGACATTTGTTACATTCCTACAATGTTGGAGACATAAAGCCAACAAATGAAAATGGTCTATTCTTGAATAATAACTCGTGGACATATCTCTCCAAAACACTAACATTGAAATGGAATTCCACTTAACTATACAATGTACTAACACTTTTGAAGAAGTCATAGAAAAAAGGGATCACCATTGAAAAGGATCTTATCAAAAATCTATAAGGATAATATGGATCAAACATCAAACTCTAATGATAAACCTCACCTATGGGATAAAAAACAAGAATTCCACCAATGATGGGGTCATAGATACAAATTTTTTACAAAACATACAACCCCCATAAAACAATCAACAAAAAAAACAAAAACGTGAATCCTCCAAGAGGACCACCAAGACCTAATAACACCATTAGACGTAAATACACTCCCTTAGGGGATCCAATTGAGACGGTCTCGAAAAATTAATTTAATCAAATCTTGTCAAACTTTCAAAACTTAGACATTATGATGAACCTCAATTTAAACCCTCATGATATAACCATAATGATTATTGCAAATACCATAGGATAAAAGGTCATAAAACAAAAAAAATGCATGAAACTCAAAAATATCATATAAGATATCATTGACCAAGGAGATGTTAGCATCAATCAACATCCTGAAACTTTTGGAAATAATGATTTAAGAATTTACAAGGATCTGATTCTAAACCACAGTAAAGGAAATGACTCCAGAAAAATAAAGGACTTTAACAAAGTCAACCACTCCCATGATAACATAATAGGACATATCCAAGAATATAAAAATTTCATTTTCATTGTCACTATACTTGGTAAGAATCCTAAGTGTGGAGTCACTACATGATGAGGGAAAGTCACCATTCAAGGAGCTCCTACTCAATCTAAAAGCTTAACTAAGATGATACCAATTTATTATAGTCTCATAATCATCTTTAAAAGACTCCAACTCAAATATCCATTTTGGAGCTTCTTAAGATCTCTCCATCACATAAATAAGTCTTAGAAAAGGAACTCGTAGAGTCATCCATTCATACTAACATAGATACTAATCAATTTCATGCCATGGTAGGACATATAGCATCTAATCACCGTCTATTATTTACAAAAGAATCTCCCTTCAAATACATATCATAATCATGAATTACATCTAGAAGTCTCCATCCACAAACATAAAATCAAAAGAGTCTTGGTAGATGGTGGAGAATGCTTGAAAATTTGTACCTTGAAACTTTTCAAACAATTGGGATACTCCGATTAGGTTATTGACAAAAAAAAGGGCATTACCATTAGAGCATATGATGACAATGAACATGAATCAAAAGCAACTATCAAACTTTCCATTCAAGTTGGTCCAACTATTGCAAAAATAACATGTCAAGTCTTGGACCCTAATTTACCATATAACATCCTCCTAGGATGCCCATGGATACATGCCATGCAAGCCATCCTGTCAGCCTATCATCAATGCATAAAATTCCCTTACAATGCAACTGAAGTCACCATTTATGGGGAACCTCAGCCTTTCCATTATTATAAGAACTTGGAAGAAAAATATCAAAAAATACTCCAAGTACCTAACAATGATATTGCCTCCCATTAAAAATCTTACGTTGATCCATCAACATTAGCCTCATCATCCACCATTCATAAACCCCTTCCAAAATCAAGGTTCAAGTACAAGACAATGGTTGTTGATATTATGATCTTAAATGATCCTTGTATGTAGGATAACTTCCGTCTTCTCCTAAGATGTATGGAAAACCACAACACAAACAAAACATCTCCTACTATCAAATTTGAGTCTACTATTTTCTCCAAGTGGGGAGAGCTCAACAAAGAGGTCATAAAAGAAGACATCTCCAAATGGTTGTACTAAAAGGAAAAAGAACAAGCTACTCTTCCAGTTGATCCAAATAGAAAAGGTTTCCAAATCATTAAGAACATGGGATTCATAGGCCATAGCAACCTTGGTCTATATCAAAAAGGAATAAGAGACCCATTTTTCTAGAGAAATGACAAAAATATCAAGGGCTTGGGTATGGTTTGCAAGATAACATCATCCCTAACATTGAGAGTATCCCTAGTGAGGTAGTTGGAGTTTAGCCAGTGGTTAATACTTATAATGATGATACCATAGAGGAATTTCCCTTGTACATCACAAAAATATTTGAGAACACATCCATCAATACTATTATGACCTTATTTTTAGGATTTTCTGACAAGATTGGAGCAATAATATAAAAATTTAATCAATTATGATGTATAATTAAATCACAAAATATAGAACACAACAAAAAAATAAATTCACAGAGGCACAAAACAAAAAATTTCTAACATGGTTCACCCTTTGGGATACATCCAAAAATAACAACTGTCCAATTTTAATATACTTCTAGTGAAATACAAATTACATAAACTTGCAACAATTTGTTGCAACATGCAACATCCACTACACTCATAATTTCCTCACATTTTTATCTACACAAAAACCAATCATGTTGTTGTGTGTTCTCATCACCAATATTTTCCTTCTCAAACTACTTCTGTGCTATTTTTCTATGAGCAATCAACTTTACATCGCATGACTGTTGGTGTTTTAATCTATAGCAAGAAAACCCATTATTTCAGGTAGTTTGATAGCTATTTCATAACATAATTTATTAAAAAAATTCCTTTAATAAAAATGATTTTTTTTTTCTTTAGGGGTGTTTCCCTTGATCCGCCATTCCAAGCCATGCTAAGAAATATCACATCTAACTATCATATAATATTTATGGAAAAATATCTCCCTTCAAATACATATCATAATCATGCCTTACATCTAGAAGTCTTCATCCACAAACATAAAATCAAAAGTGTCTTGGTAGATGGTGGAGCAAGATTGAACATTTATACCTTGAAACTTGTCAAAAAATTTGGGATACTCTAATGAGGTTACTAAGAAATAAAATGACATTACCATTAGATCATATGATGACAAGGAATGTGAATCAAAAGGAACTATCAAAATTCCTATTCAAGTTGGTCCAGCTATTGCAGAAACAACATGTCAAGTCTTGGAAATTGATTTATCATATAACATCCTCCTAGGACGCTAATGGATACATTACATTTAGGATGTCCCTTCAACCTATCATCAATGCCTAAAACCATTACAATGAAATCGAAGTCACCATTTATGAGGACCCTCAACCTTTCCATTATTGTAAGGAATTGGAAGAAAAATATCAAAAACTACTCCAAGTACTTAACAATGATATCACCTCCCATGAAAAATCTTACATTGATCCATCAATATTAGCCTCACCATCCACCATTCATAAACCCCTTCTAGAAATCAAGGTTCAAGTGCAAGATAAAGGTTGTGGAGATTATGATCTTAAATGATCCTTCTATGTAGGATAACTCCTGTCCTCTCCTAAGACGTATGGAAAACCACAACACAAAAAAAACATATCCTACTATTAAATTTGAGCCTAATATTTTCTCCAAGTAGGAAGAGCTCAAAAAAGAGGTCATAGAAGAAGATATCTCCAAATGGTTGCACCAAAAGGAAAAAGAAAAAGCTACTCTCTTAGTTGATCCAAATAGAAAAGGTTTCCAAATTATTAAGAACATGGGATTCATAGGCCATGGTGGCCTTGGTATACATCAACAAGGAATAAGAGAACCCATTGTTCTAGAGAAATGATAGAAATATCAAGGGATTGAGTATGGTTCACAAGATAATGTTACCCCTAACATTGAGAGTATCCCTAGTGAGGTAGTTGGAGTTTCTCCCATGGTTAATACTTCTAATGATGATACCATCGAGGAATCTCCCATGTACATCATAGATCTATTTGAGAACACATCCACCAATACCATTATGACCTTATAATTTACCTCACCTTCACAAGATAATAACCTTCAACTCATTGACCCACAACCCATCGATTGGGACAAACAAAAAGCACCAATTTTGGATGTATTAAAAAATGATTACACTATTGTTGAGTTTATGGAACTTAGAGATGGAATACCTCTTGGAGATCACAAAGCATGGTTTGATATAAAGCTTGATGTGAAAGCATATTATGGGGGGAACTCAAATCCTTTAGTCACAAAAGTGAAAAAATAAAAATAAATCCCCTAGCGAAAACCACAATGTGGCACTTTTGGATCATGAAAAAGTCAAAATAAAGGACATATCCAAGGGTGAAAACCTCTTTGAGGTGCTTGAGGATGAAGGATTCAGCCTCCCTAGTATCACTAAGCACCCATAAAAATCAACAACACTAGTAGAAGACTTAGAGAAAATAAATGTTGGGACTACTGACACTCCTAAGATCACATTCTATGCAACATCTTTGGATCCTAAAGAGAAACATAATTTTACATCATTCCTAGAGGAACAAAAAGTCAAATTTTCTTGGTCTTATGCTAACATGCCTAAATTAGACACAACATTAGTGGTACATCACTTAACAATATATCCAAAGGTGAAACTAGTGAAACAAAAGCTACATAAGATGCATCCACAAATTGCACTACTTTTCATAGTTGAGCTACAAAAGCTTTTGGATGTTGGTTTTATAAGACATTGATTATATATAATGAATGTCCAATATAGTACCTATTTACAAGCCCATTGGGGGCATATGCATCTACATAGATTTCAGAGATCTCAACAAAGCTTGTCTTAAGGACTAATTTCCATTGTCTAACATATACATCATAGTGGATTTGATAGTAGGTCATGAGATGCTTTCCCTCATAGACAGTTTTCAAGTTATAACCAAATTCATATAGCACAATAAGACCAACATAAGACAAATTTTACATGCCCTTGGGGTACATACTAGTGGAATGTCATGTCATTTGGTCTTAAGAACGCAGTTGCAACATACCAATGAGCTATGATATTTATCTTTCACATGTTCCATAATATTGTGGAGGACTATGTAGATGACATCCTAGCAAAATCAATCACAAGGAAAGGACATCTAGAGGTTCTAGCACATATATTTGATAGACTAGAGAAGTATCAAGTGAGGCTTAATCTAAATAAATACATATTTAGTGTCACTTTAGGAAAACTATTGGGATACATAGTGTCTCAAAGCGGTATTGAAGTGGACCTCGCAAAAGTCAAAGTAATTATTGATATGCCTCCAAAAACTCTAAAGAAACTTCATAGTCTCCAAGGGAAACTACATTCCATTAGAAGATTCATAAAAAAAATAGTGGATAAATGTCACCCATTTACTCATCTCCTACACAAGGATGTCACATTCAAATGGGATGAGAAATGTCAACAATCCTTCCAACAGCTTAAGGATTATCTGGCATCATCTCCAATATTGATGCGTTTAGTTCCAGACAAACCATTGATATTATACATTTCAGCCACATTTATAGCATTAGGAACTCTCTTGGCACAACATGATGACTTCGAGAAAGAAAGAGTGGTTTACTACATCAACAAAACCTTGGTAGGCTACGAGATTAACTATACTCCCATTGAGAAAGCATGTCTAGCTATCGTATTTTCTTCACAAAAGTTGTGACACTATATGATCAATTTCCAAAACCTAATCTAATTTCTAAGGTAGACCCTTCTAAAGTATCTCTTATCAAAAGCAACACTCATAGGTTGCATGGCTAAATGGGTAATGATACTTAACAAATTTTACATAGAGTATGTGGAAAAAAGGGCTATCAAAGGACAAGTTATATCCAATAAGTTAGCAGAGGAACCGTTATATTATGAGAATCCTCCCATATCAAAATTTCTAGATGAGGAAATCTTCAATATCACTCCCACTAGTCAATGAAAGTTGTGTTTTGATGGATCACACACTCAACATGGTTCAAAAGTAGGAGTCTTGTTTATCACCCCTCAAGGTGATTGCATACCAAAGTCATATCAGATAACATTCTGATGCACAAACAACATCATCGAATATCACAATGGAAAATCAAAGAGCTATAGGTCTACAGTGATTCCAAACTAGTAGTGAGACAAGTTAATGATGACTATCAAATAAAAGATGACAAACTACTTCCATAAAAAAGAATGGTTGATAGTTTCAAATAATATTTCATTACCATCTCATTCGAGCAAATACCAAGAATCAATAACAAGGTTGCAAACACTAGTACGACAATTGGGTCTCTCCTAGACATGGCACATAATAGTTAGAAGTGTGAGTTTCTTGTGGAACAATTATTGATACTAGCATTCAAGGTCCTCAAATAAGAATTTGTGTTTGAAATTATTGGTCCCGATTTCCCTTGGTACCATACCACCTAAAATTACCATGAATCTTAAGAAAACCTTTTCTACACAAATTATCTTGCTTCACCATTATTTGTGACACTCTTTATCAAAAGAGTCTCGATGTTACATTGCTTAGATGTCTTAACTTGGAAGAAGCTACAATTGCACTATGAGAGGTACATGAAGGTGTTTGTGGGTCACATTCTAGTGGCCCTACCCTTACTAAGTTGCTACTAAGGACATGATACTATTGGCCTACTATGGATTAAGAAGCACACCAATTTGATAAGAAGTGTTTACAGTTTCAACAACATGGCGATCTTATTCATGCACTAGCACAATATTTGCAACCTATCACCACATCATGTCCCTTTTCAGAATGGTGAATTGAACTCATAAGTAAGATTTCTTCTACATCCTCCAATGATCATAAGTTTATAATAGCCACCATTGAGTAGTTTATGAAGTGGATAGAAGCCATCCCCCTCACCTACGTTACCAAAAAACAAATATCTAAGTTTATCCTAAATTACCTAATTTCTTGGTATGGTGTCCCCCATGCCATCATCATAGATAATGAAACACCCTTCAAAAATTAGGATGTTTGTAATCTCTACTCCCAATTTCATATCCAACATCTCTTTTTCATGCCATACTACCCCAGGGAAACAATCAAGTTGAAGTGTCTAATAAAACTATCATAGAAATCCTTAAAAAGATAGTTAATGATGCTAGTCGTGACTAGAAAATCAAACTTAATCCTACCTTATGAGCCTACCATACCAATATCCGAATGCCTAAAAGTGCTACATCATATTCTCTAGTCTATAGCATCGAGGCAATATTGCATATTAAGGTCAAACGCCCTTCATTAAGGGTGTCATTGCAACATCTTCCTGACAATGAAGAATATAGAGTATCCAAACTATAGGATCTAGAATTGCTAGATGAAAGATGTCTTAGTGCACTTCATCATCTTCAAGATTACCAAAAGAATCTTATTGTAGTTATAACAAGAAGATTGAGACCAAAAACTTCCAAGTAGGTGATCTAGTCCTCAAGAAAACTAGAAGACCCAATTAGATCAAGATAACAAGGGAAAATTTGAACCAAATTGGTTGGGACCATTTTTAGCCACAACAAGCTATGGCTCAGGAGCCTATCAACTAACTATGCCTGAAGGTGAGCCCTTACAAGAGCCCATCAACAAAAATCATCTTAAGCAGTTCCACATTTAAATCATTAGGGTATCCCATGAAAAATCTAAAAAATAAAGAAATAAAAAATATAAAAAAAAGGATAAAATAGTAAAAGATAAAAATTGTCCTCTAATGAAAACCACTTTGGCACTTTGGACAAGTACCTTGGTGAAAACCTGACAAACAAGTGCTATGTGTAATGAGAACCATCTACCATATATTAAGATTCTTTTCCATTCCATTCATAATAGATCCAACATTTCATCCATTCCCATCCATTCATCTACCATATTTTCACCTACAAACCTAACATGGCTTGGTAATTAACCAGTATCTAGCGTTACCCATATCACCTAGTATTATCCTAAGATCACTTCATCTAGTCCATAATAAAATATCTTATATCCAACTGGGGGAATTTTCCTAAACCTAGTAGTTGGATTGGATCCTTGTTAATTACCTTAAATATGAAAATCCAAAAGAATCCAAATAGCCTAAAATTCAAAAACATCCAAATAGTTGAAAAACCAAAAAAATTCAAATATTCTAAAAAATATAACAACACCCAAATAGCTAAAATTTAATTTTCCAAGATTTGAGTTTATTTTTTATGTGTTTTCTGTTTTTGATTACAAGCAGGGGTTTCTGTAACAAGGTTTCCAAAATAAAGGTGTCTAAATGCAAGTCTAGATAAGGTAAAATGATGAACTAAGTGACTATTTTTAGAATAAAATTTTAATTTAAATCTAAACTTAGATGATTGAATAATGATCTTGATGCAAGTACAATGCAAAATGAATGCAGATCTAATGCAATTTTTTAGATTTTCTATGAATTTAAAGGATGAAAAAATGAAAATTTAACCCTAAATGCAATGTTCACTAATGCAAGATTAAAGAACCCTAAATGTAATGCAACTAATGTAAACCTAATGCAAACTAGTGCAAAATTCATATCTAGGGTTGAAATGGAATCCAATTTTCAAAATTTTGTTGTACAAGGATCTTGATATCTTAGTCCTTTAGTATCTTTGATTGGGATTTGTTCTAACAACTTATGAATCTCATGCTCATTTGTTGTATCACATCCTTGTTTAGATAAGATATTAAATCCTTGGCCATAAGTCTCTTCTAGGTTGATGGGTGTTTTGGTGTCTTTATTAGTGTAAGATGGATGAATATGCACTTGGTTAGAGGAACTAGGTTCACTCATGTTTGGAGGTTTAGGCTTGGTTTGTGATTCAATCTCAGAATGTAAAAGACCAAACATCTCTAATGGTGGAACATTAGGAGGTGTTGGTTGTTGCATGGAAGAGTAGAATGATGCATTGTTCTCAAGGTTTTCAAGGAAATTACATATGAAATTATGCATGCTTTCATCATATTTACCTAAGATGTCAAATTCATGAGGACATTCATTAGGGGCTGGTTGAGCATGATTAGGTTCTATTGCATTAGGAACATTACCAAAAGCACAACTTGAGACAACAACTAAAGATGTTAAGGACTTCCATATGTTACCAATGCACATGTCCATTATGAAAGAATGAATTGAAATGCAAAGAATTACAATTTTTTCAGATTTTAAGCAAGATAATTTTCTGATTATGCTATGTAAAAACCTGAAAATTATGTCTTTTAGATGCAATTTTGAACTCAAACAATGCACTAAATTTGACAAATTAAGCTTAATATGAACAATTTTAGATAACAAAAAATTTGGAAACTGAAACAAAAAACTAAATACGAAAAAAAAGGTGTAAACAATAGTTTTAATGCTAAAAAATTCAGAAAAAACCCTCATCAAGGACTCATTCTCCCATGAGAGAATGGATCTCACTTCAGGGTTTTTAAAAATTAATTTACAAGTTTATGAGATGATTTCTATGGTTTTTAGATTTTGGTTGCATATAGTAAGGTTACAGTTTCAAATTTATGTAAAATAAGGTCTAATTGCAAGTGAAAAATAGTGCTAAATGACAAGCAAAAAGACCTAATTTGAGATGCAATTTTGATTCAATTTTCCGTTTTAAGTGATTGATTATGCAATATTATATAAACACTATGCAAAATGACTGATATTTTTAAATTTTCTAGATTTTAAAGAATACAAAAATGCAAACCTAAAACCCTAAATGAGATGGAAACTAATGCAAGTGAACAAACCTAAATGAGATGTAAATCAATGCAATGCAATGCAAATGAATGAAAAACCTAGATATAGGGTTGAAAATGGACTCCAAATCATCAAGATATGATGCTCAAATGTCAGGTTCACAAAAATGAAACATCATAAAATAGGGGAGCCAAAATAGAATCAAAATATGATGTGATGAGAGACCTATTTTCATTTATTTCATTAGGAAATGAGATCCCACAAAGAATTTACTAACAACCCTTATGTGAATCAACTCAAGGTGAGAATCTTCAGATTTGCTTATGACTGAAGGAGGGGGTCAAGGTCAAACAACACTTTGGGGAGAAAAACTAAAAATATAAAATCAACTCCAAAATGTAATCTAACACTTGAAACAACAAGTTTAATCGGAAGGTTGCTTGTTCAATTCACACCAGGTTCACTAAAATGAAATGAAGAAAAATATGGGCTTTCCCAAAATGGAAAAGTAAGTACAAAGGGTGGAAATGGACCCTATCTTCCGGCATTCATTACAAAATGAGATCCCCACAATGAATTGATTATCAACCCTTAGGTGAATCAACCCAATGTGAGAATCTTTAGATTTCCTTATGAATGAAGGATGGGGGTCAAGGTCAAACAACACTTTGGGGAGAACAACTAAAAATAGAAAATTAACTCCAAAATGTAATCTACCACTTGGATCTTGAAGATTAAGCATAAAAATAAGAGATACAACAAAGTTTTTGGAAAATTTGGGAAGGAATAACACTATGCACCTATCATAAAAAGTAGTTTCTACAAGCCTGCCAGGGACTCATTTTCCCATGGGAAAATGGGCCCAGGTCTCCTATTTTGGAATTTATGAATCTAAGATCCGAGTCTAAAACCTACACTTCTTTCCTATACCTCTAAACCTTTTCTCTTAGATATGAATCTATGATAAATCTGCAAAACAAAATTGTTGTTTGATGGTGGATAAGGGTTTTCCTTAGTCAAACCCCTAGTTTGGTAATTAAACCTTGACGAAAAGAATAGATTTGAAACATGAAAGTGTGTGTAAGCACTAATACTAAGTGTTTCTAAGATTACACGAGCTTAAATGTAAAGAAACCCTACTCAAATGTGTTAGAATATGATCCCTAAATGAAAGAATGAACAATGACAAATACCTACTTTGGGAGATATCAAATCACCCTAATAGATCAAAAATTTGAATATACCTTCCTTTAGGCAAAAAGTAGAATGATAATAGAAGATGAAACCACTTAGGAAAAAATTCATTTGTCTTGGTTCAATGGATTGGTGCATCTCCCAAAGCCTAGAATCCATCATGATCCTCCATAGGCATCTATCATCAATCTTTGACAATGCTTGATCTTGTTGACAAAATGAGCTTGAAGACCTTAAAAAAAAATAGAACGCTGCTCCAAGACTTCAAATTTGAATGCTTTATTGGCTTCTCTTTGTTCTTGAATGTAAATCCTTGTGATCTCATGTGAATCTCTTTCTTGTCTAGTGAAAAATGATTGAAAGACTTAGCTTTGTAGGCTTCCTTTCTAATTTCTTATCTATTAGATCTTGAAAGTTGACACTTAGAATATGAATTTAGGACCTTGAAATGCCACCAAAAATATGTTTAAATTTGAATTTATGAGCTTAAAGGGGACCCATTCACCCATGGGTGAATGGGTCTTGACCTAAAAATTCAAGACCTAATTTATTTTAGGGTGTTAAGTTGATTGATAACATTTATTCAATGCGGGTTATAGTGTCATAAAATAAATAAAATAGGCCCTAGGATGCATAATAAAGGGTATTAGGGCCCATTAATGAGGTTTAAAAATACATAAATGAGAGGTCACTAAAATAGGTCCAAATTAAGTGTGAAATTGTACTTTCTCTTGGAAAGTACAATTTTCTACACTACAACAATTTTAAAAGCTCACAATAAAATATATATGTGGGGAAAACCATTTCAGTAGAAAATACCACACTCTTGAACCTACACAATGTATTATCTAATCAATTGTGATTACAACACACTTACAATGCATGTTCTTCTAGGAGTATACAAATGTCAAATTCTGGAGTAATTTTGATAGCATAACAATACTTACAAATTAACCATACAAACTACTCCCACAAGCACCTTATTTATAGAGAAATACAAGGATAAAGGAAGCTTCATCAACAAAAAATAATGGATGGGCATCCAAATCCATGTGGTACACTTTTTTCAACATGTAGTTAACTTTTGTGACACTTTTCCAATGATTCCTTTCCACCCTTACATGCCTCCATACTTAGGCACCCCAAATTTTCCCCAAATAGGTAATGATAGATTCCTTACATTGTCATAAAATCCATCATATATGACAACTCTTACAACTATATGAGAATTTGTCATAATTGACTAATAATAGAAGATGCTTCTTACACTCTCTTACAACTTGTCATAGGCCAAACTTGGGCACCCACTTTCCCATGTAAAGATGCTAATCAACACTTGTCGAACTTGTCATAGATTTTGGCTCTTATGCATCAAAACTTTGTCATAGGAATTTGTCATAAGATCGTCATAGGAATCTGTCATAGAATCATAATAAGAATCCCTCAAAGATACTAACACATTTCAAGGAATATATTCCCAAAGTGGGATTCCTACATTGCCTTATGGGGATTTTTTATGATCGAAGTTGTTGGCCCTAAACCCCTAAGGTTTGATAATCTTCCAGGTGCCAGGGGTGTCAAACTTGGAAAATTACCACAAATCTATATTCATGTTGGGTAGTTAAGGACCAATGATTGAGATGGGTAAGACCTCCTTCAATTTTGGCTCCGAGGGACCAAGGGGAGTTTTCCCTAGTATGCCAAATTGATGATTTGAAATGCTACACAATACCTTACGACAAACTATATCCGTTGAATAGTGTATCCAATACTAGTGTCACAATATACCTATGATTTAGTTTGGATAGGTAAGGTTGAGCATCTTTCTAACAAATAACCTACCATATTAGTGTCTGAGAATGAGTTTATGATACACACTTGTATTTTTGTATTCACTTAGACATGATGATAAAACACAAATAAAGTAAAATTTTAAAGGTTTTTTGAGTTGACGTGTTTGGAGTGTGTTCAAGATGATATGAGAGAAATCTAATTATAGACCGATACCTTTATCCATTGGGAAATAAAGTTTGTAGATTTAACCACAGATGCAATAACTGAAACAAGGTAATGACTTAATCAAGTCACCAAAAAAGACTATGCCTTTCAAAATGCACAAGCAGGATAAGCTCTACACATTCATTTAGAAAGAAAAGAGATAGTTGCAAAATATTAAAAGAGTCTACTTAGTAATACTCAAGCATATCCATACATTCCTTTATTATATTGAAAAGATACTATAAAAAATATTTACATAATTTTACAAACTTTAGGCTGAAAAGCTAATTAATGATACATATAAAAATACTTACCACACATAAGGAAACATTCTACTAAGGTTTATTGTACCTTTAATCATTCAATCTTCAATGTTTTTAAATGTTATTACAAGATTTGGATCAAACCTAAATTATTACAATATAAAAATGGGTATATACCTAGAACTAGATATTGAAACCTAGGGTTTCTTATGAATATCTATATTTTTCTAGCTCTACAATTGCTTCTCTTTAGAACAAGGTCTAAATAAAAAACTCCAACCCTTAGAATGAGCACAAAAGTACAATTTATACCTCTGCAAATTGTGGAGGAAGGGCCAAGGATAGGGTCTAAAACCTTAGAAAATCATATGTAGACATGTGGACATCTAAATTTGAGAAGAAATCATGCCACCAAGGTCCCAATACCCATGCCATTCCTCCTTATTAATGAGCACACAAAAGTGGAAAAAAAATCCCACAAAATCAACAAAAAATTGTGGCCAAGATTAGATCTTTGAAAAAAGGGGGATTGAGAATTATAAATAAGTATGGACACCATTTTGTCCCTCTTGGAGTTGTTAAATTCATTTAAGATTATCCTTGTAGCCCCAAGAATCAAATTTGACAGTTGAGAAAGTTATAGCAACACTAATGGTGAAAAATGTGAAAATTTCGTAGAGTGCCCAAAAAGAGGATTGAGAATCATAAAAAAGCCTAGAAACCATTTTATCCCACTTGGAGTTGTTGAAAAATGTATTTAAGATCCTCCTTGTAGCCCCAAGAATAAAATCTAGTAGTTGAGAAAGTTGTTGCAACATTAATGGTGAAAAATATGAAAATATCGTAGAGTTCCCCAAAGTCTGACTAGGTTCCAAAACCTTGACATGATTTTAAGAAAGGAAGAATTGAAGGGAGAGAGTGATAATAGAAATCGGATTCAGACTATTAGGTCAAAAATCTAAAATTATAAAGAAATTCAAAATCATGATGAAGAAGAAAATAGAGTCTAGGAAACCAAAATAGATTTGAACTTTTGAAGGGTCTTGAAACCTTGATAGGAACTCACCAGGAAGAAAAAGGAAGTTGGAAGTAGAAGTCCTGAATGGATTCATACCATTTAGACCTTTGGTCCAAAATTCTTGTTGAGGCTTGAAGTCTTGATGGAATGAGAGAAGAAAGCCAATCAAGATCAAGAATGCTATTCGGATTAGGAAAATTTGAACCTTAGGTCCAAAAGTCATATTGGGAATTGAACTCTCAAAAAAACATGAGAAGAAAAGGGAAGATCGATCAGGATCAAAGATCCAGATTAGATTTAGATCATTTAGACATGAAGGTTTGAAAGTCCCATTGAGACCTGAAGTCTTGATAGGATGGAAATAAAATAAAAAAACAGACATTTTTTGATTGAAAATGAAAAGTTCCATGTGGAAACATTTTACAGTTGCACAGGATGAAGAGGGGCCCATTGAAAAAGGTTGATGATATAGTAGAAAACATGCCATGTGGTAGCTTTACACTTTCTCATGGGATATAGAAGAACATATTGGAAAGAAAGGGTGCATGCAAAAAAATGTGCCATTTGGTAGGATTTCCATGGGAAGAAAAATGCTCAATGAAAGAAGTCTATGAACTCATATAAAGAATGCATCATGGCATCATTTTCAGGCATGCATGAGCTGAGAGGGGACCCACAAAAAAGACATGGAAAAACCATGGAAAACTTACCACATGGCAAGATTTCCATGCTTCCATGAGTCGAAGATGGAACACAAAAAAATAAAGAGTGTACGCATGGAAAATATGCCATGTGGCATCATTTCTATGGGTCCGTAGGATGAAGAAAGAAATAACATAAAGGGTTGGTGGATCCATAGAAAGGAGTGAAGAAATATGGAAAAGGTATTTGGGCTTGTAGAAAATGTGCCACATGGTAGGTTTTTCACACATCCATGGGAAGCAGACGAGCCTACCAAAAAAGGCTAACAGACTCGCGAAACTTGAATTTGAAGATCCCGTTAAGACCTGGAGTCCCAATGGGATGAAAGGAAAATGAAAAAGTGAGGATCTTGAAAGGTTTTGGACTTTTCAGACTGAGATCTGAAATTTTGATTGAGAATCAAAGTCTCAATAGGGCCGAGGAAAGAATTGAAGAGAATGGGAGGAAAAAGCGAACTTGGACTTAGTCCAAATGTTTGATCAAGACCCGAAGTCCTGATAGGATAGAGGAAGGAAGTAAGGGAACGGGGGTGGAAGTCAAGATAAAAATTGGAATTTAGTCCAAGTGTCCTTTTAGGACCCAAAACCTTGACGAAAAAAAGCAAAAAATAAGAAGGGAAGATTGGGGATTGTAGACACATAAAAATGACCTAGGCTTGCAAATTTTATTTTCTCCATATTCTTCTCAACATAATTAAAATATTTAATTATGTCTTTTAGTCCACTTTCAACTATTAATTAAATAATTCTTAATTATTTAATTAATTCATGTCTTTTATGCCTCTTGATTATTTAAATAAATAAATTTTATTTATTTATTTAAATGTCACTAATCATCTAATGTATTTCTATAATTAAATAAATTCTTAAATTTTATTTAATTATCTTTGTCCAATCCTTCCTCCTGATTATTTAAATAAATAAATTTTATTTATTTATTTAAATATGTCATTAATTTTTAATGTCCTCTCATAATTAAATAGATTGTTTAATTTTTTTAATTTCCCATCTATCATTTTAAATAAAATTGTTTACTTAAAATTGTCTCACATAGTCCCACCTTTTGAATTAAATTAATTTTTAATTCAAATTGACAACTTTCTTCTAATAAATCAAATAATTTCTAATATTATTTGATTTTCTAGCTCTCTCTTTTTCTGTGCCATCCTTATTTTCTTGTCATATTCATTCCTCTCCCTTGATTTGATCTTCTAGAAGGAAAATCTTGTCCACTCATTTCAAATTCACCCTAATGTTTTCCTAACCCTAATTGTTGGTTGTCACATTGAATCTTGTCCATTGATTCTAGGGCATTTATCAATCTTCAATCTTGGCCATTCATCCAAAATTGCATTTTCTATAAAATGGAAATTTTGGTCTCATTTTGACATCTACAACTCATGCAATCTTGTCTTAGGCATACTTCATCTCTCATACTCTTGACTTCATTTCTTGGCATTTTGACATCTTGGCATTTGCATACTTTAGGCTTATTTCATAGTTGCTTCATAGTTGCTTAGTGGCATTGTGTTGCATTTGGAATAGAATCCTTCAACATTTGCTTAGGGAATTGGCATAGTCATAGGTTGCTCACACAAAATTTGAGGGAAAACTACATATTGTAGTAAATAGAGAACATGCAATGGAGGTCAATCATGGAGGTTGAAGACACTAGGTAATATCTTTCTTTTTTTCATGTTATTTCCTCCTTTGTACTTCATTGCTTACTTTGGTTTTTGTTTATTTATGCACTAATCTGCTAACCTGAATATTTCCTTTAGTTACATTGGTGAACCCGATGCCAAAATCATGCATTTTATTTGTTTCCGTACAACATTTTTTAATTTTTGTAGGTATAGGTATGACATGATGCATTTGCTATTTCTTGTGACACATTCGACTTACTGCGATGCATTCAACTGACATAATGACACATCTATTCTACTGTGACACATACACTTTGCAGAATGACGCAATCACCATTTTGCAACGCATTTGCTTTGCAGGTCGACGCATTTGTTTGCAGATTTTAACCTTCGGCCCTGAGATGCATTTACTGTGCAGAACGACACATTCTCCTGTCAATTTCCTAATTCTACGTTGCGACACATTTAACACCCAGAACGACACAATTGCTTGGTAAAAAAATTCTTTTGGGTTTTTGCAAGTTTTTCATATTTTTCCCTTTCCATTTGGTAGCTTAGGGGTTTTCTGGTTACTAATCTATTGTGGCAGCGTGTGGCTTCAAATTTTCATGGGTCCAAGGCATCTTTTGAGACTACTAACAAGTGGTTTTGTAGGTTCGAATGTCCAAGGATTTTATTTTGAAACCACTCTTGTTTGTTTTAGATTAGAAAACACTTCCATTGGTGCTTTAAAAAGAACAACTATTTGTCTCATCTAGATTTAATTAGGAGGGTCAAAGAACATTGCTTGATTGTGCTTGAAGGTGGTAGGTTTTTATGCTCTCACCTTGTGCAAACTAGGTGATCAGAAAGCTAGACCCATCTATTTTATGTTTTGAACCTTAGAGGGGCCTGCCTCAAAAGAGGGACCAACTCCAATTGGTTTTTCACTCAGTCCGGTATATAAAAGGATGAGTCTAAATTGTCAAGTCCTCACGGTATGTAGGCCTTAGCCGTGTAGTGTCATTCAAAAATGGGTACCTACCTTTTCTTTTAAAGGTATAAGAGCCCCTAGTAGATTGATTAAATCCTTAAGTGGCTTGCTATACACTCGCGAGGTGTCGTGTCCCTGAGTATTTACTAGAACCCTTTTGTTTAGTGGCCAAAAACACATCTATTTGCTAGCTCAACAATGGTTGTTGCAAAGGCATCCACATTCTCACAGTTCTGAGTAGAGGTGATAAGTCTTCCATGGGAGATTTATGGAGGCTTGAAGCTTGGTTGACTCAAGAAGTGAGTGCAATGTAAGGGGGAGCCTGTGTGGCCAAGCTTCTAGTTCACTCGCTAAGAATAAGTGCGGCTAGGGAAACTCACATGAAATCTAGCAAATATAGTCCTTTCCTAACCTAGGGTTGTACTTGTCTTCTTTGTGTATGTTTTCAAAATATTGTGTTTTCCAAGTGTTTTCTGAGACATTGAAACAAACAAACACCTCTCATAGACCTAGAAACAATCATTCAACTTGAAACAAATCTAAAATTTTGTCAAAATTGCAAACAAACCGAACCTTCATTCTACCTACAATGCATTTTCTTTTCTATGCAATGCATTCGCTATTCTGCACTGCATTTGATACTTTCTGTAACACATTCACTCCGCTAAGCCACATTTGCTACTTTATGCAATGCATATGCCTGCACTGCACAACATTTCATTTACATAACACCACAATTGCTTTCTAGAGCTACATCTATTACCTGTAATGCCGCATTCGCTGAAACTATGACACATCTGACAAACTGCAACACATCTGTGACCTAAAACGACACAATTTCCTGGAAAAAACAAAAAAAATAGTTACAGTCCAAAACCCAAGATCAAACTTGTCCAATTTGCTATCAAACATCTTTTTCCAGTAGCCTTAGTTAAAAACCATACAAGGAATTGCTCAATCCCTTTATTCTTTGCATCTTTTAGTTTGCATTCTCCCTATAGGTCCATCCTTGTAAATTTTTAGTTACATCCTTAGAATCCTTCATCATCATTTTCAGCCATAAACTAGTCTTTAGGTCCTCATTTCATTTGCAGATTTTGGAATAGGGAAATTTACCTTTCTTTGCAAAATCATTGCCTTCAAGAGTAGGTTGTCATTGGAATTAGTCAAACTCATTCCTTTTAGTCATTATCCTTTTGTGAGACCTTTCCAACTCAAAAGTCTAGTTAGGAAACCTCACTTTGTCATCTTGTCATTGTCATTTAGTCATACCAATAAGTCCTTTGATGATCTAAATTAAGACATAGATCAAGCTTTGGGTGGTTGAGTAAATTTTTTCTAAAAGTCAATCATTACTTAGACCTTTGCATTTGCATACCTTAGTCCTCATTTTGCATGCCTTATTCCTAAAAATACCCAAAAAAAATAGTCCTCATTGTCCTTTGGCATTTGTCATTTCCTTTAAACAACATTTTCATATTGCATTCCCCATTGTCAAAAACCCAAAAATGTAGTTTTCATTTGCATCCCTTATTCAAAAATCCCAAAAACATAGTGTCATTATCTAGTTGTCATTTTTGTCCTTCTTAATTTGAGCAAAATCCTTATATGGTTGAGACTAGGCTTTAAAGAAAAAGAAGAAAAATGGAGAATTTTGGACAAGAAACCAACAACTATACCTTTTCACATGAAATCAATCAAAACATGAACCAAGACACATCTTTTATCAATCCTTTCAATGAAATAAGCATGGCATCTTCCTCGCGCAACCCCTTTGAACCATTCATACGTAGAGATGAACATTAACATGTATCTGAGGAAGACATAGAAGCTGCAACTCAAAATCCCAAAGTGGCCTCTTTTGTGGAAGATTTGGTCTTGCATGATGGAGACAAATATTTAGCCATGCTTTTACACCAAGGGGGCCAAATTTCCATGTGGCTTTGGCATTACAACTTTAAGAGCAACCTCTCCTAGTCATGATGCAAAAAATAACAATGTGAACAACACCTCCAACACTAGTCAACCCCAAAACAATGCAAACAATACCTTTGTTGGTGCCACCTCACAAATTGCCACAAGCACCATCAATGCTACCTCTAATGACACATCCAATCAAAACGCTTCCAACACAATCAATGCAACATCCATTGGAGGGAAACCAACTATGTCACAAGCCATGTCACAATCAATGCCTACAATGTCGACAACATCCTCACAATCAATTGGAGCTACCTTTGGATCCTCAACAATGGGGGAAAGCTCTTCAAACCCCCTATTTGGAGCTTCATCTAGTACCATTGGAACATCATCATCAAATCCTTTTATTGGGTCTTCAAATAATGCCTTCAGAACAAATTCATTCAACCCCTTTGGGGGAAATAAACAACGGATTTCCATTCTAGGACCACAACCAAACGTCAACACGTCATCGCAACTTAACACTAATATCCACATCCCTCAAAGGCAAAACACCAACATTCCCAATGGAAAATTCTACCAACTTGGACAAGGCAATTAGATTACACAACATATGACTTCATTTGGACACACTAACTCATTTGACTACAAAATATGATGAAAATTTCCAAAAAAGGATGTACAATTAGATGAATCGTTGGGTACATGTGTACTTTTCAATTTTTTTAAAAATTTGTGCCCAATGTTTGTTGAAATTTCGACGATCCCATATTTTCGTCACTTTTTCGATGAACGTCGGGCATAAATATTGATCCTGATTAGGGAACATGAAAGTCATGGGACATTCAAAATATTGAAAGTCATGGGACATTTGGACACATTACCTTAATATAGAATTTCCCATTGCTATTGGGAAGGAAACAAGGTGGTACACTTCCTATTCAACCAACACATTGATCCAGAGAATCTTCACCAAAAATTGAAGTTTCTCTTTATCTTCAAAATTGGCATATCAGAAAGAGGGAAAAATTCTGACTCCAACGCAACTCAAACGGAGTCAAACGGAGCTACAGAGTCCAAGATATGCTCGGTCAAACCTTGGTCAACCCAAGACCCAGGTCAGAGAAAAAAAGGGTCAAAAATTGACATTGTCAAAAGTGGTCAAGACTTGCATCAATGCGAAGAGCTCGTCACAAGCTTTCTGACAACGTTCGTTTCATGTGAATTGGAGTCCGTTTGCACAAGATATGAGCAGTCAAAGTTGGGTTGACTTTGTTGACATCACATGGTACGATCAGCATCCAGTCATTATCATCAGCCAATCACATGATGACATGTGGCAAAATATGGACGAAAAAAAATAATTTAAAAAAAAATAATAATAAAAAATGCACCTAATCCTAAGCCTTAAAATAAGCCTTAAAACAAGGGAAACAAAACCCACACCTACCTCCCACGTGCATGCTTACTTGGGGAAAATTTTAAGGAGGAAAAGGTCGGCTTTACTTGGTAAAACAAGTAAAACAAGTAAAACAAAAAAACTAAAATATTCACCTTAAAAATAACCACTAAATTAATGGGCAATAAGTAATAATTAATAAGCCCAAATTTAAAACAAAGTTCTCTAAAAGGATGAAACACACAAACTCCCATAAACAATATAATCCCGGATATGACAAAAATTAAGGGGCTTAGGGATTTTATATGTTTTTTAAAAATAATGTAAAACGGGAGATTTGAAGATTTTTGTGTAAATAAGGGGGATTTTTAAGTTGTATTTGTAAAAATGGAGAGATAAGGTTGTTTTGTAAAATCAATTGGTTAGTAACAAAATTGATTAAATTTTCAATATAAAAAGGGGGGTTTAGAGGCTTGAGGATTCATTGGGAATTATTCAGGTGTTGGAGACTTAGAGCATTTTGGAGAGATAATTTGTTGTTCCTGTACGTCGGGAGAATGCTGGAATTCTGTTGTGCTTGAAGGGAAGAGCTTGCAAAGTGTTGTAATGCCGAATTTTTGAAAATTTCAATCGGATTGGTCTACTCTTTGGAGAGGGGCCCAGAGATGTAGTCGTTCTTACGACGAAATCCGTTATCAAGCTGTTTGCATTCTCTCTTTCTTGTCTCATTCTGAATTCTAATTTTGTTCATTTAATTATGTGTTGTTAATTTCAATTTAGTAATTTGGAGTTTGAAACTGTAATTGATATGCATTCTTAAAGCAATCGTCTTAGATCCTAATCAGATCACACATTTATGAAAATGGTAAAGTAATTATTAGTGATGACATTAGGAGCTGGACCCACCTTAGAAAGATTTGGGATGGGATAAATGGTTGATTTTGGGTACAAATTCATTATTGTACTTGATGCAACCCTCCCTTAAAATGCTTCTCAATGAATACAAAATACTTATTATACACTTGGAAGTCTCAAGAGAGATAAACATATATGTCAACAACCCATCCATTCAAATCAAACAACTTAATCATCTATTAGTTTTGAAGTGCCTTTAGTAGCAATAATAATATAGCCATATATTCCGTTTGGTGGGGAGCTAAGGTAGATGGATTTCACAGGTGAAATAAAGGAAACTAGACTAAATAAGGTTTTTTTTAGGGTGTTGATACGATGGAGGAAACACTAGAGATACTGGGAAATACTTCATTGAAGGGGCTACTCATCATTGAGTCAATACATAAATCTCTTCAATGTTTGTCTCAAATATCCTCACTATCACTTGTGATAAAGAACTAATAAAGGCATTGGGACCTATTACATCTGGGAGAAGCTCTGACATCGTATGGAGGAGGTGGTGGAGAAAGTGAACCTAGTCAAGATGGAGTCTCTCCCTTTCATGGGCCTCAAATTTATGGGTTGGCTTCAATAGACATCATGAGAGGAATTAAGGCTAGATTTATGGAATTGGTGATAGAATTGGTCAATATTTAGGAATTTTTAAAGGTCAAGGGAGGTCATTCAAACCTTTAATGGGAATGTTAGCTCTTAGTAAACAAGTCAAGCACTCCCCTCATTAGGAAAGGTTCAATATCATGAAGGTAACATCTATCAAGTTTTTGCAATGTAGAGTAGGGTAGTCAATTAGGAGAACACAACCTTAGTTGTGGATAGCCTATGGTCTTAGTGTCACCTTAGAAATTGGTAATGGGGCTCATTTTAGTTGTTGGTAATTTTATCTTTAATAAACATTTTTAAAATATGAAAACCTATTATTTGTTCAATGATATTGTTAGTTGTCTCTTGTTAGTAACTACAACTATTTTGTATGTAGTTTGGTTGACAATGTGGGTTGGAATACTGTTAGTTTTTTATATGAAATATGAAACATGTAATGCTTGGGTTGGCATATTGTTTGTTTGGAATGTTGTGTGATATATGAAATATGTAATTCTTTAGATCACCCTTTGTAATGGCTAAATTTCTTATGTAATTTTTGTTAAATTATAAATTTCGACGATCCCAGATTTTCGTTGCTTTTTCGACGAATGTCGGGCATAAATATTGATCCTGATTAGGGAACATGAAAGTCATGGGACATTGAAAATATTGAAAGTCATGGGACATTTGGACACATTATCTTCATTTATAATTTCCCATTGCTATTGGGAAGGGAACAAGGTTGTACACTTTCTATTCAACCAAAACATTTATGAAAATGGTAAATTAATTATTAGTGATGACATTAGGAGCTAGACCCACCTTAGCAAGATTTGGAATGGGATAAATGGTTGATTTTGGGTACAAATTCATCATTGTACTTGATGAAACCCTCCCTTAAATTGATTCTTAATCAATACAAAATACTTATTATACACTTGGAAGTCTTAAGAGAGATAAACATATATGTCAACAACCCATCCATTCAAAGCAAAAAACTTAATCATCTATTAGTTTTGAAGTGCCTTTAGTAGCAATAATAATATATCCATATATTTTGTTTGGTGGCGAGCTAAGGTAGATGGATTCATAGGTGAAATAAAGGAAACTAGACTACATAAGGTTTTTTTAAGGGTGTTGATATGATGGAGGAAACACTAGAGATACTAGGAAATACTTCATTGAAGGGGCTACTCATCATTGAGTCAATACATAAATCTCTTCAATGTTTGTCTCAAATATCTTCACTATCACTTGTGATAAAGAACTAATAAAGGCATTGGTACCTATTACATCTGGGAGAAGCTCTGAAATCATATGGAAGAGGTGTTGGAGAAAGTGAACCTAGTCAATATGGAGTCTCTCCCTTTCATGGGCCTCAAATTTATGGGTTGGCTTCAATAGACATCATGAGAGGAATTAAGGCTAGATTTATGGAATTGGTGATAGAATTGGTCAATATTTAGGAATTTTTAAAGGTCAAGGGAGGTCATGAAAACCTTAATGGGATTGTTAGCTCTTGGTAAACAAGTCAAGCACTCCCCTCATTAGGAAAGGTTTAGTATCATGAAGGTAACATCTATCAAGTTTTTGCAATGTAGAGTAGGGGTAGTCAATTAGGAGAACACGACCTTAGTTGTGGATAGCCTATGGTCTTAGTGTCACCTTATAAATTGGTAATGGGGCTCATTTTAGTTGTTGGTAATTTTATCTTTAATAAACATTTTTGAAATATGAAAACCTATTATTTGTTCAATGAAATTGTTAATTGTCTCTTGTTAGCAACTACAACTATTTTGTATGTAGTTTGGTTGACAGCGTGGGTTGGAATACTGGTAGTTTTTTATATGAACTATGAAAAATGTAATGCTTGGGTTGGCATATTGTTTGTTTGGCATGTTGTGTGATATATGAAATATGTAATTCTTTAGATCACCCTTTGTAATGGATAAATTTCTAATGTAATTTTTGTCATTATAAATTTCGATGATCCCAGATTTTCATCGCTTTTTCGACGAACATCGGGCAGAAATATTGATCTTGATTAGGGAACATGAAAGTCATGGGACATTCAAAATATTGAAAGTCATGGGACATTTGGACACATTATCTTCCCATTGCTATTGGGAAGGAAACAAGGTGGTACACTTCCTATTCAACCAACACATTTATGAAAATGGTAAATTAATTATTAGTGATGACATTAGGAGCTGGACCCACCTTAGAAAGATTTGGGATGGGATAAATGGTTGATTTTGGGTACAAATTCATCATTGTACTTGATGCAACCCTCCCTTAAAATGATTTTCAATCAATACAAAAGACTTATTATACATTTGGAAGTCTCAAGAGAGATAAATATATATGTCAACAACCAATCCATTCAAAGCAAACAACTTAATCATCTATTAGTTTGAAGTGCCTTTAGTAGTAATAATAATATAGCCATATAATCCGTTTGGTGGGGAGCTAAGGTAGATAGATTTCACAGGTAAAATAAAGGAAACTAGACTACATAAGGTTTTTTTTAGGGTGTTGATACGATGGAGGAAACACTAGAGATACTGGGAAATACTTCATTGAAGGGGCTACTCATCATTGAGTCAATACATAAATCTCTTCAATGTTTGTCTCAAATATCTTCACTATCACTTGTGATAAAGAACTAATAAAGGCATTGGTACATATTACATCTAGGAGAAGCTCTAACATCACATGTAAGAGGTGGTGGAGAGAGTGAACCTAGTCAAGATGGAGTCTCCCCCTTTCATGGGCCTCAAATTTATGGGTTGGCTTCAATAGACATCATGAGAGGAATTAAGGCTAGATTTATGGAATTGGTGATAGAATTGGTCAATATTTAGGACTTTTTAAAGGTCAAGGGAGGTCATGAAAACCTTTAATGGGAGTGCTAGCTCTTGGTAAACAAGTCAAGCACTCCCCTCATTAGGAAAGGTTCAGTATCATGAAGGTAACATCTATCAAGTTTTTGCAACGTAGAGTAGGGCTAGTTAATTAGGAGAACACGACCTTAGTTGTGGATAACCTATGGTCTTAGTGTCACCTTAGAAATTGGTAATGGGGCTCATTTTAGTTGTTGGTAATTTTATCTTTAATAAACATTTTTGAAATATGAAAACCTATTATTTGTTCAATGATATTGTTAGTTGTCTCTTGTTAGTAACTACAACTATTTTGTATGTAGTTTGGTTGACAGTGTGGGTTGGAATACTGTTAGTTTTTTATATGAAATATGAAACATGTAATGCTTGGGTTGGCATATTGTTTGTTTGGCATGTTGTGTGATATATGAAATATGTAATTCTTTAGATCACCCTTTGTAATGGCTAAATTTCTTATGTAATTTTTGTCAAATTATAAATTTTGACGATCCCATATTTTTGTCACTTTTTCGATGAACGTTGGGCATAAATATTGATCCTGATTAGGGAACATAAAAGTCATGGGACATTCAAAATATTGAAAGTCATGGGACATTTGGACACATTATCTTCATTTATAATTTCCCATTGCTATTGGGAAGGAAACAAGGTGGTACACTTCCTATTCAACCAACACATTTATGAAAATGGTAAATTAATTATTAGTGATGACATTAGGAGCTGGACCCACCTTAGAAAGATTTGGGATGGGATAAATGGTTGATTTTGGGTAAAAATTCATCTTTGTACTTGATGCAACCCTCCCTTAAAATGCTTCTCAATCAATACAAAAGACTTATTATACACTTGGAAGTCTCAAGAGAGATAAACATATATGTCAACAACCCATCTATTCAAAGAAAACAACTTAATCATCTATTAGTTTTGAAGTTCCTTTAGTAGCAATAATAATATAGCCATATATTCCGTTTGGTGGGGAGCTAAGGTATATGGATTTCACAGGTGAAATAAAGGAAACTAGACTACATAAGGTTTTTTTTAGGGTGTTGATACAATGGAGGAAACACTAGAGATACTGGGAAATACTTCATTGAAGGGGCTACTCATCATTGAGTCAATACATAAATCTCTTCAATGTTTGTCTCAAATATCTTCACTATCACTTGTGATAAAGAACTAATAAAGGCATTGGTACCTATTACATTTGGGAGAAGCTTCGACATCATATGGAGGAGGTGGTGGAGAAAGTGAACCTAGTCAAGATGGAGTATCCCCCTTTCATGGGCCTCAAATTTATGGGTTGTCTTCAATAGACATCATGAGAGGAATTAAGGCTAAATTTATGGAATTGGTGATAGAATTGGTCAATATTTAGGACTTTTTAAAGGTCAAGGGAGGTCATGCAAACCTTTAATGGGAGTGTTAGCTCTTGGTAAACAAGTCAAGCACTCCCCTCATTAGGAAAGGTTCAATATCATGAAGGTAACATCTATCAAGTTTTTGCAACGTAGAGTAGGGCTAGTCAATTAGGAGAACATGACCTTAGTTATGGATAGCCTATGGTCTTAGTGTCACCTTAGAAATTGGTAATGGGGCTCATTTTAGTTGTTGGTAATTTTATCTTTAATAAACATTTTTGAAATATGAAAACCTATTATTTGTTCAATGATATTGTTAGTTGTCTCTTGTTAGTAACTAAAACTATTTTGTATGTAGTTTGGTTGACAATGTGGTTTGGAATACTGTTAGTTTTTTTATATGAAATATGAAACATGTAATGCTTGGGTTGGCATATTGTTTGTTTGGCATGTTGTGTGATGTATGAAATATGTAATTCTTTAGATCACCCTTTGTAATGGCTAAATTTCTTATGTAATTTTTGTCAAATTATAAATATAAAGGGAGAAAGCCCTTACACCTCATTTGAGTTACCCAAAAAAATAAAATAAAGTTGTGTGGAGTAAACCATTTAATTTGGTTAATTAATTATGACAATTAGTTGTTCCTACAATCAAAACATGAAAAATATCATTGCATACATTTAGCTAAAGCATAATTATTTTTTGTATGCTTGAAAATGTAAAATATAACAAAAAAAATTACATTTGATCAACAAAGTCAAGATATAATTGAATTGAATAATAAAAATATCGAAACAAAACACAAAGTGACCAACACAAACATTTAAACCTTAACAACCATTAAAGTGTATCAACACTTCTACCTTGATTTTAAGGACCGCATTTGAGCATATTTATCATGTGGCTTGGATCAAGGTTGGATTTGTTGATAAATCTCAGGAGAATTATGAGAGGCTCTACCAACCCATCCAATCATTATTCTTGAACAAGTTGCACTTTTTGAAAATATTTAGTAGGAAAATATCTGTTTGGTATCTCTAGAACAAACAACTCTTATTGAAATCTTCAAATGAGAGAATGCCTACTTGGAATCCTTGTTGGCAAGTTAACTGACAACGATTAAACAACCTTCTACAAAACACTCAATATTTCATCCCACAAAACACTATATGTTCACCTCTGTTCATATTCCCAAAACTTCTTGGCCTATTTCGATAGAGCCTCTTCCACCCATCACTTATTTACCAATTCTTTGAGAATAGGGGAATCCAACTAACACACAACCATTAGATTAACTCCTACCATGTCCACAACAGTGATCTAACACTTTAGTTTGACCGACATGTATTAGTGTGTAGACTCTATTTTATTGCATACAAAAGTAAAAATAATATTACGGAATGGAATAATTTTAGGGATGAGCGACATCGAGATTGAGGGCCAATTCTATAAAAAATAGACCATCTTACACATTAATCAATGCATTAAAGATAATGTAATCACCATAAATGCAAAACCTAAGAGTCAAAAACATGGATATACAATTTTCACAATTAAAACACTCTTTTCCTTTTTAACATATGACCCTACCTCAACCCTTTGCACACTATATGAAAGCGCTTTAGCCCTCATAAATTCACTTTTGGTCTTTTGGCAAGAATATCATAGGCCATGTCTAATATATATTAAAAAAAAATCATCATAGGCCCCTCCATGGGACCTTGCTCTAAAATTAAGTTGCTTGTTTCTTGAATAATCTTTTTATAAAGAAAAAAGGGATTTGGATATATATAAGCTAAATATAAAACAAATTTATTTTAGACAAATATATTTTGCCGCTCTTCCATTGTTTGAATCAATGAAGCTGGCCATGGTTTTATCCTTGATGTAGTTTTCCCCTAAAATGTCGAAATCCGCCCCAAATTAGCGGCGTCTATGGATAATTCCAGCTTCTTCAATCAAATTGGAAAATCTTGGTTTCATTCTAACTTCCCATTCAATATTTTAGGCTAAATTCGGATGGTATTTTTTTTTTAATCATGGTGTCAGATGATGAGAGCGCTTCTCAGGTACAAGTCATCCTTTTTCTCTAGTATTATATTTTTCCCCCTCTTCTGCCTGCGTACTGTACCATTGAATGGCTACTTGATCTTGGTTTCTGGTAGGGAAGGGTTTATTTACTTTTATTTCATTTCATTTCTTTGTGAAAACTATATGCTGAGCTTATAGAGAAACCAAAAATATATTTAAGTTTTCCAGTTGATCGTCTAGCCGGTTAAGAATGAGAGTTGATGCCTCAGATTTCAGTGTATGTTTTGATATTATCCATTTTATTTTAGGGTTTGATAATATAATCTTTTCCTTTACAATCCAACATAGTGTAGCTCTCACACAGCGAGATTATCCATCTTTTATCTGATTTTTAAACACTTGACATCGCCGTAGTGTAATCTTTGACATTATCCATGTATTCCTTTGATTGGTAGATCTGGGATATCACTCATACAAATAGAGGAACACACATAATTGAGCTTTAGAATTAGATCTATGACATTACTCTGGAGTAGAGACCGAGGGACACAAACAAAGCCAAGAGCTTTTTGTTCTGCTTTATCAGAATTGAGATATGAATTTGATTCATTTTTATTGTAATTGCTTTGCCTTACCACTCAATTGCTGCCGACGGGTTAAGATTATCCATGTTAATTAAAGGATTGAGTTTTAACAAAGTGGGTCTAATTTGTAAATTTGGTGTCTAGCTTGGCTCCGACCTAAAACACATCTTTTACCTTCTTATGATTTTTTTTAAAGTTATTTGTTTATTTTCTTTGGGGTTGGGTTAATTTTGTTAGTATGTTTGTATAAAAAAATATAAAAAACATAATTATATACATATTTATACTTAAAAAACATAAATTAAGTTTAAAATACCACATACTATGCATATAATAAACAAATCAACCATACAAATTAAAATGCTATTTTGTTGTCAATTTGTCAAAATCAAATGTCATGATAGATATTCATTTTTCAATACTAATATGATAAAATTAGCAATCAATGTCATATGGGTCTTCATAAAGATTATCATCATCATCATTGACATTACATGTGGGCGGATCAAAAGAACCACGAGGAGTGCCACTAGTACTCATCCTAAACGTATGTTGACTATCTGAATCCTCAAGAAACAATGATTATTCGGTAGTGGAAATATCCAAGCTAGCTAGCTTTGACTCTACATCTCACAATTTCATTGCCCATTTCTTGTAATCATTTTATTTGTGCAAAAGAAGGCAGAAGTTGGAACACACATAAACTAACCTCTTAGCCTTTTTCGATGCCAATTGGCTATGCTTTATTGAGTGGATGGAATATGTACTTCATTTCTATTTAGATGAAGAGAAATTGGTAAATTCTTGAGACAAAATTAGAGATTTAGAGTTATAAAATTACAGTGTTCCACAAAGTTTTTTGACAGGGGGACATGGGGACGGGTTTTAGGGATAGCGAGACTAAGGGACTCAGTTTGGGGATGGTGTTGATATACATATAGTACATGAAAAATAGTTATAAAAAGATGTATAAGAATCACAATGTTGAATTTATAAATGAAACTTTGGCAAATTAGTAATTACTAAATTAGTAAAACTAAAAGTAAATACTAAAAACTAAAATACTATAATACTATTAATGCTACTTATTAACTTAATAGTTAACATGAAAGTTTGAACAATGAAAATTTCAAATTTGAATTTTATATTCAATATTTCATAATGATGATCACAATAATTACAATGATGTCAAAATAACAAAATAGAGTGAAGTGAGGCCTCTAATCATCCTAAAACTCCGCATCACTAAAATTGTTGAAAGTGGACACATGGTCAAGCTCCGCCAGACTAATACCAACCAACCCTACCTGTGTAATTGTAGCATCCTCATCAATCTATGCTGGCTCATCTGGCTCTACATCTCATTATGTTGCTGGAATCTCTTTGTACACAAGTGTCTTGTAGTCAATGAGACACAAAGCACTATGTACAACCACAAGCTTCTCTACTCTCCTAGAGGTAAGTAAATTCCTCTTAAGACAATGGATGGAGCTATAAGTAGACCAGATGCTCATCATCCCCATCTCATGATCCTCCATCGCCGCCTAACCCTACCATCCCAACACCACTTTTATACCACCTTGGTACCATTACACTCATCCATGGTGGTTTTATTGTAGAAGAAAAACAAAGCATATACACCACCCATCCTCTTCCACCTAATAATGGACTCGCATGACGCTTCCAAAATAACAAGCATCCTACCATAGATTGAATGCTCAAGAGCATGAACTATCAAGGAAAAGGTTTAGGCCTTCATGAGCAAGGTGTTTTAAATCCCATCCAGGTCAAAGAACACCCCTGTACATGAGGTCTTGTATATACCTCTCAAGACTCACAATCCAAAAATGTTGGTACAACCTCCATACATCCTAAGTGAGCCTCTTCTAGAAGAATAATAGGATCTTCCCATCACTTCATCAAACCATTTGCTGCCATCCCCCTTCCATCATATCATCTCAAAACAACCATCCATACTCCTCCTTCATCCTCCAAATCCATTTTGGGTCCTGATGTCCCTCCATCCACCATCACACATCCTCCATGTACTAAGTCCATTTTGGGCCCTTATATCCCAAAATCACCTCCTCCATCTCGTCCTATTCACCCTTTTATCCATCCATCACCTATCCCTAGCACACATTATAAAAATCCTAACCTCATAATCCTTGATCAGGATCAACAAAGGCACCCCTCTATGCTTTCTATCTTACACCATCCATTTATTCATCACCTCCAAAATCCTACCTCTATCACTTCATTCATGTTTCATCCACATCATCCATCTTCTCATACCCATCCCATTGTTATTAAAAGCACTTTGGATGCCGAAGTAAAAATGCATAAATCTAAACATCCACATGAACCTAAAGCTACTCATATCCCCTTAAAAAGACATGTTGAAGAAAAGAAAAATCAAATCCAAAATCCAAATCAAACCCACAAGCCACAAAGGCCCACCAAAGAAAAAATCAAAACCACGCGGATCCCAAAGAAAAAAGATGCAATGCCTTCAAATGAAAAATCCATAATAACATCCAAAGTTACTAATCCAACTACATCCAAGTATCTTTTAATTCCTCTATCTTTCATCAATCTCTTTACTATTTGAACCTCATACAAATGTTTTAGATGAAGAACCCATTATTGTGAAATGTGCCTCCAGTTGAGTAAAGTGAATCCATGCTTTGCATCATAATTTGAAGTTGTTTCCATTCCAATGTTTTGAGTTTAGTTTGTTTGTATGGCTTTTTATGAATACCACATTGTGTTGTGTGTGGATTTGGTTTCAAATCTCTGTTTCTTTTGTTTTTAGTGGTGAAATAACTCTAAAATTTGACTTTTGTGCATAACAGGTTAGTGGAAAAATTGACAACTCTGAAGGGTTTAGAGGCTCGATTGAGATAGATACACGAATATTTAGATCTTGTTGTTGATGGGAGGCTTCCACTTAACCATGAAATTTGTACCATCTGCAGGTATGCAAAAATTTCTCTACTTACATTCATTCAAGAGGCTAGATCACTTATCTTTTGTCATATGGTTGGATTAATGTGGCATACAATGCCAATGTGGGCTATAGTTTTTTTAATATGTTCAAGTTATGCATAGTTTACAATGAATAGAGGGTGAAAAGGGGTGTGTAAGTTAAAACAACCATCATTAACAATCATTCTTTATACTATGTTATATTTATTCATTATTCCTCAAATTCTTAAACATACAGACTAGGAAGAGAACTCTATTCAATACATGACTATGTACTACATATATTGTTGTATCCAAGCCTTATGATCTTGGATATATCTAGGAAGGCCCAAGAAAGGAGTTGCATGTATATAAGTAGTTGGTTGGATGTCTAAGAAGTTTTGGAAGAATAACAGTAAATTTTGTTCGGTGCTTGCGTTTTTCCCTTGGTTTATGGTTTAGTGCTCAATATGATCATAAATGTCATTTTTCCATGTTGATTTTTATCCCAAATGCTTTGTTAGCTATTCTAACTTCTTGTATACTTTGGTTATTCATCGAATTTAATATAATTTCTCCATCTCTCTGTGTCTTTTGGTTCAATAAATACTTGTCTCTTTCTTATCTGTGTTTTCTCTTGTTGGCCTGAGTGAGATGTAGAATTCTTGAATTGAACATTTTCTGTCACACATATATGCTTCATGCCATATTGACTCTGTGGGGACACATCTGCTTGAGCATTTGTTATTTTGTATACATGTCGAGGTGAAATTGAACGTTTAGAAGGTTTAGGGAACCGGGTTATGACAGTCTCTTTCTTATTCTTTGCTTTGTTCATATGTTTTGTACTAATTTTCAGGAGCTTGAAGAAGAGGGGAAGCGCCCACCTGACCTTCCAAACCTTAAGAGGAGAATAAAAGAGGGTAATTTTTTAATTTTGATTATTGCTACATTGTTTTCAAGATTACAAGGCATCACTTGTTTGATCTATTTGGACTATGTTTGATAGTGTTCATTAATGATACATATCAATCCTTTCTTTATCAGTTGTTAGAATTATGTCCAATTTCAAAGCTTTAAGGCAAAAAGGGTCTAGTCGGAAGGACTATACTAAGCAGCTTGTTGCAAATTTGTCTGTATATTATGGCTACAATGACTATTTGATCCAAACCTTCCTCGAGGTTGAAGCCTGAATTTTTGGAATTTTGTTGTTATTATCTATTCCAATGCTTTGTTTGATTGCCATTTTAGCACTTTTTTTATAGCTTAGTGAATTTCAGAATAAAGTTAAATGAGGTGATATTGTGCTGAATGACTGTAAAGTGGTCTCCAAACTTCAAATGTTCCCTGTTGCTGAAGCAGTAGAACTTATTGAAGCAAACGAAGCTCCTTCGCCTACATGCCTTCAGACCAACACTTTAAAGGTCAATAGCTAGAATAGCCAATTTACAGTTGAATAAAATACTTATTACTCACTTGAGTAATCGAGCATATGTTTTTGGATGTTATTTTCCTACATTGATTTTCCTAAAACAAACACAGGAAGCATGAGTGAAAAATATACCAATTTTCCTAAAACAAATGCAGGGAATATTCACAAAAGATATCTTGATGTGCATAAAAAAAACACAAGTACCCATGAGAGATGCGTTGATAAATGCAAAAAACACACGATGACCCTAAGCACCTATAGGTACTGCTACAACAAAGTGGAACACAAAATCTTACTTCATACCAACCTCACTGCTCTATGAGTAAACTTCATATCCAACTTTCTCCTCGCATTTTACAACTTACAGTTTTCTAGAGTTCCCTCAAAGATCGTAGCTCTTGGGTTTGATGTTGAAATTAATCATTCTCCTAATAGAATTGTGATACAAATATATATTTAGGAGAGGGCATTTTCAAATCGATTTGGTGTTATGTTGCACATTGTATTGGACTTGCATTCTTCAAAGATGTCTTTGTATTGCTGCAATATCTTGTTGAACCTTTCTTGCTGCAATGGGGTTGGCATATTTGTGAGCACTATTATTGTGTGTACTTGCTTGTGTAGGTGCATTTGTGAACTGTGAGAAGCAAAAAAAATTGTGTGTGGGCAATGATCTTGACACATTGTTTAGTAGAGACCAAAGATAGTTTGGCTTGTGATGTTAACTCAAGGAAGTTAAGTTTCCACTTGTCATTATGTATTGTCCATTTTTGTGCCTTAAAATGGTAAATTCCATCATGATCATACACTCATGGTTCTCCGATATAGACAAATTATATATTTTTATGTATAATTTTAGTTATCTCCTTCTCCCAATTTTAAATAAGTAATATTATTTTTCAATAATATTTTAACCAATAGATGTGTCTAGCAGAATTCACAGATTCCTATGTCTACCTTGAAAGAGTTCACTGATGGAGAGCAGAGGCCACCGAAGACTCTCACTGATAGGAAACAAGTATATGATTATGACCTTTTGGAGGATTATCTATCTCTTCTATTTGTATTTCCAGTTATATCACTTTTTTGCTTAGGTACATTATATTATAAAGCTCTGGCGATTTTTTTATTCCCTTACACTACATTTTTTTTTTGTTATTTTGGTTTCAAGAAAATCAAGATGCATTGATCAAGTGTATCACAGAAGATGTTGGCTTTAGTAATGGAAGACCTATAACTGCATGTATCATCTATAAGTCACTTCTCCAATGGCATTCATTTGAAGTTGAAAGAACAAGTGTTTTTGATTGTATCATTCAAATGATTGGTTCAACAATTGAGGTATCATTGATTCTGCATTTCCCCAGTTCTAAGTAGTTTATGTGAGAATGTATATCTCTTATCAGCTATCACTTATCAACGAATCATATTAAAATCTTATTGGATTTCTCCATGAATACTCTTCCAAATTTTTTTAATGCTGACATAATGTTTTTTGTATTTTAAAGACTCAGGAGAGCAATGATGTTTTGGCTTATTGGTTATCAAATGCATCTACTTTACTCTTGTTCCTACAACGCACACTAAAAGCAAGTGGTGCAGCTGGCATGACCCCTCAACGTCCCAGATCATCTTCATTTGGTTTATTTGGAAGGATGGCTAGTGTAAGATTGTTTTTGTTTAATTACCATATTATTGAACCACTATGGCTGGTATTTAGTTACATTTAACATCTTTTACATTGTTTTAACGGGGTTTCCGAACAAGTTCATCAAGCATGGGGCTCTCATTAGGCAATGGTGTGACAATTGGTGGTTTAGATGCTTCACAACAAGTAAAAGCAAAATATCCAGCTTTGCTTTTTAAGCAACAACTTACAACCTATGTAGAAAAAAATTATGGAATGATCCGTGATAATTTGAAGAAGGAAATTTCGCCTTTGCTTGGATTATGCATTCAGGTTTGTTGACATCTCTTAATTAGAATTGTTTCAATGTTGACTGAAAAAATAAGTAATGACAATTACTTTGAACTTCTCTTGTTAATTTAAAATTTTAACCCCCTAATATCTTTGGACTATTAGAAATGGGAGACCATCAAATTCTATTAATGTCCTTTATGTTATTCTGCATTGGATGGAGTCAGGGATGTTAACAAATACTAGAATATGGAGTTTATTTGAAGGTGGACTATTTTTTATGGAAAATATATTACACTTAGTTACAAATTTCATTACCTTATGTTTTGTATACATGCACCAATAACATCTAGAGTAGGCTTGATCAAAGGGTCTTCTAGGTCTCGTGCCAATGTAGTAGCACAACAAACTTTGATTGGTCATTGGCAAAGCATTGTGAAGAGCTTGAACAACTTTTAGAAAACATTATGTGCCAATTATGTAAGTGAATCTTTGATTTATGGGCATTTGGATAGATAACATGTTTGTGAACTATGAATTTATTTTGTTAGTTTTTTAAGTAGGACTATACACATTTTCCATACTAAAAGGGCTGGTCACCTTCTTTTTGTAGGTGCCTTCCTTTTTGATATGTAAAGTGTTCATAGTCTAACAAAAAAAAACTAGTTAACCCTAAACCCTAAAATCTAATAGTTGTACTAGGGGCCATGTTTAACAAACCAAATGCAATTGCTAAATTTTCACTATAGTGGCAGATAAATAATTAAAAAAAAAAAAACTACAATGTTTCGTCAAAATTTTGACGAACCAGTTTGATGAAACAAAAAAAAGTGTGATGAGGTTGCTATACCTCAGACGCAATTTTCATTGCAATGTCAACTCCAGATCATCGGACAAACGATGAATGTTTGTTGGAATTCCAATGAAGTTTCGTTGAATTTGTGATGAAAACAACCAACATTTTTCATGGTGTTGACTGACGATGGTTGGTCGCGGTTTCGATGAATAAAAGTTGGTCATTAAAGCGACAAAATTCTAGTGACGAAATTTAAAATATGGTTTTGTCAGAAAATCAACAATATTTTGTCAAAATTTTGACGAACATTCGTCAGAATTTGTAGTCAAATACAGTAGTGACACCAAAATATTCAAGGTCAACACATCCTGCAATATTGACTAATATGGCTGGAGGACACATCCCCACATATGCATCACACATCCACACTCACAACACATCCCTAATCAAAACTTGCCATACCAACAACATTCAAATCAAAACACGTCATACATCTCACAACAACATATTCCACAACAATATCAAAACACATCTTCACAACAAATGGGGACTCATGGAGTACCTATCACTAGCATGTGTGATGCAACAAACAATCCCATAACTGACTCACTTACAACCCAAATTATGACCTTACAAAAACAAGTGGAGAGTATGCAAATGCAACAGAAAAAGATGCACACATCATATGACCTATATCCATACCCTTTTGAAACAAGTCTATATATGCCACCATTCCCTCCTGGATACGTGGTGCCAAACTTCACTAAATACAAAGGCAAGACAAACCCCCTTGAACATATTCGAGAATTCACAACCAATTGCGTGGAAATTTCCTATGAACATACTTAATTGATGAGACTCTTCCCTAAGAGTCTTGTAGGCAACACACTTGAATGGTTTTCCACTTTACAAAAAGGAATAAAATCATGGGACGAACTTGCAGACAAATTTGTATGAAACTATGCCTATAACATTAACACAAATGTCTCCATTACCAACCTATGTACACTTACACAAGAAGAAGCAGGTGAGACTTTCATTCCATTCTTTCAAAGATGGAGAAGTTTAGCAAGTCGTTGCCATATTGACATACTCGAGAAATAAAAAGTTGACATGTTTGTTCAAAACCTCCTAGGCCCATTGAAATACAGCTTGCAAGTCCACTGCTGCACAACCTTCACAGACTTAGTTGAAAAGGGTGTCCAACTTGAGAAGGCCCTTATTTCTAAAGGAGAACTAAAATATGGCCCTAAGAACACAAATAAAAACCCACCTATAGGAAAAAATAAATATTGGGTCAAGAATAAACACATTACCAATGATGGCATTGTTGACACTAAGGCAGTAAACACAACGGGTCTGGTACTCACTCTTAAAGGAGCTCAATTGCAAAACACACCAGATTACACTGACACCTACTACTAATGCCATTCAAAATAGTCACAATAATCAAAATAGTAAAAACCAAGGGCAGCCACGATAGACTACACAATTCCCAAGGAGACACACATATACTCCCTTAGGTGAACTAATCGAAGACGTCCTTAAGAAGCTCCTTCAAAATAGTGTCATCACATTAGAATACCATAAGCCATATGACCCAGGATAGTTTAAGCCATCATTGTGGGATGACAATGTTTTCTATGATTACCACCACACTAAAGGACATAAAACTTCCTCTTGTCGACAACTAAGAAATTTGGTACAAGACCTCATAAAAAATTGCACAATTGAACTGGGTGGACAAGAATTTGCGTCAAATGCAAACCATGGTTCGAATAATCCCTCAACGTCAGGTCCTATGACTAATAATAACAGAGCCAATTATATCCACACCGCCTTTGACTATTTAGGTGGACCCATTATCAATCACCTTCAAGTGGGCGATGAATATGTCAATACCATTACTATCAAAAGAGCACTTGAATGTAATGTCACTACCCGTGGTGGGAAAGTCACCATAGCTAGTCCTCCTCCCCCTAGGTAGCCGAAAATCATGATACCTAGTCCATCTGCCAAACAGTCACAATCTAGTTCATCCACCAAGTAGTCGTAACCTAAGGGACAGTTCAACCTCATTGACCAATTAGGAAGAAAACCTACTCAAATATCTATACTTGAGTTGTTATGCATTTCTCTTGCGCATAAGGCCATACTTGAAAAAACCTTGCAAGAGTCTTCCGTCCCTCATGACATTGATGTCAACCAATTTGAAGCCATGGTGGGATATCTAACCACTCCCATCACATAACATTTTCAGACCAAGACTATTCGTCACCAAAATCCAATCATAATGATGCATTACACATTGAAGTCTTTATCCATAAACATAAGGTCAGACGAGTTTTAGTAGATGGTGGAGCAGGGCTGAACATATGCTTCCTAAAACTGCTTAAGGCTCTAGGCTTCTCTGATGCTTGTGTAGACACTACCAAGAGAATTGTTATAAAGGCGTATGATGATGAAGAATGTTCCTGTCGGGGCATTATCACACTTCCTATTTGAGTTGGGCCAGTCATTGTGGATACAATATGTCAAGTCTTGGATCTCAAACTACCCTATAATATCTTGCTTGGTCGACCTTGGATTCACACCTTAAAAGCTATTCCATCTACCTACCACCAATGCCTGAGGTTTCCTTTTGATGGCATTGAAATCACCATACATGGAGACCCCAGTCCTTTCCGATATTGCACCAATCTAAAGGGTATTTCAAAACATCAAGTGCCCATTAACCGAGAAGCTTCGACCTCCTCTTCTTCCAAATTCATCGACTCGTCCACACTTGCCAAATCATCCACGTCCACTCCTTCCACTTTCACCACACCATCTCCCTTTGTTCCGAAGGCCGAACCCAATGCTAAGATCTAGGACCAAGGATGTGGAGAGTATAAATTGAACACGGCCTACTGCATCACCAAAATACCCAAGTCTCCTTAGGCCTATTGTTGACCCTGTTTCATAATGGAGCTTAAAGAAATTTTCAAAGTTCCTCCAACACGGGTTTTTATAAAATGGGGTGACATGAACAAGGAATACATTGAAGAATTATCGACTTTGGTCTACAAAGACCTAGGAGATCTATCCCTATTACCAGTCCAGATGTATGACAAAGGCTATGATATAATGAAGGAAAAATGCTACAATGGAACCAGTGGCCTTGGAAAAAATAAAACTGGAATGTGAGAACCTATAATGTCTTCCTGAAGACCAAAGTATCTTGGGTTAGGGTTTGGGCTACCTGAAAATGGCGATCGACATACCAATGTACTTTCGGGTGAGAGCATGAATGCTTCGAAAAGTGTCGAGACTATTGAAGATTCCCTTATTGAAATCGACTCGAATGAATGGGATTTTGGCTCCCAAAGATCCTTGAGTGACTGGTACCTTGATGAATTGTTCCTTGAACTTGGAGAACCTATCTTTGAAGAAATATTTTGGAAATTTTTTAAGATTGACCCAACAAAAAATAATGACAATCCTACAATCCCAAGGAAAAGAGAAAACTAGGATAGGTTCTTTTTCCCAAGGAACAATGACAAGTCTGAATTATCTTCCAATCCCATTGGCCATAATCTTGACATACCTGTCCAACCATCTGACATTAATGACCATCATTTGGATTCATTTGATTCATCACATGACACTACGGACCCCAATGCCAGTCCATTAAGGCATCATTATCCCTTATTCAAATAAAATTAATAATTGATATTATCCAGGTTTGTCAACCTTTTTTTTTCAATTTTTTTTCAAGTATTCATATTAATTCGAGGTTCTCTAAGTTTGTCAACTCTATTTTTCATATTAATATTCAATATGTAATATCAAACAAATATATAAAGTTTAACTTGCTCGCACATCTCACATCGTTAGAAACAACGACCCTGAAAGACCCCTTATTTCAATAGAGAAAATTCCCTTACATCAAACCATGTTGGTTCACACATTACAACACGAACCAATGTGAAGTCTTCCGAACTGCACGGGTTCTTTTAGAACCATTTCTTAGATTATTTGAAATGTATTACATAGTATTCTTTTATTCATTTCCGTGTTAAGTAATAGACGAAACATAGAATTAATATAATAAATGATAATGAATCATTTGGGAGGGGAGAGAAGCGATTAGTAAATTGATAATAAATAGAAGAATTTGATCTATTTAAACATGAATCTATTTATGTTTCTATTTTCTGAATATGATACTTTTTGGATATATTTATCCATATCCAGCCTTATTCCGATTCTGGCATTCTCAATTTCTAGAAGTTTGGCTCCAATAAGTAAAGGGCTGGAAAAAGCCACTAGTTATGAATCAGGTATAGAACAAATGGGAGATACCTGGATCCAATTTAGAATTCGTTATTATATGTTTGCTTTAGTTTTTGTTATTTTTGATGTGGAAACATCTTTCTTTATCCGTGGGCTATGAGTTTTGATATTTTGGGTCTATTTACATTTATAGAAGCTTTTATTTTCGTGATTATCTTAATTGTTGAGTTTTGAAGAAAGATTATTATCGAATATCATCATATATAATCGAACTCCATTGTCTTTTCAATTTTATAGAAAGACATAACATCAATTTGATACTATGTTTCTCATACGGAATCCATTGCAACCCTTATTTTGACAATGAGTATGAATCAAGTGAAGGAGAATATTGGATAGAATCCGACTGGGAGTTGGATGATGACAATTTTATCTTTAACCTCTCTAAATCCATCTGCATGCTTTCTGTGTCCTTCCCACCATTTACCAATACTGGTGATGGTATCTCCTTAGTCTACCCACAACTAATTGATTGGGATCAACAAGGCCCGCCAGTTATGGACATATTCCAAAATGACGAGGCCATTGCACAATTCATGGGACTTTGCGACGACATTCCAAATGGAGACCACAAGGCTAGATTTGCTCTAGACCTAGATTGTGCAACCTACTTCAAGGAGATTGCACCATCCTCTAGTTGCAAAATTAAAAATAAAAATAAAACAAAAAATGACACGTCTTTAGGTGAAAACCAAAAGGCACCTTTTGACGACAAAAAAATAAAAATAAAGGACATATATGAGGGTGAAAACCTCTTTGAGGCACCCAAGGATGGAGGATTATACTTTCTCCCTGTGACTCAGGAAAATTTGGCAATGCTCATAGAGGACACCATGGAATTCAACATAGCTACAAAAAAAGATCCCAAAATTGTCCTCTTTGTAGCATATTTGACAGAGGAAGAGAAACCTGAATTTCACAAATTCTTTTCAGAGCGTAAGATTAACTTTGCATGGTCTTATGTTGATATGCCTGGGTTGGACCCAAAATTAGTCTTGCACCATTTTCTATTACTTCCAAATGTCAAGCTAGTAAAACATAAGTTGCGAAAGATGTACCCACAAATTGCTTTGTTAGTCAAAGAAGAACTTAAGAAATTGCTAGATGTGGGATTCATATGGTCAATAGACTATGCTGAATGGATTTCAAATCTTGTACTAGTCACAAAGCTAAATGATCAGATACACATCTGCACAAAATTTTGGGATTTGAACAAAGCCTGCTCGAAGGATGATTTTCCATTACCAAACATAAACACCATAGTTGACCTTACAATAGGATACGAGATGCTGTCCCTCATGGATGGTTTCTCAGGTTATAATCAAATTCCTAT